>CAUYUJ010009073.1:0-36388 GCA_963575745.1 Prorocentrum cordatum | reverse complement strand
TCGTCTGTGAGTGAACTGCGAGGAAGCCTCAGGGCGGGAGCCCCCTCGTTATGGGGGTCGCAGCTCATGTGTGTAATCGAAGCGTGTCGTCGAAATCCTGTACCTGTCGTCGCGTTTGGCTTCTTCAAGCTTGAGTACGGCGGAAGTCTCAGGCGGGAGCCTCGTCTGTGAGTGAATTGCGAGGAAGTCTGAGGCGGGAGCCCTCCCCCTATGGGGGTCGCACTTCACGTTCGAGTCCGAGGCGGGTCATCGGACTCCTGTAACTGTCATCACTTTTGGGCTCTTGAGGCCTGAATATGTCGGAAGTCTCAGGCGGGAGCCTCGGCTGTGAGCGAATTGCGAGGAAGCCTCAGGGCGGGAGCCCCCTCGTTATGGGGGTCGCAGCTCATGTGTGTAATCCGAGCGTGTCGTCGAAATCCTGTACCTGTCGTCGCGTTTGGCTTCTTCAAGCTTGAGTACGGCCGGAAGTCTCTGGCGGGAGCCTCGCCTGTGAGTGAATTGCAAGGAAGTCTCAGGCGGGAGCCCTCTCCCTATGGGGGTCGCACTTCACGTTCGAGTCCGAGGCGGGTCATCGGACTCCTGTAACTGTCATCACTTTTGGGCTCTTGAGGCCTGAATATGTCGGAAGTCTCAGGCGGGAGCCTCGGCTGTGAGCGAATTGCGAGGAAGCCTCAGGGCGGGAGCCCCCTCGTTATGGGGGTCGCAGCTCATGTGTGTAATCCGAGCGTGTCGCCGAAATCCTGTACCTGTCGTCGCGTTTGGCTTCTTCAAGCTTGAGTACGGCGGAAGTCTCAGGCGGGAGCCTCGTCTGTGTGAATTGCGAGGAAGTCTCAGGCGGGAGCCATCTCCCTATGGGGGTCGCACTTCACGTTCGAGTCCGAGGCGGGTCATCGGACTCCTGTAACTGTCATCACTTCTGGCCTCTTGAGGCCTGAATATGTCGGAAGTCTCAGGCGGGAGCCTCGGCTGTGAGCGAATTGCGAGGAAGCCTCAGGGCGGGAGCCCCCTCGTTATGGGGGTCGCAGCTCATGTGTGTAATCCGAGCGTGTCGTCGAAATCCTGTACCTGTCTTCGCGTTTGGCTTCTTCAAGCTTGAGTACGGCGGAAGTCTCAGGCGGGAGCCTCGTCTGTGAGTGAATTGCGAGGAAGTCTCAGGCGGGAGCCCTCTCCCTATGGGGGTCGCACTTCACGTTCGAGTCCGAGGCGGGTCATCGGACTCCTGTAACTGTCATCACTTTTGGGCTCTTGAGGCCTGAATATGTCGGAAGTCTCAGGCGGGAGCCTCGGCTGTGAGCGAATTGCGAGGAAGCCTCAGGGCGGGAGCCCCCTCGTTATGGGGGTCGCAGCTCATGTGTGTAATCCGAGCGTGTCGTCGAAATCCTGTACCTGTCGTCACGTTTGGCTTCTTCAAGCTTGAGTATGGCGGAAGTCTCTGGCGGGAGCCTCGTCTGTGAGTGAATTGCAAGGAAGTCTCAGGCGGGAGCCCTCTCCCTATGGGGGTCGCACTTCACGTTCGAGTCCGAGGCGGGTCATCGGACTCCTGTAACTGTCATCACTTTTGGGCTCTTGAGGCCTGAATATGTCAGAAGTCTCAGGCGGGAGCCTCGGCTGTGAGCGAATTGCGGGGAAGTCTTTGCAAGGAGTTCCCTCCCCATGGGGGCCGCAGCTCGTGTGAGTAATCAGAGCGGGCCTCCGGAATCCGTTAACTGTCGTTGATTTGGGCCTCGCTTGAGTATGGCGGAAGTCTCAAGCGGGAGCCTCGTCTGTGAGTGAACTGCTTCTTCAAGCTTGAGTATGGCGGAAGTCTCAGGCGGGAGCCTCGTCTGTGAGTGAATTGCGAGGAAGTCTCAAGCGGGAGCCCCCTCCCTAATGAGACCCGCAGCTCATGTGAGTAATCAGAGCGGGTCACCGGAATCCTGCGGCTGTCGTCACTTTAAGCTTCTTCAAGCTTGAGTATGGCGGCAGTCTCAGGCGGGAGCCTCGTCTGTGAGTGAATTGCGAGTATGCCTCAGGCGGGATATGAGACCCGCGCTCACGTGAGTAATCCGAGCGGGTCACCGGAATCCTGTAACCGTCGTCGCGTTTGGCTTTCAAGCTTGAGTACGGCGGAAGTCTCAGGCGGGAGCCTCGTCTGTGAGCGAATTGCGAGGAAGCCTCAGGGCGGGAGCCCTTCCCTATGGGGCCCGCCGCTCATATGAACAATCCGAGCGGGCCATCGGCCTCCTGCAACTGTCGTCACTTTGGGCTTCTTCAAGCTTGAGTATGGCGGAAGTCTCAGGCGGAAGCTTCGTCTGTGAGTAAATCCTACCAGCCCTCTGGGCGCAAGTGGTCTAACGAGATTCCTCTTCCCTCTTCCAACACACCCCTCTTCCCCTACGGGGAGGGGGTTACCCCTCCCTTCACCCCTCCCCTGGACTGTTTGGGGGGGTTTCGCGAGGTGTGAAGGCGTCCCATACGGCCTCGACGGGGAAGCCAAAATCAGTGGTTTTACTAAGGTTGTGGCCCCATGTTGGCCTGTTTTTGGGGGGCGGGTGACTGTTATCCAATCTCCTCCTTTGATCGATGGCCTTCAAGATGGCCCCGGCCTTCCAAGGCGCCCAAAAAGGCCCCAAAAGAGCACCAACAGGGCCCCAAGACCCGTAAAAGAGCCCCAAGAGAACTCCAATACCCTTCCAAAAGGCCCCAGGTGAGCTCCAAAAGAGGGATTTTGAGGGCTCCTGGGAGGGAGCCGAAATCGACCCTGGGGACTTCCTCCAAAACGGGATCTTGATTCTGAGCCGATTTCTGGCAATAACGCAGCACGTGCAGGGACCCGCGAAACCGAAAACAACGACAACCCTGAGGACCCGTTTCCCTCAGGACCCGTTCCCCCCGCGACGAACACTTGCTCCTCGCCGACGCGCCATCGCCGCATAAACAGGACACTGGCCTGGAAGAATAAATACTGGCATAGACATAAACTTTTGGCGTTCCGCGCGGATTTCTTGGATCTGCGCTGGACTCATTTCCTGGCGCGCGGAGCGCGCCAGCGCGCCCGGGGCGGCGCTGGAGGCGCCGCCAGGGGGCCCAAAGCGCGGACCCAAGAAACCCGCACGGAGCGCCAAACATGCATGCTTATGGCGTCGGTTCTTCTTCGAGAGACTGGTCCGGCAGACCCGAAGGGGGGTGGGGCGGAAGGGCATTCGGAAGGTTAGGACGTCCCCTGGCATTCTGAGAAATTGTCTAAGCCTTCGCTGGAAAACAAGGGCTTATGAGGAGTCCCGCCGCCTTCTGAAAAGGCCTTCTCCTTCTTAATTCCCCCTTCAGGGGGCGTCGCAGAATTTTTTTGGGGGGTCATAACTCGCTCGGCTGAGTTCACGGATGAGATGTCTGTAGCACGACCCATCAATAAACAGCGAGCCCCACAGCGCGGTGGGAACACAAGGACCTAAAGGCGAGACCTGACCACGCTCATGCCACACAGTGATAGGACCGTCAGAGTGTTCCGCGGGAGTGCCAGGGCGCGAGTCGGCGGGGTGAGCGAAAACTCCTACAGTCAAATCAAGGAGATGCTCATCCAACTCCTCAGTCCTGAGAGCCAACGCAACATCCTCCTCCTTTGCCCCTTCCTTCCTAACAGCAGTGACTGAGCTGTGAGAGCAAGACCAAGAGCCCGTGAAATAAAGTGTCAGACTTGCCACACAAGGGGCAGGCGATGTCAACCTGATATCCCAACTTGAAAGCACGCCCCCGAGTGGGAACGGCCCCGGTGGCAAGGGCGCGATCCTACTCTTTTCAAGAGGGATTAAGTTTTTCACTGGCGAAAGACCCCCTCGCGACATCGAAGCACAACCTATGATTGAGACCTTGCCTTAGCTGCCGCGTCTCTCTCTCTCTTAGCTGCCGCATCTCTCTCTCTCTCTCTCGAGAGAGAGAGAGAGAGAGAGAATGAGAGAGAGAGAGAGAACGGAAGTGGGCTACGTGGCAAAGCTTCTTGACTAAAGAGGGAGACGTGATGCCTAGGTGAATAGAGAGACCCCCATCGTCATTAACCGTCATAAAATCAGCCATGGCAGAGACAGGCATTCGCACAGCAGAGATCGGACCAGCAACGCTGCGCCATGAGCAACTGTCCTTACCAAAAACACACGTCCACGCACGGCGAAGCCCTGGCTCACTGGTGGACCACTCGCAGTGGGACGTCTGGGCAAGCCAGACCTCTTCCGCCCAGCGATAGTGGGCGAACAAGTCACGCGCCAGCAATGGTCTCCATTTGGAATAGCCGAGGGCGCGAGCGAACGCAACTGAGAGCGTGGACGACCGGTGCTAAAGAGACGACGACGGACGAGGAGCAACGCATTATCCGAAATACCTGCGACTTCGCCCCCGCAGCTCACTCACGAAGGGCAGCAGAGAGAGAGAGAGAGAGAAAAAAAAAGAGAGAGAAATAGAGAGAGAGAGAGAGAGAAAAAGAGAGAGAGAGAGAAACAAACAGAGAGAGAGAGAGATTGAGTAAGAGAGAAACAAAAAGAAAAAAAACGAATGATGGCACTTCTCTTGGGCACCGTATTCTGTCTGCGAAGCCGAGTGGCACCCCTGCCGGCAGCGGCGACCCTGGCCTTGAGCTTGGTCGCGCGGCATTGGACTCTGAACGCAAGGCCAGCCGCGTAGTCGACTCCTAAGTTCAAAGCCGTAGCAGAACTAATATAGCACAGATGAGAAAGAAGGGCCGAAACTTGATCTCCAACTTGCTTCGAGGAAGCAACGATGGCAGTCTTGCCCATCGCGGAACTGCAGTCTAAGACACCCTCCACAATAGAACGCAAACAGCGAGCGCCAAAGACGACGCTGAAAATCCCAGTTTGGGCAGCACCTGCGGCCGTGAGACCTTGATCGTCAATGCACGCAGCTAAATCGAGGTTGGGCTGGGGGAGAAACCGATCATAGCCCTCCACCCCGCGCGCCCTGATAGGGGCGGCGGCAAAAGAAAGCCCAGCGTTGCCCCCAGCAGTCGCGTGGGAAGGGCCCTGGCGAACGCCTCCCAGACAGAGAAACCGGCATCGCCTGTAGGCTAACAGGCAGACGCGGGCCAGCACAGGCGGGAAGCCATGCGGATAGCAACGAGCTTCGAGCTCGACCAAGCTGATCGCCTCGTAAAACTTGCGAAGGCCAAAAAGAATGGCACAGGAACTTTGACCTTCGGCAGTGCCACCTTCAGCTTTGACGGCTTGACGCCAGTCAACATCGGCAGCTCCTCGATGCTGACCAGCAGCCCAATGCCTCCCGGGGCGCTGCTGTCCCCAGGCCAGGGCGAGGGGGCGTCTGAGACGCCCCCAAACCCTGTGCCGGGAACAGAACGCCCCAATCGGTCTGCAGCCGCCGCTCGGCTTCGACCGCAAAGCCAATAACGAGACATAGATCTGAGGAGGACGAGCACCTGAAGCTTCCATATGCGAATGGGAGCACGCTGAAACCCGTGAGCCCGGTCGTCCAACGCATGAAAGTGGCGACAGTGGGAACCGCCAAGAGAAAGGGTAGAGTCCTTTTTGTATTTCTTAGTGGCCGACATGACGTCTTCAACGGAGATTAAGGGAAGGGGCTCAATGAGCGAGCCAGGGGGGCGAGCCCCCCCCCCCCCCCCCCCATTCCAGCCAGGCAAAGCGATCGCCTTCAGCCCTGAGGATCGGCAAGGGACCTGACACCGCGCAGCCCTTGGCCAAAAGGACGGACGTCGGAGTCCATGAGGACTGGTCCCGAATAATCTGGCGCGCGCGTTTGGAGCAAGATTCAATGCCGACATGCAGCCAGGCCGACCAGCCATCCCTCGACTTCTGACCGAAGGATCTGGCGACCGCGCCGAGCTCGCCCCTGACCTCAGCCTCAACTGCTTCTAGGTCTGCGCAGGGGGACGACTGAGCTGAGGCGCGGGCGAGCTCGGCAGCACGTTCAAAAGGACAAGCTCGAGCGCCAACATGATTGGCCATGTGCAAAGGTTGCGCTGCAAGTGCACTGCCCAGCGCCAGCGCCTGGCGGTCACGACCGGGGCGCCTGGGGGGCACATGTGCACGCCACTGCGCAGCAAGCCACTGGGGCGGCTTCCACCTCGCAGAACCGAACGCCAAACGAGCTGAGGACCCAGACCTCTAGCGCCGGGCTTCGTAATTTCGGCCCTAAAGATCGCAGCGAGTCTTTCTCGGCACGATTGGCCCACGCTTGGCGCGGAGGCCCCACGAGCTTAGAGCCCCTTGATAATCCCCCTTCTTCGCCCTACTGAGAGCTGTTCCAGCCGCGCCCAGCTCGCGGGCCCACGAGGCCGCAGCAGGACGAGGGCCAAGCGCAGGCTCGACAGGGAGAGGGGGGGGGGGCCTCCGAAACGCGAGGGCCTGAAGAATCGAGAGCTGAGGAAAGAAGAGAAGGCAGAAAGTACGACGGGGCGACAACGCCGCGGGCCAATCGACCTCGCGCGAGCGAATACCCTGCGCAAGACTTCCAGAGCACACGAGATAATCAAAAGCGCTGGCCCTCCCAGACGGACAACGAGCGCGCGTCGGACGGGGGCGCCACAGCACCGCGCAGCTCGCCGACAAAGCACGAATCCCCCAGGAGCGGCGGCTCGAAGCTGCGGTCAGCCACTGCGACAAAAGGCAGAGCACCCAACGACAATTACAAACCTGACTTCGAAAGAATGGTGCGATTGCGGCCCGAGAGATCTACGGGGCGAAAGGGGCAGGGCGACGCAACGACAAAAGGAGGGCAAGCAGGGGGACGAACGAGGCCAGCAAGACAACGACTTGGTTGGCACCACTTCACCTCCTTCCATGCTCTGCAAACCCAACCAAAAGCAAACGAAAATGGCCACCCAAGCTGAAGTGTCTCCAACTTCAGTGGCCGCAGCATCAGACCATAGGGATGTCCAGCCTCTCCCGAGGCACCGTGCGTGGGCGGCGACCACGCCCGCGCCTCTCAGTCGACGCTCCCGGCGCAGGATGGCACGAGCACGAGTGCAACCTTCAAGCAGATCTTCCATGACCCCCCAGGAGTTACTCTTGGTTGACAGTCCGAATGTTCGACTCGATTTTGCTGGGATCAGGCGTCGGCCCTGGTCACAGCCGCTCGGAGACGCGGACGCGTCGCCGCCAGAGCCTAGGGCATCCACAGTGCCAGGCTCGGTGCTCTGAGACCGATTAAACTGCGATCCTACAGAAGGTGGGGGCGGGGAAGCCCTCTCTTCCAGGAGAGAGCTGAACCTGGCACTCGGGCCTGGCACGGGCAGCGCCACGCACGAGACCGAGCGATGGCCGACGCTGCCATGCTTCTCTCCGAGCGTCAGAACAGGAAACAACTTGGCAGCCCTGGCAAAATCGAGCGGCGCATTGGAGAACATCCGACGGAACAATCTGGCGCGAGCAGGGATGAAGCACAGCGTCGGCACGGGCAATGAGAGAGGACCATCGAAGCTTGGCTGACGAAGCTGGGACATGCACACCTGAACGCTTTCAAAAACTCGCGAGAGCACGACGACTCCAGAGCTGGATCTGAGGCTGCGACGGAGGCTCCAACAAGATGCCATCTGGCAGAAGAGTAAATCCAAATCCCCACTGGAAGAATTGTTCTGAATCCACGACCAGGACCCCAGCCGAGAAGAGCCTGGAGAAGAGCAGTCGCTCAGGAGCTTGCAGGGGGGGGATCATGGGCCAGGACCGCCTGATGCAATCCTGGCAGCGCGCTCTCGAACGCCGGCCTGGGCCCCAGGTGGGAGCGCCGCGGGCGCCTGACCATCAGCTCCTGAACCGTCTCCCCCAGCGGCCCCAGCAGCAGCAACTGCGGCGCCCGCAGGCTCCGCTGCTCCAGCAGCAGGTTCAGCACGCTCATCATGTCGAGGGCGCTTCCCCCGCAGCCGCTCGAGGTGCGACTCGCGCTCCTGCCTGAGAGCGTCGACCTTGGACTTGGCGTCGCGGAACAAGACTGCCCGCCAGGCCTGAGACACCCTCACGAAGTTGTGCAACGCGCGCCTCCAACTCCTCGCGGTCCTCAGGCTTGAGCTCGTACGCAGCCCCGTCGATCTTGAGGATGCCCGCCGCCGAAAGGCCCAGCAATTGCTCGTGCTTGGAGGGGCCCAGGATGTCGTCAACACTGAACTTCGATGGCGGCACATCAGGCTCCGACTGAGCTGCAGGCTGAGCATGGAGCTGCCGAACGAGGTCGCTTTGCTCCTTCTCGGACTGCTGCAGCTCCCCGCGGAGACTGGTGACATGTCGGCGCTGAGCATCGACCTGTTGCTCCATGGTCTCGAACTTGAGGACTGCCCCGTCGAGCTTGTTCTCAACCTGCCGAGCCTTGGCGCGCGCCTGCTGGATGCGCACCTCCAAGCTGGCTGGCCGAGGCGCCTGAAGAGCCTGAGCCGCCATGCGATATGAATCTGCAGTCATGGTGTCAACCATTTTGTCGTTGAGTGAGGCCGTCTGCTGGCACTCTTCGACAGTGGGCGTGACGGGCGCCGATGCAGGACAGGAAGCGCCGATGCCACCACCGCCTGAAACTCCTGCACCACCATGACTGCCGCCGGAATCTCCGCCAGGAGGCAAGCCTCCCTTGAAGTGCCCAGGCGGTCCGTGGTGGGCGTGCTTGGACAGAGCATGCCACACGCTGTCTGGGGCCCGCGGACGAGAGGCACCGCAATGCTTGCAATACGTGAACCAGCTGGCATTGCGTCGGCAACCACAAGCGTCACAGGACCAGCGTTGGCCAGCGGCGGCGGAGACAGCAGGAGGCACTGGTGACTGCTGTAGACCAGGAGCGAGAGCAGGCCAAGCATTCCGAGAGATCGAACCGTTGCCCCCGTCGCCCTGAAGCCATGGCGCATCATAGTAGAAGTTTTTGCAGCATCCGCCTTTGTCCCCTTGGGACTTGCCGCCGCCGCCTTGACCTTTTTGCCCATGCCGCCACGAGTGCCGTGATGAATGGCTGCTGTGAGCACGGCAGAACGTGGAAGAGGATAGCAAAACCGAACCCCCTTGGCCCGCAACAGCAATGTGCCGTTCTGAATCGGTGCTGTTGCAAACCCAAAAGCTTGGGCCAGAACGGCTCAGGCTCTCGAAGTGTCAGCGTCGTTGCCTCAGATGTTGTAGATCGGCCTCCGCATCCACCGTGGACGAATGGAAGGCCTCAAGGTGTCTCGATCTTGTGAATGTTAACTGCACCGTGTTTTCCCCTCCAGTCGGGGATCGGATTCATGTTGCGGGGGGCTGGCTGCATCCAACCCACCTCCTGAACTACCATTATGTTCTCCAAATTTGGTTTGCGGCTCGCGTGGGGCCATAGCTCACAAACAGCTGTGCTCTTTGGGGGAAACATGTAGTTCCCTTCCCACGCGTACGGATCGTGAATACCTTCGCCGTATTGAAGTTGGTCTTCCTCCTAAGACCCTTGGCAAGGCCGACCCAAGGCGGCAGCAAGCACTACTAGACTTGCATTCGCAATGGGGATCTCGATATCAATATCATCCTCCCCCTCATCATCCTTCCTCTCCTCTTATCCATTCTCCTCTACCCCCGCGCCCAGAAGTGTGCCTCGAAGCCCTCACGCGCAGGGTTGGGAACACGAGGTCATTCGCTCCTTCTCGCATTCCTCCTGCGTTATGTCCTCTCCCCTTCCTCGTCCTCGACGACATGGGGAAACCGAAAAGTACCCATACCGATACCCCCGGACCTCTCCCGGGGTGCGTTCCGACCAGAATTTTTGAAGCGAATCCAGCGGTGGCGGACGAGAACTCCGAGGAGGCCCCAAAAGGGGGAACAAAAACGAAGGGTAGAGGTATCGGTACCTGTTCCTGCTCGGACTTCCTCTTCCTCCACGAGATGTCCATCGATCGATGCCGCAGCGGCTGGGTGACCCTCTCGTCAGCCAGTTTGGCCTGCGTCCCGAAACTCACGGAACATGTGCGCACTTCCACGGCCCTCCCTGAGAGTTGGTCTCTCCCTCCAGTGCTCTCCTGCACGGCAGGTTCATCGTCGTCGTGTTGGGCTTCGGGCTTCCATGGGGCTTCCGCCCTCCTCCTCCTCCTCCTCCTCCTCCTCCTCCTCCTCCGCCTCCTCCGCCTCCTCCTCCTCCTCTCTCTTCTTCTCCTCCGCCTCCTCCTTCTCCTCCTCCTCCTCCTCCTCCCCTTCTCCTCCTCCTCCTCTCTTTTCAGTAGGGTGCCAGTGCCTGACACGCACGATTGCTGGCTGGCTCGCTCTCCTGTGCGGCAGCTCCGCGTCGTGTCGACCCCGGCGCTGACTTCTGACACCGCGGGGATCTTTCAAGCTTGAACGATCGGCCGCTTCCGAAACGTCAGATCGTTCCACGTGGACCGATTATGGGTCGCTGGCGGCGTTCAACGCTGAACGACAGAAGCGGGAACGCCACCCATCGGCACGACGCGAACCTACCTCAACAGCCCCACTACTCATCACGTCCTTCACAAACTGTGTCCCCTAATTATGCGATCCACCAGTTGGCACTTCCTCCCCAAGGTGTTCCATATAGTCAATCAGTTTAGCAGAAAACTGTACGCTTTTGGCCGCACAAGAGATTCCAGAGAAGAAGGGAGCGGCGGGGACTCGCTGGAGGTGTCTTCGATAAATGATGAAAAAGCTTATGAAATAAGCCTGGCCATCTGAGCCAATATATACATAGGTTTCCCGAGTAAGCCCAAGCACGCCACCACTACCACTGCAAGCCTCCCGTCCCGGCAAAACCGGGCTTCAGTGCTACAGTTGGCCAAACTGACGGTGGCCTTGCATCCCCAGGCATACGCGTAGACATATGTTTATCCAAAAATAATAATGATGAGTAACAACAATGATAATAACAGTAATCGAAAAACGTGTTTGAATGATAAAGAGTACAGAGGCAGGTAGCCAGGCGTTTGCAAGCATATCAGTGCATTCGGAACGCGCGGCAGCCTCAGGCGGTCTTGCCGTCCATAATGTGTTCCCGCTCCATCCCCCATTCGACAGTACAATGAAGAAACAACGGAAATGGCAGACCTGGTGCACGCATCAAGCGCGAAACACTTCCAAATCTGGAAAACATGAAACCGCCCAGGACTGCATGCGTCCTGGCACTCCCCATCCCTCATCCGGATCCTCCTCGCTATCATTCGCTTCTTTTCCTCCTCCTCCTCCTCCTCCTCCTCCTCATCATCATCATCATCATCATCATCAGCATCATCATCATCATCATTATTATCATTATCATTAGCATCACCATTATCATCATCAAATATACTCGACCATGCCATGATGTCATGCATCCGCCACTGTGTCTTCAGCACGAAGTGGAGTACCCCAAGACCCATGCTGGTGCACGAGCTTGACATATTGTACAATTCCTGAGTCCCTGGACCACGATGGTCCCAAACACAAATCTCGGCGCCCTTGGGTGTTCTGTGGGTGCGCCTGGGTACTCCTGGGGTATGTACCACGCCGCCCCGCCCCAAGCGACCCGTCGAACCTGCGCGATTCTCTCTCGAGAATCGCGCATGACGGTTCCAGAGAGCGCCGAGGCGGCACATGAGGGCCGAAAGCATTAAGACAGCCAACGTTGGGCCCCAGGACGACCCGAAAGGCCCTAAATACGTCCCAGCACGCGCCGAGCAGGCTCCAAGAGGCCGCCCAAGAGCGCCCCAGGAGGCCAAAACATCAACTTCCAAAAAAAGGGCTTGCGAAATTGAACGCCCTCACCTTTTCGAGCTGCCGACGCTGCAAGACGGCCCCAGAAGCCATTACTGGGGCCCATTAGCGCCCAATCAGAGCCCCAAGATGGCCCCAAAGCCCATAAAACTACCTGAGAAGCCCCCACGACGGGCCAAGACGGCCACAAGAGCCCCAAGAGAGGCTCAAGGGAAAACACGAGCTGTCATGTCGAGCCGTCGGCCCCAAGATGACCCCTGAAACCGGCAGCAGTGTCCCATGATGCCCCCTGGAGGCCCTAAAGATGCCCCCAAAAGGCACCAGAGACGCCCCGAGGATGCCCCCCGAGAGGCCTCCAAGAGGCCCGCGGGAGCGTTCCAAATTGCATACACGACCCAAACAAGGTGGTGGTGTATCATCATTGGCATCACCGTATTCATCATCACTACAACCTCCTCTAACCACAACCGCCGTTTACACCATCAACATTGCCAGCATCGTCATCATCATCATCATCATCATCATCATCATCATCATCATCATCATCATCATCATCCTCATCCTCATCCTCATCCTCATCCTCATCCTCATCCTCATCCTCATCATCATCATCATCATCATCATCATCATCATCATCATCATTATCATCATCATCATCATCATCACCATCACCATCAGCATCATCATCATCATCATCATCATCATCAGCATCATCATAAGCATCATAAGCATCAGCATCAGCATCAGCATCATCATCATCATCATCATCATCATCATCATCATCATCATCATCATCATCACCATCATCATCAGCATCACCCACATCAACATCAAATTCCCACCAGCCCTCTGGGCGTAGGTGGTTTAGGCAGGTTCCTCTTCCACCCCTGTGTCTTCCCCTTCGGGGAGGGGTTTACCCCTCCCCCTACCCCCTCCCCATGGACCTGGACAAGGGGTTTCGCGAGGTGACGGGGCGTCCAAAACGACCTCGGCGAGGAAGCCAGAATCATTGGCTTTACTTCGGCTTTGGCGCCAGTTTGGCCTCCTGGGGGGGGGACCTTGATTAGTGCCCCCCCCTCCTGTGACTGATCTTACCCAAGATGGCCCAAAGATGGCCCCCAAGGCTCCCAAGGGTGCCCCAACAGGGCCCCATAAGGTGGCCACGCCCCAAGAGGCCCCCAGGATGCCCCCAAAAGACCCCCCAGAGGCACCCAAGATGCTCCAAGAAACCTCGGCGATAATGCCAAATCACTGATTTTACCAAGGTTTTAGCCACAGGTTGGCCTCTTTTGATGACTCCAAGATCGCCTGGGAGAGCCCAGGATGACCTCCAAGATGGCTCAAGGTATCCCAAGATGTCTCATAATGACTCCCACGATACTCCAAGATGTTCCAAGTCCGCTCCAAGGACGGCCCCCAGTGGCCAAAGAGCTCCCCCAGGAAGCCCCGAAGAGGCCAAAACATACGGAAATTCTATATGGTTGGTTTTCTCGCCTTTTCGCTTCCGATGGCCATCCGAGGCCTCAAGATGGTTCAGAGATGACCCAAGAGGGCCCCAAAAAAGACGCCATAGAGCCCCAAAACGGGCCCTAGAGCGCCTATGAGCGTTCCAAGAGCGCCCCAAAAACGCCCCAAGAGGCGATTGGATGGACTCCCGACGGGCAACGCTAACTAATGTTCGTTTTTTGTTTGAGCGATGTCCCCCAAAATGGCCCAAGAACGCTCCCAGGGTTCCCACGAGCGCTTCAAGAGGGCCCCAAAAGGCGCCCAGAAGGCCCCAACAGGCGCCCAAAAGGCCTCCAAAATGCTCCCAAGAGACCCCCAAAAGGTCCCAATAAGCTCTCCAGGGCACCCAAAACGCTCCAAGAGGCCTCCACGGGGGGACCCTTCCTCTGTGTGCTGCCCACCTCCCTGATCGAGGCAATTCCTCTGGGCATCGTTTCTGGATGGGCTGGTGGGTTTACGTTTTAGTCACCGGCCGCAGGCGAGAGCGCCAGCGGCGAGTCCACTCAGAACGGGCCGCGAAAAAACGAATTAACCTAAAGCGGTGGGCCGAAAGCTCACGCGGCACCTTGGCGGCCAGGCCGGCGAATGGAAAGGGGCTGACGGCAACTGTTGGGGAGCTGCACTGCCAAGGTTGCAAGCATGCAGCGTGCTGCAAATACGGGTTGGCTGCCAGGGTGGTCGGTTGCGAGACCTGGTGGGTTTACGCGAAACGTCCAGAATTCTGCATTACCTGGAACATCAACCTCAACATCATAGAAAGCATCGTCATCGGCAACAGCAGCATGATCGCTATCACCCTCGCCGTCCCCGTCACAGCTGCATCATTAGCACCGCCATCGTCGTCATCATCGTCGGCGTCGTCATCATCATCGCCGCCATCACAATATTCGTCAGCAACAGCAACGTCAACATCAACACCAGGATCCCCGCACCCATTCAAATTACCACCATCGACACCAATAGCATGACTACCGTCATGATTGTCATAATGACAGACACCAACATAATCGCACACGGTGGCGTCATCATCCTCACCACCGTCACCAGCGTTCGAACCGCAGTCGTCATCGCCACAACCATATTACGAATATCTCATCCTCCGCCAAACTCATCAGCACACTCGTTCCCGTGCGCACGATTCGATCGAGATTCCTGCGCCTCCTCTTCCCCATCCCTCTCCCTTTGTCCAAATCTTCCCTCCTCATCCTCCTTTTCGCCACTACTCCTCAGCCTCACTGTTGGGGCGCCGAGGGGAAGCCATCGGGGAGAATCGTCCGCATGGAAGGATCAACTGCAAAATGTCATAGTGTCGGCGCGTGTTTTTCCCTCCTGACCCCTTTTGGCGCGCGGAGCGCGCCAGGGGCGCCAAGGGGGGTCCACGCCGAGTCCATCACTATGTCGTTGCGCTGTGGCACCAGCAGCGCCGATCCCTGGCACGGGCGGGCGCGCCAACTCTCGACGCTCGCACGACAAGGGGGGGAAATGGGGAAAACGACAAAGACGAGGACGGCAAAGGCGTCTCCAGACAGACGCGGACGAGGACGAGGACGGCGAAGACGAGGACAGAGTGGAAAAGGACA
Source organism: Prorocentrum cordatum (assembly GCA_963575745.1). Lineage (NCBI taxonomy): Eukaryota > Dinophyceae > Prorocentrales > Prorocentraceae > Prorocentrum > Prorocentrum cordatum. The sequence continues at coordinate 21,651 of CAUYUJ010009073.1, read as the reverse complement.
ACCAGGACTAGAACGACGAGGACGAGGACGGCGAGGACGACGACGAGGACGACGGCGAGGACGAGGACGGCGAGGACGAGGACGGCGAGGACGCGGGCAAGGAGAAACCTGCACAAGCTAAGATGTTACCCACGAAGGTGCTGCCGCGCCCGGGACCGAGCGACGTTCCATCGGTTTATCAAAGCGGCCCGGGCCCCACACGTCGCCGCAAGTCCTGGACAATTCGGCGCCCAGCCACGCCGACGCCGCGCACTTTGCTGCCGAGATGAACCAAGTCGAGGAGAACAGGAGGAAAAGATGGAGGAGGAGGAGGAAAAGCAGGAGGGGAAGGAGGAGGAGGAGGAAAAGGACGAGGAGGGAGAGGAGGAGGAGGAGGAGGAGGAGGAGGAGGAGGAGGAGGAGGAGGAGGAGGAAGGGATGATGAGGAAGAGGAGGAAACAGGAGGAGGAAGAGGAAGAGAGGAGGAAAAGGAGGAGGAGGAGGAGGAGATGAGGAGGAGGAGGAGGAATAGGACGAGGACGAGGAGGAGGAGGAGGACGAGGAGGAGGACCAGGGGGAGGATCAGGAGGAGGAGGAAGAGGAGGAAGAGGATTCGGTTCGGTTCGGGGGGCATGGGAACCTGACCAAGCCAGGGCACGCTCGAACACTCGCACATCATGAAGGAATGGGACACCACTCTTCGGCGACAGGCCCCTCGACGAACGACTAAGCACACCCTTCCCCGGCTTAAAAGGGGTGGTATGGGCATTGCCTGCTCAGGTTCACGGAGTTGACTGCGCCATAGCCCCCCCCCCGATGGGCACATAACAAAAAACCTCACAACACAGACAGCTGACGGAAGCCATATGGGCCCGAGGAAAAAATGGGCGGTCCAGGGGGGGCCCCTGGCGCCCGCACTTCTGGGCCAAAACCCGACAAGCAGAGAACCTCCGCAAGGGGCCCCGCATCAAACGCCTGCGCCGACATATCTGGCGGGTCAAACTCTCACCACGCTTGCTGCACGAGCGCCCGAACTCTCAAAGGCGGGCTTGCCTCGTGCCAAGGGAAGAAAAGGCTGCGGGGCCTTTGAGCAGCTCGGCCAACGCGTTGACCCGCCACGCGCCTGCGCGCGGTTGCCTCCTCCGCGCTGGTAGCAAGCAGCCCGCGGAGGACCAAGTGCGCGAGAGCATCGCGGTCCTTGACCTGTTGAACGACACCGAGGGGAACTGCCGACGATTCCGCCCATCCTGCCAAGAAATCAGCGCACCAATTCATAAAGCAAATCGCAGGAACCCATGGCGAGTTTTTCTTGCAACTCCTCAGTCGCGCGAGACGCAGACCGGATCGCGCTTATCCTTCCGAAACTTTTCCGATCGATCGCGGCCCAGATCATCGCACACAGATCGAGCACGGGCAATTGCTGGGAGGTGCAAGCTCGCGACGTGGACATCGCGCGGCACAAAGGTAGGCAGGCACCCAGTATGGCGCGCGATATCTCCGACACTTTGAATCAGCAAGACCAAGAACGCGAACAGCGCGGCTATCAAACTGGACTGATCAAGCGCGCGCGTGTGCGCGCGCGTGTGCGCGCGCGTGGTGGTGGTGGTGGTGGTGGTGGGGGGGGGGGCGCGACGCGCGGCGCTGACGCGAAGTTCGCTTTCGCGGGTCCGCCAAGATGCACCGCGGACCACCCGCGCCGTCATAGGCGATCAGCTTGAGCACGCGCGCGTCCAGCACCATCGAGCCCAAGCACACCTCCTGCTATGACCTGCGGAGGCCCAGAGAGCCCCCGAGACCAGACGCGGGAGACAGGAGGCGGCGCAAGGCCCACGGTCCTGGACAACGAGGGAATACCACGGGCCCACATCGCCGAGTAGAGGGCGGCGCCGTCAGTTTGCGGGATAAGGCGGGCAGCGGCCACTACTGCTGCGTTCTGCACTTGCACGGGCAAGTCCAACAACAGCGGTTCACATCCTCCGTCTGATCGGCGGGGAACATCGCACCGGATGCACATCGCGAGTCCACGAGGCGACCCTCAAGCCAGCGCGCCCCCACAATAGCGTTCACAGGCATGGCTGCACATTGGAAGTCGCCACCGCGCAGGAGGATGCGATGGAGACGGCGAAATGCAATGAAATCGGCACGGCGCCCAACGCCTTGAGCGCAAAAATGCACAGCAGCTGTCGCCCACACCTGCGCCGAACAGGGCTGACGCACTCGACGAACGAGGCGGCGCCGAATGCCAGAATCAGCGAGGCGAAGATCAATTTGCATAGGATACTCCCAAACATCAACGACACGCGGGACCCATCCAAATCGAGAAAAGCAACGCACACAGCCGCAGCGGAAACTCGAACGAGCGCCCACCGCTCGGCGGCAGACTTCTGGGCGAAAAAGTCGTCGAGGCGAAATCACGCTCGGCGCGCTCCTGTCTGGATGCCGGGGCGCAGCGCCTGCCGCACTTCAGCAAAAGTAGAGATGTTTCCCCCTGCGACGAAAGATCGGATCATCTCTGTAGTCGTAAAAAATAAGTAGCGGCTTGCGCGCGGATCTCAAGTTCGTAGATTGCGAGGCCCAGCGCGACGTGCCCCCACGAACCCGCAAAGGGGGCCCCAGGCTTGAAAACCTTCCTTGCCACCCCCCCCAGAAGCAAACCAAAACTTTCAATTTCCTGGATCTCCGAAAAGCAACCCCCCGTCTGACATTTAGCTTCCAAGTCAACCGATTTGTCCTCAATACAGTAGCAGCACCTAAATGTTTGACGAAGGCGGCGAAAGGGGAAGGACCTATTAAACTTTTGGAACAGCGACAGCAACCGTCGCTCGAGGTCCCTGCTGGATGCCACGGCGACGGACTTGGCGGAGATGCAACACCCCGGCTCTTCGATGACATCGCGACAAGTTGCCGCTGCAGGTAGAAGTACTTTGCAAACAACTCAGGGGCATCATGCAGGTACGGGGCAAGATCGCCAACATACGACCGTAGTGGCACACACACACGGATGGAATATCACCTCTGCCACGCAGGACTCCTCTTTGCAGGTAACATTGACCCACGGCATACTCTGGCCATGCCCCACTAGGATAGACTCACCCGCCATGACGACCCAAGAGAGCATACGAGAAAACTCTAGAGCCCTCGGCGCCGCGTGGATGCGAAGACCCGGGTGTGACAAGGGTACTGATGCTTGTTGGCCAGGTGCATCAACTTGTGCGGCGAAACGGAATCAAACAACAACTGATCCATATTCCAATGGACCGAAGAGGCCGACATACCATACCAAAAAAGGAAAAGCAACCTCGTCCCAAAACTATCGAGAAACAAGATGGTCTTCAAAACCGAAGATATCTTAACCGTTCCAAGCGTCAATGTCGTGGCCCCTAAATTTGCAGTAAGCCCTCTACGAAGTCGGACATGTCGTGATCACTCTCTCCTCTTGCACAGACTTGGGCAGCATGGCAATGGGGCAAAGCACGCACTGCTGGAGGGAAATCAAGACCGGCTCGATGCCCACGAACACATCCGTGAGCTGCTCTAGAGCAGGAACGGGCAAAGAGAACATGAACCTAGGAGCCCACTAACCGACGCCGACAGAGGTATTCGGTGAAAGCGGCATGCATACGTGGGCGATATCATGCATCTTGACAGGCTCCAACTTCAGGCAAAACAAGTGGACAATGGCACGAAGTTCACCAAAACCTGCGGCAAGATAACGTCGTATCTGTGGATCTGGTTTCCGCCAGTCGCCCCAGAAGGTCTCCCCGTGGCGCATGATCGAGACGGGATAAACCAGTTCAGACTTTGTTCCACAAAACTCCACATGTATCATCTCTTCGGCTGTAAAGTATGCATGTACCTGTTTCGCGTCACAACGAGAAACCTGATTTAGCCATGTACGCATGCTCTGACGTGACTGTGCAGACACTAGCGACCACGCTCGCGCAGTAATAGCCTGACCACATTCAACCATAACAACTGCAGATTGACGATTGCAGGGAGGATCACTAAATAGAGTTTCCCACGCCTTGGCCTCGTCAGGTTCCCTGAAAAGCCTAGTATGGCTATGCACGAGGGGCACGAGGAGGAGGGGGAGGAGGAAGAGGAGGAGCTGGAGGAGGAGGAGAAGGGCGAAGAGGAAACGTCGGCGCCAGGCTCGAATTCGGAACCGCCACAAGCTCGTGGAGAAGCGTTCGCAAAATAAAGAACGTGAATCCCTGCTCGTTTCCTCCCTAATATCCGCCACCGTGCCTCTGGAGGGGCCCAGAACTCAATTTCTCAAATCTCCCGGGGCTTGTCGCATACCCCCTGAGGTTCCAGGCATCTTCCCGTTGGACTCTTTCAGGCCCGAACGGGCCCCAGGTAGGCCAAGAATCCCTCAAGCGGCCCACAGGGCGGCCCAGCAAGGCCCTGACACATCCAAAGACCGATCCACGACGCCCAAGATTACCCCAAGACGGCTCAAGAGGCCTCCTAAAAGGGCACCTAAAAGGGGCTTGGTTCTTCAAGAAATCGGCCGTCTCACCTTTTCGGTTCGGCGACGCTCCAAGACGGCCCAAGAAGCCACAAACGTCGCCCCAGAACTGCCTCAGATGCCCCCAGGAGGGCCCCAAGACGGCCCGACAGGCGCGCAGAACATCACAAGAAACGCCAAAAACGGCCCAAGAAGAAGGCCCAGAGACGGCTCCAAGAGGGGTCCCCGATGGAGAACCCGAACGGACATTACGAGCCCTCAGCCCCGAGGGGCCACCAGGAGACTCCAAGAGGCCCCCCAAAAAACCCCAAGCGGCCCCCCAGACGCCCAAAGAGGCCCCCAGGAGGCCCGAGAGGCCCCTGAGAGCGCCCCAAAGAGACCTCAAAAAGCAGCCATGAAAACTGACCCACAACCCAAGCTCGGCGGCGAGTCCGGGGGGGAAATGAGAAGGGGCGGGCCTTCTCAGAAGGTTCGGATATGCTCCGGCCTCCTGAAAACTTGTCTGAGCGTTCCCCGAAAACAACAAGAAACATCAGAATGCTGGGGGGGGTCTGCGCAATTCCGCCGTCTTCTGAAAAGGCCTTTTGTTTTTTATGTTCCCCCCCCCTCGCTCGCCGCCGAACGGTGGCGGGATGGGCCGAAGGCCATCAGATAGCCCCGAATGGGAGGCAGCTTGCCTGACGCGACGCTGCGGGCCACGACAGAACAGGGGCCCCGCAAAAGAAAGTGGCGCGCCCCGGACGGGAGGGGGAGGCTCGAGGCGACCTGGGACGAGGACGGGGGGAGGAGGGAGGGAGGACGGAGCAGTGGGGGGAAAGAGGAAGGTGAGGGACGAGGAGGGAGAAACAAACGGACAGAGAAACGAGGAGAGAGGAGGGGAGAGGAGAGCAACGGCGAGGAGGGCGAGGCGAAGGAGGGAGAGACGCGGGGGGAGGAGGGGCGCAAAGAGAGAGGGGAGGGACATGGAAGGACGACGGAGCGAGGGCGGAGGACGGCCCCGCAAAGCACCAGGAAAGCCCACAAGTCCGATGCCGTCCAGGCTCACTGCGCGGTTTCGGGAGCAGGCGGTTCGAGACACGAGTAATAATTAAGCAGGGAATGACCGCCCCGGCATTCCTATAGGCCCACCACGAACTGCTCGCAGAATCCAAGAGTGTTACGATAACAACATAAAACCGATGTGCTAAACCAACACAGTCTGAGCCAGAACTGTTCTAAGAACATGTCGTGCAGACCCCTAAAGTTATTCGAACACTGGTGGGTCTATAGGCGAGCCAAGGCGCTTCGCCACTGCATGACAGACCCCTCCCAGGGTCCAACCGTACTGGTTGTCCGCGCTGCGCCCAACAGTGGCGACGAGGCCCCCCCCACCGAAGGCTAACTACTCCATCGTCTCGAACGGCCCTCCTCTGAGTGGCTGCTCATCGGCTATACGCAAGAGTGGCCCGGGGCAATAAAGACCAATTCGGCGCGCGGCTTGACGGGGGACGCCGGGTGACCAAACACAAGCGCGCAAGTTGCCACTATCGCACCGCGCTCGGCGATCGGGGGACCCCAATGGGCCCGCACCAAAGGTCACTCCGGCGAAGGGTCTGTCTTATGCGTAGTCGAGGTCAGGGTATGAACCTTTCCCCGAGGGCCGGCGTTCTCTTGCACGACGGCACCGGAGCGATGAGCATATGCAGCCCGAGCGTATAGCCACGAGTGCATAGAAAGTCCCCCAAGGGCCCCTCGCATGCATCCGAGGGTCTCCTGACCTAAGATACGACTTCCACGATCATCCCAAACACTCACTCAATGTGGCGGTCGAGCCCTGTTCCGTCCGCTTGCCAAACTCAACCTGCATGGCATCGCGCAAGTCGAGCCTCGGGGGAAATGTGGCCCATATACTGCTTCCAATCGGGACACGCAAACCACTTGAGCATATGCAGTCCGAGGATCTAGCCACGACTGCTAAGACTGTAGAGAGCACCCCGCGCACAGCCCCGCAGCCGCGGGCCGGCGTACCATCCTGAAACGCTGCTCAACGGCCCCCACATGCGCCCAACTTCGCGCCTCGCGCTGCGCGAAGCCTGAGTACCCTCGCGCCCTCACGCCGCCACGCCTGGGGAGAAGAGGAGGACGACGAGGGATCGGAGCCGGACAGCGAAGCGCGCCCTCGCGCCGCCAAAGAGGAGGACGACGAGGGATCGGAGCCGGACCGCGAAGCGAGAACACCCTCGCGTGCTCGCGCCGCCACTCCTGGGGAAAAGAGGGGGCGGCAGAGGAGGAGGAGGACGAGGAGGAGGAATCGCAGCCGAACCGCAGAGCGCGAATACCGTCGCGCCCTCGAGATCGCCCTTGGGTCCCCGGGCCAGGCGGAGAAGTCCGGGGAGGCCCCGCCGAGAGCTGCCCGTGGTGATGCATGTTTCCACGAGGCGAGGGCATCCGGGCGCCCCAGGAGTGAAGAGTCGTCCCCTGGTACTGGTTGGCGGCGCGCACAGAGGGGGTAGGGGGGAGGGAGGGTGGCTTCTTAGAAGGAGGCTGCCTCTTAAAGGCGCTGGCATTACATCTGCAGACACAGAAGGAGAACAAAACGCCATAAACATAAGCTGTTTGCGCTCCGCGCGGATTTCTTGAATCTGCGCTGGGCCCCCTCCCTGGCGCGCGGAACACGCCAGGGGCGGCGCCGGAGACGCCGCCGGGGGGGGCCCAGCGCGGGTCCAAGAAATCCGCGCGGAACGCCCAAAGTGTATGGTTATGGCTATTGTTTTTCTAAGATGGGGCCGAGCCCTTCTGAGAAGCAGCCTTCTAAGGACCCTTCTCCCCTCCCCCCTACCCCCGCCCGCGCGTGGCCGGCCTGGCCTGGGCTTCCCCCTGGGCCTGATCTGGGGCGTGCTCCGACGAAGAGGTTCGGGGCGGATCCAGCCGTGGCGACCAGGAGCCTCCCAGAGACCCGGAAGGCGCGAGCAGCTGCAAACAACAGCCTTTGAGCATCGTTTGACCGATCCCTATCCCCACTGGCGTGGCATGGGCCTCACTGGCCGATTTACACCCGAGATGGGATATCGGCGGTTCCCTTCGGGCTTCGAGGAGCATATCCCCAATTGGGGTGGTGGGATGGTGGGGATCGGGATGAAGATGGGGACGGGGATAGGAATCGGTTAAGCGATACTGAGCCTTGGAACTTCCGAGGCCGAGCGGGGAGGAGCAGGGGGCAAGGGGGCCACGACCACACCTCACCCTCCGGGGTCCTCGACCTGCGTCGGCGACTCGCACACCTGGCAGGGCGCGTATCGAGAGGTGGGGCAGATGAGCAAACGCTGTGCAGATGAGCCCTGCCAGGGGGCAAGGGGAACCAGGAGCAACAGCAGGGAGCAGGAACACAAGAGCTGACTGATCCTCCTCCTCCTCCTCCTACTCTCCCTCCTCCTCCTCCTCCTCCTCCTCCTCCTCCGCCTCCTCCTCCACCTCCTGCTCCTCCTCCTCCTCCTCCTCCTCCTCCTCCTCCCGTTCTCCTCCCGTCCTCCTCCCGTCCTCCACCCGTCCTCCTTCCATCCTCCTCCCATCCTCCTCCCATCCTCGTCCCATCCTCGTCCCATCCTCCTCCCATCCTCCTCCCATCCTCCTCCCATCCCCCTTCTCATCCTCCTCCTCCTCCTCTTCCCCCTCCTCCTCCTCCTCCTCCTCCTCCTCCTCCTGCTCTTCCTCCTCCTCCTCCTCCAACATTCCTTCTCCTTATACAGAATTTCTCCCTGTCGCACCCCGAGGCCAGTTTTTAGGGCGGGCCGGCCGCTTCGCCTGAAAGCATGGCAACAGTTCCATAAATGGAGGGCGGGTGGTTTTCAGAATGTGGCTCCCGCCTTAGCGCCGCGCACATTCGTTTTAACAATTTGCAGGAGCTTCACGGATTCAGGGCTGGTGGTTTTCAAAATGTGGCTCTCGCCTGAGCGCCGCGCACATTCGTTGCAACAAATGCAAGGGTTTGACGGATTGAGGGCGGGTCCGTTTCAAACTGTGGCTCTCGCCTGAGCGCCGCGCACAGTCGCTTAAAACAAATGCAAGGTATTGACGGATTGAGGGCGGGTGGTCTTCAAAATGTGGCTCTCGCCTTAGCACCGCGCGCATGTTCCTAATTTTACGAGAGCTTCACGGATTGAGGGCGGTTCCCTTCCAAAATGTGGCTCTCGCCTTAGCGCCGCGCGCATTCGCTGTAAACACGTTCAAAGAAGTTTCATGGATTGCGGGCAGGTCGTGTTCAAAAGGTGGCTCTCGCCTGAGCGCCGAGCACATTCGTTGCAAAAATGAAAGGGTTTGACGGATTGAGGGCGGGTCGCTTTCAAAATGTGGCTCTCGCCTGAGCGCCGCGCACAGTCGTTGAAAACAAATGCCAGGTATTGACGGATTGAGGGCGGGTTGTATTCAAAATGTGGCTCTCGCCTTAGCGCCGCGCGCATGTTCCTTAATTTACAAGAGCTTCACGGATTGAGGGCGGTTCCCTTCCAAAATGTGGCTCTCACCTTAGCGCCGCGCGCATTCATTTTAAACAATTTCACAGAAAGTTTCATGGATTGCGGGCAGGTCGTGTTCAAAATGTGGCTCTCGCCTTAGCGCCGTGCGCATTCGTTTTAATACATTGTAAGGGTTTCGCGCATCGAGGGCAGTTCCTTTTGAACATGTGGCTCTCGTCTTAGCGCCGCGCACACTCGTTTTAGAAATTTGCACACGGATTCCAAGGAACAACGTATCAGAAATAGTGGGAAGGATTCAGGTTTACGCGGGTGCAACACTTGTGTTGATTCGCGGTGTTGAAATTCAACAAGTGCCGTTCAGGCACGATTCCAAATCGTCCAGACGCAGCAGCTAGGTTCATCTGTGGCGTGGAAATCCCGAGAACGATGGTTTGGCATGATTCAAGGTCTTCACAGGTTTGTTGTCCAACGAGACTGTCCCCTCAATGGAAAGGAACCGTTGTAGGGGCCCGTGAAGAGGGAGCTTGGAGGGAGGGTTCATTCCAACATCGTTGATGACTCTTGGGTTTACACTTGTCCTCCTCCTCCTCCTCCTCCTCCTCCGTTCCTTCTCCTTATACATAACTTCTCCCAGTCGCACCTCGAGGCTAGTTTTTTAGGGCGGGCCAGGCGTTTCGCCTGAGACTTCCTCACCATGTATGACTCTGAAGGATTTGTTATATATAAAAAAGCAACACTTTCACAGATGGAGGGCGGGTCGTTCTCAAAATGCGGCTCTCGCCTGAGCGCCGCGCAGATTCTTGTTTCAAATTTGCAAGAGCTTTAAAGATAGAGGGCGGTTCCTGCTCAAAATGTGGCTCTCGCCTAAGCGCCGCGCACATCTTCTCTAATGTACAAGAGCTGCACGGATTGAGGGCAGTTCCTTTTCAAAATGTAGCTCTCGCCTTAGCGCCGCGCACATTCATTTTAAACATTTGTAAGACGTTCAGGGGCTCCAGCGATCAACGTGCAAGAAATTGTGTTTTGGAAGGATTCAAGATTTTGCGAATCAAACAGTTACGTTGACTCGCGGCGTTGAAATCCCAAGAACGGCGTTTTGGCACGATCCAGGATCTTCAAGACGCAACAGTCAAGTTGATCCGTGGCGTTGAATCCCGAGAACAATGTTTCCGGGTCTGCAAACGGTTGTCTTCCACAAGGCAGATGCCTCAATGGAAATGAAACGTTGTAGGGGCCTATAAAGAGGGAGATGACTCTTGGGTTGACACTGGTCCTCCTCCTCCCCTCCTCTCATCCTCCTCCTCTCATTATCCTCCTCAAATCCTCCTCGTCATCCTCCTCCTCCTCTTCCTCCTCCTCCCCCGTCCGAGCAGAAAGCATAATAACAATCATAATCATATGAATACTAATAACCATAATAATAAACAATAATAATAAGCTAATAAACGAATCACAGATCACCGGCATGCGAGGAGCGGGTTCTGGACGCAAGTGCTTCCCCCAAAACCGGCTGTCTATCCCGAGCCGCTCTTTGACGGCCCCTGGGGGCCCAGAAAGGCCCAGGAAGACCGGAAGTTGGCAGAAACCTCCACGACCCCTTTCTGCCAAGACCCCTGCCCTTCCTGCTGACCTCCTCTTCTTCCTCCTTACAGGAAGCAGTGGCAACGGGGTCCGAGGCGGCCGAAAGGGCGGAGGATAGCAGACGGGCGGGGTTTGTTGTAGCGAATCGGCTCACGTGCCTCTGTCTTGCCGGCGCCACAGGCGGCCATGCATACAGAAGTGCGTGTGGCGGCGGGGCCTAAACCAACTGCATGATGCATACTTCGTGACCCCGTTTTCCTACGTATCAAGTACCGATGCCGCTACTCCCCGGCCTCTCCAAAAACTCGTTCTGACCATGATTTCGAGGCGAATCCAGCCGTGGCTACGAGGGACATGTAGCGTGTGGTAAAGGCCTCGGTAGAGACCGTGGCCTCCTTCGAGACCTCCTCGCTCTCCTCTTGCGAGTGCGCAGCCAGGTCGGGCAACACACCTGCACCAACACCCACACTCGCGCAACTTCGGCGCGACGACGGCACCCACTTCGTTCAGTCAGCGGCGCAGGGGAGCCTCAGGCGCGGTCAGCTGATGAAATTGCGATTGGAGAACGAACTTTGTCGCAACCCCAGTGTAGGAAACGTCCACCACTGCAGTGCAGAAGGGCTGATGAAAAGAAAGCATGAGCTACTGTAGAACTAACGTGCAGCGGCCAGCAAAGCGAGGAACTGGGAAAGCCCGACTCGAACAAGTTGAAGCGCCAACAGACTGGCGTTAACTGGTGCCACTGAATCATCGTAGCGGTGTCAGGCAGTGAAGACACACAACTGCAAAACTGCCAGGCAAGCCGATTGGCGGGGTAGCGTTGAGGGAGCTATAGCCTGGAGAAACTGATGGTTAGGGTGCTAACCTACGAACTGGCGACGCAAGATACAGTAACAGGTATGGGTGGAGTGATAGACCGACGAGGCACGGCGGCACCAGAACAGCGCGCCACGAAAATAAAATGAACGTCGCCGAAAACGGGCGCTGTGACAGCATGAATTGGTGGTGACGGAACGCGCAACACACGTAAAAACACGCACCTGCGACGCCGAACCCAGCCGGATTCGCCATGCCGATGACCACAACCACACCCGCACCCACAACCGAGACGTCCTCCTCCTCCCTCCTCCTCCTCCTCCTCCTCCTCCTCCTCCTCCTCCTCCTCCTCCTCCTCCTCCTCCTCCTCATCCTCCTCATCCGTCGCCTACTCCTCATCTGTCTCCTCATCTGTCTCCTCCTCCTCCTCCTCCTCCGCCTCCTCGTCCTCCTCCTCCTCCGCCTCCTCGTCCTCATCCTCCTCCTCCTCCTCCGCCTCCTCCTCCTCCTCCTCCTCCTCCTCCTCCTCCTCCTCCTCCCCCTCCTCCTCCTCCTCCTCCTCCTGCTCCTCCTGCGGAGCAGCAGCAGCGGGGTGCGCGAACCAGCGTGAAGTGGGCCCGGCCGCCCGCGAAGCCGCCCATCGTCAGGCCCTGCGACCTGGTGGCCCGGCAGATCTCCTGGAAGCGGCCGCCGCCCTGGCCGCCCAGGCGCCGGCAGATGTCCAGGCCGTAGGGCCCCCTGGGACATCGGGAGGAGCATAGGGGAACGAACCATGACATAAGCATAAAAACTCTGAAAGGTCCGCGCGAATTTGTTGGATCGGCGCTGACCCCCCTCCCTGGCGCGCGGAGCGCGCCAGGGGCGGCGCCGGAGGCGCCGCCAAGGGGCTCCAGCGCGGATCCGAGAAATCCGCGCGGACCTCCGAGTTTTTAGTCGGCTTTGGATCGGGAAATCGGATCTGGGATTGCGTCGGATCGGGCCGCATCGGTGCGGTGCAGGAGGCAAGACTACTGGGAGGCCGTCGTCGGAAGGACTAAGGAGGATTCAGCTCCATTGGGGGGCTGCTACGCGGGATTAGGTTGCAAATTGAATGGGGTTCAACAGAGCAAGCGGGAGTAAGCCAGATTGAGCAGGATGAAACCAGATTCGGCGGGATTTCGGACCAGGGCACAGTCAGAACTTGACCTCCCAGGAGTTTCGAGTAGGCGATCGAGTACAGGATTCATGTACCCCAAAAACTGTGTTCCCCGGCGAATCTGCGAACAAACGCGTACCATGTCCCGTACTATCTACGAACATACTACGCGTTACTTGTATATTCGGCGGGAAAAGCAATGTTGGAGTACATGAAATCTGCACAGTCGGGGTGGATTGAAGAGAACACGCGAGAGGACGCAAGACTCTTCCGAGGGCCACATTGCCATATGAATGTAGAAGCACGGGTCGCGAGGCACAGGACGCAAGGGTACCCTTGATTAGTAAGGGTCGCCCTGCTAGTCAACCTCGGCTGTGGTCGATTCCCTATTCGAGAGTTGCATCCGAACGGATCGGACTGGCCGCGACAGGATGCACAACAGACCCACGCGAGCATCGGGCCGCATCCGATCGTCGGAACATCAGAATCGAAGCGGATCGAGCCGGCCGGAATCGAGAGGTCGAGGCGGACAGAGGGGAGCGGAGGAGGGCGGAGGGAATGAGGCATGAAGGATGAGGCTTCAGCTCGCTTCTCGAGGATGCACCGATCCCGAACAATGCAAACTGGGATCAGCCGGGCCTTGCAGGATCCTGCAGGATGCTGCACTCAAACCCGGGTCAGTGCGACCCTGGATCTTCGGCTACACGCAAACGTGTGTAGCCTGAATGAGAGGTGACCTCAGGTGCGAGGCTGTTTGGGGGGCCACGGGGTGTCCACACACAGGCGCGCAAAGACGCTACTATCGCATCACGTTCGGCGATCGGGGAACCCCAATGTGCTACTCCTAAGGTCACTCCCGCGAAGGGTCACTCTGGCGTCTAGTCTTAGGTCGGGCGTGTACCCCGACAGGCGGATTTTTGACGAAAAGTTAAACATAGCCGAAGATTATTCAAAAATCAGTTTAAAAATACTCCAGAAATCGTCCCCACACTATTTCTGGACTATTTTTGGATGTTCCCCCTGTAGAGGGACACGCCCGACTTAAGTCTAGTCGAGATCTGCAGCAGCCTGCAAGATTCGATGCTCTGACTGACACCCGTTTGCGTGGACCCCCATCTCTGGAGCCCCGAGCTTTGCGCGGCAGCGCCCGTTTCCGGGCGACGCAGGCCCCGCTCCCTCCTCCCGACCCCCCCCCGCAGTAGTAACGTCACGATTCGCGCTGGCGCCGCCTGGGAATGGCTGCACGTCAACCCGCATGAAAAACGCACGATAAGGATGCAAGGGCCGCGGAAGGCCATGCCGACACTCTGCGGGCGGGGCGCGGCCAGCGGAAGCGGCCAAGGATGGGCCGTAGGGGAAGGATGCGTAGATTAAGAAAAAACGCCACAAACATTCACTTGGATCTGCGCTGGACCCCCCCCCTAGCGCGCGGAGCGCGCCAGGGGCGGCGCCTCCGGCGCCGCCCGGGGGGGGCCCAGCGCGGATCCAAGAAATCCGCTCAGAGCGCCACAAGTTCATATGTATGCCTTTTGTGTTCTTCGGATGCAAGGGGAACCTTGGAAAGTCGCGCATCCTTACCATGCGGGTTGACTGTAACGTTAGGTCGGGCATGTCTTCCTACAGGCAGATGTTTTGGAAAAAGCACATGTTGAAAAGTCCATGGCCAACAAGAAAAAACGAAGAATGGCCTCCATACGATTTACACACTATTTGTCTACTATTCTTTTGAGCAGGGATCGACCGTTCCGGCATTCCTATAGGCCTACAACAAGATGTTCTTAGAACCCAAAAATATGCTACGAACAAAAACAATGTTCTTGGAACATAAACACGATGTGATAAAACAAGACAGTCCCGGCCAGAAATGTCCTAAGGACAACTCGTGGAGACCGCAACAGGATCTAAGAACATTGTTTGGTAGGCCTATAGGCACGCCAGGACACATCACCACTGCTTAATCATTGGACATAATATGCCCGACTGAACTGTAACGTCGTCGCGGCCCGCGCCGGCGCCGCATGGGGCGTGGCCATAGGAGCGGCCTGGGGCCGCCGCCCCCTTCCCTCGAGAGCGCATTCTTGTTTCTTGCTGCGTGCCCTCGAGGGCCGCCGCTGCTTGAGGTCGGGCGTGTCCCCTAATTACAAGGGGGTTTTGGAAGAAACGCAAAACGTACCCAAAACATATTCATACAACTAGAAAGTACTAACAAAAATTGTCCCCATACTATTTTGTAACCTATTTTTGAACATTTCCTCTGTAAAGGGACACGCCGACTTAACCGTTTCTGGCCCGCGCCGCATGCCCCCCACCCCCCCAGGTAACGCCACGATTCGTGCTGACGACCGCGTGGATTCTGGTTCGCCCCAGGCATTTACAGCCGACCCGTATCATCAGGGTGCGCGGTAAGGGTGCAAGGGCCTTGGAGGGCCATGTTAAGCGTTTTTTCGAACGAAGCTGGCCAGTGAAAGCCGCTGAGGATGGCCCAAAGGGGCAGGGATGCAAGGGTACCCTTGGAAAGCTTGTTCATCAACGTCCGCGTTGTCTCTGGCTCGTCCCAAACATTCAAGACGAAGCCAGGACGAGGAGAAAATCGGGTGAGAATCAATCGAGAACCTCTGAAAAGTCTGGCGGCTCTGGAGAATTTATCGAGCGCCGCGGCCATCTCATAGCGCTCCCGAACGCTGTGAGCATTCCGGAACGCTCTGGAACGGATTTAGCCCTAGTCCTAGCCGCCTCCGAACATTCCCAGACGGCGCCGTTGGGAAGCGTGACGTCACCGGCCCCCCGCCCCCCTCCCCTCATCCCCGGTAACCCGCCATCGCCCGGAAACAACAAAACGTGTTCATTCACCCCCCGTGGTAACGTCACGATTGGCGCTGGCGCCGTCTGGGCATGGCTGGGGGCAGCTGGTTCACAGACGTCCCAGGCGCTGATCGCGACGCACCGCTCTCCTCCCACCCGCTCCCTGGAAACCGCCAGGGGACGAGGGGAAGAAGGATGAGAATCCAGGAGTGCAAGTCTCGGGTCGGACGACGGGGGAGGGTCAGTCAAAGGAGGTTGCCAGATTACCTCGCGCAGCTGGATCTGGCGCCCCCCGACGCCGGAGGCGAGAATGTAATCATCGAGGAGAACGCCTGGTGACAGGGCCCTGCCCCCCTGCCCTCTTGGGCCGGCCCGAGAGTCCAAGCGTAACCCCGCTTGATGGGATAGTTGATCTCAAAGTGGCTGCTCACAGCCAGAACACTGACACCTCTCGAGATGTCCCGCTCGAGTTCAATATCTCCTGGACATCGCCAGGAAGGAGGGCAAACATGGCACCAAATCCGCCGACCTTGTCGGCGTTGTGGGGGGTGCTTGTGTGTTCGAGCCGTCGTCTCCGTTAGTCGTCGTCTCCGTCGTTCCCTTTCCCTGCATCCTCTTCCTCAAGCCTGTCAGCGAGCGAAGAATCTATCAATATCGCAATCCAGTCGAAGTGAAGCCCCTTCCCTTTGATCTCCCGTCGGGGGGGAGGTCCGGGGGGGTAGGGGGAATGTAAGGAGGGGGGGTCAGGTACGCATTCCCCCCTCGGCATTTCCACATTGGGCGGAATGACGACGACGACGACGACGACGACGACGACGACGACGACGACGGCGACGGGGGGGTGAGAGGGGGGATCTGGCTCCAGACCTCTGCTTGATGCGACTGTTTGCAGCAGTGGGGGAGACCTCGCCTGCGTGAAACAGGCGCCCAAAAACAGCCAGGAGGGGGTGGGAGAGGGGGGGGGCTGCGGAGGCTCGCGCCGATCGGCAAAACAATGAGCAAGAGAACGATCACTACTTAGTTTGTTCTCGCCTACTCCCATTCATTTCGATTTCTCGCGTGCTTCTTTGCCAGGTGATCCTCAGGATGTTCCTCGATGGTCTCCGCCGAGAAAAATCCACATGTCCGAGCGGTGCCAAGGAAGAGAGGAGGAGGAGGAAAAGGAGGAGGAGGAGGACGAGGAGGAAGAAGAGGAGGAGCCCCCCTCCCGCAAAAAGAGAGCCCAGGCCCCGCCTGGTGCCCCGGAGCGCCCGCTCCGACTCCGACCAGGCCGCCTCGGCAGGGGGGGGGCGAGGGACGAGGGAGGGGGAGCAGGAGCAGGGGAGGGAGGAGGGGGGAGGGGGGGGGGGGGCGGCGGCGGGGGGGGCGGCGGCGGGGGGGCGGCGGCGGCGGGGGAGGGGGGACGCGGGGTGCATGAGAACGGAGCGGGGGGGAGGGGAGAGGGAGTGCGAGGGGGACTGGCGCGCCGAGCTCCGCCCGCCGGCACGGCTGCGCGCGGGCCTGCCTCGACCTGTCAGGGGTTACCGAAGGGGCCCAGGGACACACAAATAGATACACACGAATCCCAGGATTCCCCCCCACACACACATATATATATATATATATATATATATATATTTATATGCGTATATATATATATATATATACATATACATATGTATATACATATAGATATATACATATCTAACTATAAACGTGTATATGTATACATATATATACACAGTTTATCCTCATTACTTGAGTTTCGTCCTCCCCCACACGCTTCCCATAGCTCCCCATCTTCCCCTGGGAATCGACGATTCTCTGCGCCTGTGCGTGTGTTGTGTGTTGTTCCACTCCTGAGCTGCAGCGCGCGGGGTAGATGGCTCGTCCTCCTCCTGCTGCTCCTGCTCCTGCTCTTCGGCACCCTCCTGCAGCCCCATGTTCCCTCGGGCGAGGTCCACGGACCATCTCCCCGAGCCTGCCCAGCCTCCTCCTCCTCCTCCCCTCCCTCCTCCTCTTCGTCCTCCTCCTTTCCTCTTCTTCCTCCTTCTTCTCCACCTCCTCCTCCTCCTCGTCCTTCTCCTCCTCTTCCTCCTCGGCGCCACGACTATATATATATATATATATATATATGTATACATATATACACATATACACATATACACAACCGCCCTGCGACGAACTTTGCATGTGTACCTTTAGGGAGGGCGGCGGCATGAAAACAAGCTGGCTCACGGGGGTGGTTTCTACACCGCTTCCCTCTTCTGAGGCCCAGGAAAAATCCATTGGAGGGTGTGTGTAGATTCTTTTGTCGCGGATCCTCCCTCTGGTGGTTGAAACTTGTGCTGGCCGTGGAACTTAGTGCAGTTCCTTTTCTTGGCCGCGCTCGCCCTCAACACGTCCGCGATGCTCCCCCGAGAAAGAGCAGTTGGGTCGGGCTCTGCGTGGTCCTCCTCTAGAGTTAGATGGCATTCGTGGGGACCAGGAACTCAGTGCTTGAAGGCCCTTTCATGTCGCATTCATGTATCATGGATGTCTCATGGATGTTCGCCGCCTGCCGCCTGCATCTTGTCTTTGCACCACGCAAAATAACTTTCCCCTAGTAGAAAGAGGACAACGGCATAAACGTAAACTTTCGGAGGCCCGCAGGGGGTTTTTGGGTCGGCGCTGGACCCTCTCTTGGCGGCGCGCACAAAGGGGGCTTCTTAGAAGGAGGCTGCTTCTTAGAACGCGCTGGCCTTACATCTGTAGAGAAGGCCCGCGCCTTCTCAGAAGCAGTGGTGCTTCTAAGAAGCCCTCCCCCCTCCCTACCACCCCTCCCCTCCGCGCGTGGCTGACTCTCCCTGACGCGCGGAGCGCGCCAGAGGCGGCGCCAGGGGTGGCACCAGGGCAGCCCAGCGCCGATCCGAGAAACTGTCGCGGACTGCCCAAACTTCATGCCTGTGCAGCTTCTCTCCTTTACAGGTCAAAAAATCCAACCCCATAATAACCACCCCGACACGCGAAGTCGTTCAGTAAACGCGCCCAGGGAAGGAATCAGACAGCCCTCCCCCTTCCCCCCCCCTCCTCCTCTGCGCGTGGCCGAAGAGCAGTGCAGAGCAGCGCGGCGCCAGCGGCGCCAGCGGCGGCGCTGGACGGCCGCGACGGGCGGCGACGGGCGGCCTCGAGCTGGCCGGGCAGGCACCAGTGCCCTTCCAGAAGCTCCAGGGAGCTCCTCCTCCCTCCTCCCTCCTCCAGCTCCTCCTCCTACTCCTCCAGTTCCTCCTCCTCCTCCTCCTCCTCCTCGTCCTCCTCCCTCCTCGTCCTCCAAAGGCCTCTGGAAGGCATTCCAAGAACTCCAGGGAACAACTCCAGAGAGCCCCTGACTTCCAGAGCTCTTTCCAAAGGCCTTTGGAAGGCCATGCTGGCGCTCCGCTATCCGGGATTTTGACTCCACAACTACAACAATGTTGGTGCAAGCACTGCGTGGGAAACGAGCATGAGCTAAACCACGCGAGCGCTTCGCGCACGCTCAGGTTCCAGCCATTCCGATCCCTTGATAAACTCAAAGCTCCGCCGCAGTAGTTCTTCGCGGGAGGTTCCAGCATGAGGCGAAAAAGTATCAGCGTTGTGGCTCGATCAGGGACGAGTTACCGACAAGAATGCGTCCATGCAATTGAATGCGACGAAATGCCAAGCAGACTGCAACGCATGCGAAGGAAGCGCAATGCAATACAAAGCAATGCCATGGACATCAGATGCGAGGGGAAAGCAACGCAAATCATTGCAAGCCTAAGTGAGCCAAGCATATGCAAGGCAAATGAGAGCGTTGTCCAACAGTCGAACGCGAATTGAGAAGCAGGGCAAGTGCACATGCAACGCAAAGCAGCTGAGCGCAATACAGCTAACAATAATGCAAGTGACCGAACGAACCCGAGGGGCACGATATCCCAGGGGCGAGGCCTTCTAAGAGCAGCCCAGGCAGCGCTTCGGGGGGGTGGGGCAAGACAGGCCCAAAGGCCAAAGGGCGTCCAAACATACACCAAGAGAGCTCTGCCAACGGGTTGAAAGGGGGCCAGAAGGGAGAGCCTAAGAGAGCTCCAAGGATGCTGCCAAACGAAAGTTCCGAGGGTGTCTGGGACGCGTTTCGTTCTTTGTTGGAAGGCATCTGGGACGTATGCTGGCGGGCCTCTTGGGGGGGCTCTTGAAATCTCTGGCAGGCCCTTGGGAAGAGTCCCGGAGGCCTCCAGGAGAACATTGGAGGCACGCTGGGCGCTGCACCCGCCAAGATTTGAGGCCTCCCAGATGGGGTCGGAGAAGATGGGGTCGGAGGATCGCGCCGCATCGCCAATGCATCGCCGATGCATGGTCGATGCATCGGCGACATAAGCGATGCATCGGCGCCGACGGCGTGGAGAAAGTCAAGCTCCGCATCGAGCGTTTCGACACTTGGCGGAAAGGGGGGAGGGGGGGGGGGTCGGGCTCTGGACCCCTGCTTGAAACGGCAGTGCTTCTCATGGGGGAGACTCCACCTGCCTGAAACAGGCGCCCAAAACAGCCAAGATCTACTCTATGCAATGAGTATCGTTTAACAGATCCCCATCCCCACCAGCGTGGGCTGGGGCCGATTTACCCCCCTAGATGGGGATATATATATATATATATATATATATATATGCCGTATCCTTCGGGTTTCGAGATGTGTATCCCCAACTGGGGGTGTAAAATTTGGTGGGGGTCTCGAAGGGGATGAGCATGGGGATGGGGATCGGTTAAACGATACTGATGCAAGGGGGAGGAAAGGGGTGCGAGGGCCCGCACCGATCAGCAAGACAACCTCGGACCTCAATTCCGAGAGCGCCCCCCGAAGTTCTCGGGGACGTGCTGACCCGGGTCAGTGCGGACCCGGGTCAATCAGGCCCTGCGAGATCCTGCAGGCTCCTGCACCCAGACCCGGGTCAGTGCGCCCTGGACAAAAATTGGCACGATGCCCAATAGCAAGCGCTGTCCGAAAACCGACAGCGGCCGCTGTTGGGCAGGCGGCCCTGTCTCAAAGACGCGCACCGCTCGCAATGACGCCGACAGCGATTCCTGCTGTTCAAATACGGACAAAGACTTGCTGTGAGTCTTCGTACGCATTGTTTCCGTACCCACTCCGATCCTCCAGATCGTGAGCCCCGACGTACAAGCAACCCGTATGATAAGGATGCGCGATAAGGATGCAAGGGCCTTGGAAGGCCATATCGACACTCTGCGAGCAGGGCGCGGCAAGCGGAAGCGGATAAGGATGGGCCGAAGGGGGAAGGTGCAAGGGTACCCTTGGGAAGGCTTCCCATCCTTACTGTGCGGGCTGACTGCACTTCGTCTTCGCACGCACTCTTTCCGTACCCGTTTCGATCCTCCAGGTCTCAGGCCCCGACGTTGTCCCTAACCTTAAGTCGGGCCTACTCCTCTACAGGAAGGACAATTCAAAACTGGGCCAGAAAATAGTCTGGGGACGATGTTTGGATTAGTTGTTTGCTCTTTGGATGCATCTTCTTGAGTATGTTATATTCTTCGCTCAAAATCCGCCTGTAGGGGGGGCACGCCCGACCTAAGGGAAAGGTTAGGGCAGGCGTGCCCCCCATACAGGCGGACTTGTATGATATAAGAAAAATGGATACAAAAACAAACAGCAAAAAAATGATGCCCATATCCCATATCGTCCCCCGGAGTCCCCGGACTATCCTTCTACTATTTTTGAATATTCCCTCCTGTAGAGGGACAGGCCCGACTCAACCCCAACCCGAACCTCTGGCCCCGCGCGCCTGCTTGGGCCCCTCGCCGGCGGCCTGCGCCCGCAGGGCGCCGAGGGCCTGCCGCGCCCCCGCGTGCGTGCGGAAGCGCGCGTAGGCGCTGCCAGTGGCCTCTCGGGGGGCGCCCCGGCGGCTCCTGCTCCTGCTCCTGCGGGACGACGACCGAAGAGTCGAACCTACTTTTGCATGGACCCCCGTCTCTTGAGCTCCGTCTCTTTGCATTGACCCCCGTCACTTGAGCCCTGGAAAAACCCTATGCAGGGAGACACGCCCGACTTCACGTCCCGAGAACCAACAAACAAAAAGACAGGAGAACAACAACAAAACAAAACAAACAAAACAACTCACCACCGCGCTGGCCTTGGCCGCGAGGTCCTTCAGCAGCAGGACGTCGTCGACCTCGCCGAAGCTCGCGAGCCACTGGCGCGCCCCGTCCTCGCTCAGGGCCTCAGCGTGCCGGGCGGCGGCCGCCCGGGTGCAGGAGGGGGGGCGGCGGCGCGGGCTCTCGCCGCGGAGCAGCGAGGACGACGGCCACTGCACGCCGACACGGCTCTGGACCGGGCCAGTCCTGGGCAGGAGGAGGAGGAGGAGGAGGAGGAGGAGGAGAAGGAGGAGGAGGAGGAGGAGGAGGAGGAGGGGGGGGGGACAAGCTAGGTGCGC
>CAUYUJ010009072.1:0-36393 GCA_963575745.1 Prorocentrum cordatum | reverse complement strand
TAATGGTAATGGTAATGGTAATGGTAATGGTAATGGTAATGGTGATGGTTATTGTAATGGTAATGGTAATGGTAATGGTAATGGTAATGGTAATGGTAATGGTAATGGTAATGGTAATGGTAATGGTAATGGTAATGGTAATGGTAATGGTAAATGTAATGGTAATGGTAATGGTAATGGTAATGGTAATGGTAATGGTAATGGTAATGGTAATGGTAATGGTAATGGTAATGGTAATGGTAATGGTAATGGTAATGGTAATGGTAATGGTAATGGTAAGGTAACGATAACGGTAACGGTAATGGTGATGCTGATGGTAATGGTAATGGTAATGATAGTGGCTATGGTAATGGTAAGGGTAATGGTAATGGTAATATTCAATGGTCAAGGTAATGGTGATGGTGATGGTGATGGTGATGGTAATGGTAATGGTAAATGGTAATAGTAATGGTAATGGTAATGGTAATGGTAATGGGAATGGGAATGGGAATGGGAATGGGAATGGGAATGGGAATGGGAATGGGAATGGGAATGGGAATGGGAATGGGAATGGTAATGGGTAATGGTAATGGTAATGGTAATGGTAATGGTAATGGTAATGGTAATGGTAATGGTAATGGTAATGGTAATGGTAATGGTAATGGTAATGGTAATGGTAATGGTAATGGTAATGGTAATGGTAATGGTAATGGTAATGGTAATGGCAATGGCAATGGCAATGGTAATGGTAATGGTAATGGTAATGGCAGTGGTAATGGTAGTGGCTAACGGCAATGGCAATGGCAATGGTAATGGTAATGATAGTGGTAATGGTAATGGTAATGGTAATGGTAATGGTACTGGTAATGGTAATGGTAACGGTAATGGTAATGGTAACGGGGTAGCGATTGGCAATGGCAATGACAATGACAATGGCAACGGTAATGGTAATGACACTGGTAATTGTAATGGTAATGGTAATGGTAATGTGAATGGGAACGGGAACGGGAATGTGAATGGGAATGGGAACGGGAACAGGAATGGAAATGGTAGTGGTAGTGGTAACGGAAATGGGAGTGATAAGGGTAAGGGTAAAGGTAATGGTAAGGGTAATGGTAATGGTAATGGTAGTGGTAATGGTAATGGTAATGGTGTTTGGAATGGGAATGGGAATGGGAATGGAAATGGTACTGGCAATGGTAATGGTAGTGGCGAATGGCAATGGCAATGGCAATGCTAATGGTAATGATAATGACAGAGGTAATGGTAATGGTACTGGTAATGGTAACGGTACTGGTAATGGTAATGGTAACGGGGTAGCGAATTGCAATGGCAATGACAATGACAATGGCAACGGTAATGTTAATGGCAATGGCAATGGGATTGGCAATGGCAATGGCAATGGCAATGGCAATGGCAATGGTAATGGCCATGGCAATGGCAATGGCAATGGTAATGGTAATGGTAATGGTAATGTGCATGGGAACGGGAATGGGAATGTGAATGGGAATGGGAATGGGAACGGGGACGGGAACGGGAATGGAAATGGTAGTGGTAGTGGTAACGGAAATGGATGGGTAAGGGTAAGGGAAAGGTGAAGGTAGAGGTAAAGGTAAAGGTAATGGTACTGGTAATGGTAATGGCAATGGCAGTGGTAATGGTAATGGGAATGGTAATGGAAATGGTATTGGGAATGGGAATGGGAATGGGAATGGTAATGGTACTGGCAATGGTAATGGTTGTGGCGAATGGCAATGGCAATGGCAATGGCAATGGTAATGGTAATGGTAATGGTAATGGTAATGGTAATGACAGGGGTAATGGTAATGGTACTGGGAATGGGAATGGTGACGGTAACGGTAATGGTAATGGCAACGGTAACGGGGTAGCGACTGGCAATGGCAATGACAATGGCGATGGCAACGGTAATGGTAATGACAATGGCAATGGCAATGGGAATGGCAACGGCAATGGCAATGGCAATGGCCATGGTAATGGTAATGGTAATGGTCATGATAATGGTTATGGTTATGGTAATGGTAATGGTAATGGTAATGGTAATGGTAATGGTAATGGTAATGGTAATGGTAATGGTAATGGTAATGGTAATGGTAATGGTAATGGTAATGGTAATGGTAATGGTAATGAGGATGATGGAATGGGAATGGGAATGTAATGGAATCAATGGTAATGGTAATGGTAATGGTAATGGTAATGGTAATGGTAATGGTAATGGTAATGGTAAGGGTACTGGTAACGGTAATGGTAATGGCAATGGTGATGGGAATGGGAATTGTAATGGTAATGGCCGGGGTAATGGTAATGGCAATGGTAATGGTAATGGTAATGGTAATGGTAATGGCAATAGTTTTGGTAATGCTAATGGTAATGGCAATGGTAATGGTAGTGGTTAATGGTAATGGCAATGGCAATGGCAGTGGTAATGACAGTGGTAGTGGTAATGGTACTGGTAATGGTAATGGTGATGGTAATGGTAATGGTAATGGTAATGGTAATGGTAATGGTAATGGTAATGGTAATGGTAATGGTAATGGTAATGGTAATGGTAATGGTAATGGTAATGGTAATGGAAATGGTAATGGTAATGGTAATGGTAATGGTAATGGTAATGGTAATGGTAATGGTAATGGTAATGGTAATGGTAATGGTAATGGTAATGGTAATGGTAATGGTAATGGTAATGGTAATGGTAATGGTAATGGTAATGGTAATGGTAATGGTAATGGTAATGGTAATGGTAATGGTAATGGTAATGGTAATGGTAATGGTAATGGTAATGGTAATGGTAATGGTAATGGTAATGGTAATGGTAATGGTAATGGTAATGGTAATGGTAATGGTAATGGTAATGGCAATGGCAATGGCAATGACAAAATTGTAATGGCCATGGTAATGGTAATGGTAATGGTAATGGTACAGGTAAAGGTAAAGATAAAAGGTAAAGGTAAAGGTAATGGTAATGGTAATGGTAATGGTAATGGTAATGGTAATGGTAATGGTAATGGTAATGGTAATGGTAATGGTAATGTGAATGGGAATGGGAATGGGGATGGGAATGGGAATGGAGATGGTAGTGGTAGTGGTAACTGAAATGGGAATGTTAAGTGTAAGGGTACAGGTAAAGGCAAAGGTAAAGGTAAAGGTAAAGGTAATGGTAATGGAAATGGCAATGGCAATGGCAATGGCAATGGCAATGGCAATGGCAATGGCAATGGCAATGGCAATGGCAATGGCAATGGATGGTAATGGTAATGGTAATGGTAATGGTAATGGTAATGGTAATGGTAATGGTAATGGTAATGGTAATGGTAATGGTAATGGTAATGGTAATGGTAATGGTAATGGTAATGGTAATGGTAATGGTAATGGTAATGGTAATGGTAATGGTAATGGTAATGGTAATGGTAATGGTAATGGTAATGGTAATGGTAATGGTAATGGTAATGGTAATGGTAAGGGTAAGGGTAATGGTAATGGTAATGGTAATGGTAATGGTATTGGCAATGGGAATGGGAATGGCAATGGCAATGACAATGGCAATTGTAATGGCCATGGTAATGGTAATGGTAATGGTAAAGGTAATGGTAATGGTATTGGGAATGGGAATGGGAATGGGAATGGGAATAAGAATGGACTGGCAATGGCAATTGTACTGGTACTGGCAATGGCAATGGTAGTGGGAATGGGAATGGGAATGGGAAATGGTAACGGTAAAGGTAATGGTAATGGTAGTGGTAGTTGTAGTGGTAGTGGCAATGGTAATGGTAATGGTAATGGTAATGGAAATGGTAATGGTAATGGTAAGGGTAATGATGAGGAGCAACGTGAAAGATCGTAAAAACTCGTCTGGAACCCACAGCGACTCCACAATCCCCCAGCCTCTCCTCCTCCTCTCCTCCTCCTCCTCCTCCTCCTCCTCCTCCTCCTCCTCCTCCCCCTCCTCCTCCACCTCACCTCCTCCTCCTCCTCCTCTTCCTCTTCCTCCTCCTCCTCCTCCTCTTCCTCCTCCTCCTCCTCATCTTCCCTGCTCCCGTCACCCCCCTCGCTTTGGCACACCCCTCACACGCTTCGTGGCCCCATAGGGAGCTCTACCGAAGGCCCCAGTGCCACCGTTCACATGCGTCCCCCACACCCATTTCAACACACGTCTCACACGCCTCGTGTCCCCCTCACACGTAGGGTGCTCCACCGAAGGCCACAGAACCACCGTCCTCATGCGTTCCCCACACCCATGTTGGCACATACCCCTCACACGCTTCGTGACCCCATAGGGAGCTCCGCCGAAGGCCCCAGTGCCACCGGCCACATGCGTCCCCCACACCCATGTTGGCACACCCCTCACACGCTTCGTGGCCCGACAGGAAGCACACCGAAGGCCCCAGTGCCACCGTCCACATGCGTCCCCCACACCCATTTCGACACCCCACCCACACGCTTCGTGGCCACATAGGGAGCTCCACCGAAGGCCAGCACACCCCTCACACGATTGGTGGCCCCATATGGGAGCTCCACCGCAGGCCTCAGCGCCACCGGCCACATGCGTCCCCCTCACCTCTTCCGACACACCCATCACACGCTTCGTGGCCCCATAGGGAGCTCCACCGAAGGCCCCAGTGCCACCGTCCACTTGCGCCCCCCACACCCATTTCAGCACACGTCTCACACGCTTCGTGGTCCCATAGGGAGCTCCACCGAAGGCCCCAATGCCACCGTTCACATGCGTCCCCCACACCCATTTCGGCACACCTCTCACACGCTTCGTGGCCCCATAGGGAGCTCCACCGAAGGCCCCAGTGCCACCGTCCACATGCGTCCCCCACACCCGTTTCGGCACACCTCTCACACGCTTCGTGGCCCCATAGGGAGCTCCACCGAAGGCCCCAGCGCCACCGTCCACATGCGTCCCCCACACACAGTTCTAGGGAGCTCCACCCAAGGCCCCAGCGCCACCGTCCACATGCATCCCCCACACCCGTTTCGGCACACGTCCCACACATTTCGTGGCCCCATAGGGAGCTCCACCCAAGGCCCCAGCGCCACCGTCCATTTGCGTCCCCAAAACCCATCTCGGCACATCCCATAGGGAGCTCCACTGAAGGCCCCAGTGCCACCGTTCGTGACCCCATAGGCTCCAGCCAAAACCCCGGCGCCACCGTCCACATGCGTCCCCCGCACCCATTTCAGCACATACCCCTCACACGATTCGTGGCCCCATAGAGAGCTCCACCAAAGGCCCCAGTGCCACCGTCCACATGCGTCCCCCACACCCATGTTGGCACACCCCTCACGCGTTTCGCGACCCCATGGGGAGCTCTGTGGAAGGCCCCAGCGCCACCGCCCACATGCGTCCCCCACGCCCGTTTCACTACACCCCTCACACGCTTCGTGGCCCCATAGGGAGCTCCACCGAAGGCCCCAGTGCCACCGTCCACATGCGTCCGCCGACCCCATTTCGGCACACCCTTCACAGGGTTCGTGGCCCCATAGGGAGCGCCACCGAAGAAAATATCAAATTGCGCTACGCACAACTGCATATGCCTGGATCCTTCGCCAGGTTAATTTTTCGTCGGCGGCGATGCAGAGGTACTCCGCACCAGCGAGAAGCGATTCGGGGCAACCGAAAGGCGAATTGGCCAGCATGCAAGAGCGGGGAGCAAGACAGACGAGGCGGCCGCCGAAGGGGGAGGGGCGGAGGGCATTCACATGCGGAAGAGTTCCACCCCGAGCGCGCTGTCGCAGCCAGCAGCGACCAGAGAACAAACACGAGGCGACCCACTGCTCTGAAATCAAGCACGACACGTACGACCAAGCATACAGTTGAGGCCAGCCCACAAGAAGCCTTTCATAAGAGACCCAACCCTGAGACCCCAGGACGTCAATCGATTTTTGGTGCGGGAGCGTCACGCTTTCCATGGCAAAGCCATCGAAACCCAAGAAACCCAGGGCACCCTTGAGGCAAGCAGGGTGTTTCTTGGCATGGGTCTCCACTGTAGATCACGGCTGAAAGTCCACCACACCGATCGCATGTGGCTACGCTACGCCACTCCCGATCGGCCCGAAGGCCATCCGTGCCAATCTAGACCTCGGGGGGGAAAGCGTGGCCGGTGCAACCGGCAACCGGGCGATTATACGATCGTCGTGCATGGATGCGTCACGGGCAGGCAGGAGTGGGAGCAGGAGGAGGCAACATGGAAATCGGGCCTGGGACGGGCAGAAAGCTCGCTGGGACCTAGCAAGACGCACGCCTCTGGAAAGCCAGCAGGGGGTGGCAGGGGGCGGAGAGAGACAGCGCGCTTCATGGGCGGTTGGCCAAGCAGACATCTTCGCCACTTCGAAAACCTGGAGCCACCCCAACATCCCAAGCACCACCCCCCCTGCACACATAATCCAACCTCCCCACCACCCACTCACCCCCCTTGGCGCCCGTCGTCTTCGTCGTCGTCTCGTCGTCGTCGTCGTCGTCGGCGGCGGCGGCGGCTGCGGCGGTGGCGGCGGCGGCGGTGTCGGCGTCGGACTCGATGTCGGCGTCGGCGTCGTTTGCTGGCGCCAGGCGGGGAGGGTTGAACCCCCTCCCCCCCTCCCCCTTTCGCAAAGGGGGTAAGGGGAGGGTGAACCACCCCCCCACTTGCGCGAAGCGAGGCTGGGGGGGGGAGGGAGGCTTGGACTTGCGCGAAGCGAGGCCGGGGGGGGGGGGAGGGAGCTTGGATCCCCCCCCCCGTCGAAGGGCGCGGGGGGGGCGATTTCCGGAGGTCTGGCGGGGGGGGGGGGGGCGGACGGCCCCGAGGCGAAGCTGCGCTGAAGACGGAATCAAGAGGGCACACCAGGCTCCCATGACTTCCCACCGAACCCCCCCCCAAGCGACCGCAGAACGCGCCCTTTCCAGGCGAGGGGTGCCAGCCCACCATCCAGGCATTGGGGTTGGGCCCCATTGCTCGTCCCCCTGCCCCCGCTCGTACCTCGCCTCCCTCTCGGCGCAGGGGGGCCGCTCCCGAGACCCCCGTGGCCAAGAGATAGAGATGCGAGAAGCAGTTCTTCTCGTCGGCGAGCCCAAGAGGCTCCCAAGGGGCCCCCAAAGAGGCTCCCACGGGGCCCCCAAGAGCTGCTCCCACGAGGCCCCAAAGGGGTGCTCCCACGAGGCCCCCGAGAGCGCCCTGGAAGGGCCCAGAGAAGCATCCCTGAGCACTCTGACCCACAACCCGGGCACGGTGACGGGATGGGCCGAAGACCACTAGATCCGCCGCCCCCTGTTGGCTTGCTACTTCCGCCTGAGGCCCCGCCTTCCTGTGCCCTGTCTCCCTAATTAAAGCTATGCGTAGCCCGCCTAGCTTTTAGCGGAAGAGGTTCGCTCTCGCCCCGCAGATCAAAAACTGTTGGCTTGCTACAGGAATGCCTGGCAGGCTAAACCCTATGCGGCTTGGTCTGGGTTCTTTTCCAAAAGAACTCCGCCTGGGGCTTCGGCACAGCGTGCCGGCCACCCGGAAGGCCGCACAAACGACCTCAACGTCCCGGAAGAAGTCCCCGAAAAAGTCCCCCAAGACGGCCCAAGATGGCCTCCACGACGGCCAAGATGGCCTCAAAGATCGCCCAAGATGGTCCAAGATGGCCTCCAAGACGGCCCGAGAGGGTCGCAGAGGCTTCCAAGTCTGCCCAAGAAGCCTCCAAGACGGCCCAAGATGGCACAGAAGCCCCCAAGGGGCCTCCAAGACGGCCCAAGGCCAGGAGGGCCCGAGAAGGCCAAAATGATTGATTCCCTCTGGTGTTTTAAGCATTTTGGCATTTATTTCGTTTCGGCCTTCCGATGTCCTAAGAAGTGTCAAGGAGCCCGCCGCCATGGTTCTGAATGGAATATGGTGAGAGACTGCCCCAGCAGGAGCTCGCCCATGTAAGGAAAGAGAGGGAATGAGGTCCCCTGGCCTGAGAAGAACTGCGGGAACGAGCCACCGAAGCCCGCAGCAGCACAGCCGTTCTGAAGCTCGCTGTTGCAAGCCCCAAATACCCTGGGCCAGAACGGCTAAAGGAGGAGGAGGAGGAGGAGCAGGAGGAGGAGTAGTAC
Source organism: Prorocentrum cordatum (assembly GCA_963575745.1). Taxonomy (NCBI): domain Eukaryota; class Dinophyceae; order Prorocentrales; family Prorocentraceae; genus Prorocentrum; species Prorocentrum cordatum. The sequence goes on along the minus strand of CAUYUJ010009072.1, from coordinate 28,340 downwards.
GAGGAGGAAGAGGAGGAGGATGAGGAGGAGGGGAAGGATGAGCGAGCGATCCCCTTGTATCACCTGAGCTGCAGAAGCGGGCAGCCGAGCAGGGAAAGAAGGCCCGCGGGAGCCGCGGTCCTGGACGCGAGTCGGTCCCCCGGCGGCCCTTGCCACCTTCTGGGTGAGCACGAGGCCGTCGACCTGCGTCCAGGTACACCGAGGCACGAACGCGAGGAGTGCGAGGGGCAGTTATGTGGCAACTCATGGGAGCCTCCTAGATCATATTACTGGATCTAATCGACGCTAAATGCACGCTCATCGACGCCAAATCGGCGCCGTCCCATCGGTTACCAGACGCCAACCGACGCTCATGCACCCGAAAGGCGGAAATGCGACGGCATACCAGGCCCCCATGATTTGCTGGAAAAGAGCTGGAACGGGCACGGGGACGAGGAGAGGCGCCGAAATGGGCTGGGAAATGCTCGCCCGCGATGAAGACCTGGGAGACGCTCGCCCGCCTCGTCGTCGTCGTCGGCGACGTCGTCGCCCAAAAATAGATGTACGCTCACGGGGCCAATCGAGGTGGCCAGGCGCACCCGCCGTGACCTTCACGGAGCTATGGACACGGCTTGGGGACAAAGACTCGAGCACATGATGTGGGATAGGGGTACGGGCTGGTGGGAAAATGTGCAGGGGCCGTTTGGGGTGCTGGGGCGGGATGTCTAGCTAGCCTCGGAGGGAAGCTGTCGCCATAGGAGCTCGGAAGATGGCTTCCCAACGTTGGATCCTCGGATGATCTCTTTATTACCTCATGCGGCTTTGACACAATCGGAGGTTGGGGGGTGAGTCCAACGTGAAACGGAGACCCCCCCTACCAGGAAATCGATTTCGGTGTCGGGTTCGTGTCGTGCGTGCCGTGCGTGCGTGCGGGCGAGGCGAAACTGCGTGGGCGGGCGAGAAGAAATCCATCTGTGACTGGGCCGCGGCCGGACCAAATGATTCTCCTCTGGCGGCCGGTGGCCCGCGGTGTCCCGCCGGTGTCCCGCTGGTGTCCCGAAATCCTCCTGTGGCTGGGCCGCGGCCGGACCAAATGATTCTCCTCCTGCGGCCGGTGGCGCGCGGTGTCCCGCCGGTGTCAGCACTTTTGCCCATTGCTGCCCCCCCCAACCTCCTTATCACCCGCAGGGTGGTCGTATAGGTATTTACGCTTATAACTATCATCAGTATCTTCATCCTGCTCCCCATTAGTGCTCTTAACATTGTCATACTCTTCTTGGTACCAGTGTTGTACTAGACTTACTCTGTCCTCCTCCTCCTCCAACTCATCCTCCTCCTCATCATCATCCTCCTCCTCATCCTCATCCTCATCCTCATCATCCTCCACATCTCTCCTCCCTTGTTCAACTTTCGTAATGGTCCGCCATATTCCACCTCATGCCCGAAATCCTCGTCATCTTCTACTTCTCCTCTATCCCTCCTTGCCTCCCTTCTCCTGCTCCTGCTCCCTGATCCCTTACCATACTGCCGTATCCTCCTCATCATGCTCCCCCTCTTCCTCCTCATCCTCAACCTCCACATCCGTCTCGTCTCTCCCATTCGTCTCTCCATCTCTCTTCCGACCTTCTTCCTAATCCATCCTCCCTCCTCCCACTCCTCCTCCTCATCATGATTTGTTGTTCCTCCCCCTCCTCCTCCTCCTCCTCGTCCTCCTCTTCCCCCTCCTCGTCATCCTCCTTCTCCTCATCCTCATCACCCTCCTTCAACGTAGTGGAGCGCCCCAAGGCTCATACAGATGTTAGTGGTCAAGGGATTGCAGGGCCCTTTAAAGCCCAGGACCACAAAGTTGGCCTCCAGAACTCCTGGGGAACTTCTTGGCGCTCCAGTCTGAACCGCTTCCAACATCCCTCAAAGTTTCTCGGTAGCCCCACGGGGCCGTCAGGCTTTATTGTAGGCCTCTTGGGCCGTCTTGGCAGCTCTGGAGGACCTAATGCCATTGAAAAAAAACTGTGCCCAACACAAAGTCTTGTCTCATTCTACAACGTTGCCGGACATTCGAAAGAAAAAACAAAAAAAAAAAAAAAAATGGCACCCAACACCCGGAGTTTCAGATAGCACTGACGAAACCCCAACTCACTTAGCCTACGCAGGTCAGACAGCACGTGCATGCTACACGAGGACAGCCCAACAGGACAGAAGGGCGGAACGTCAGGTAGCACCATCGCAAAGTCGATCAGGCAGACGAGAGGAGCGAGGGCCCGGGCGCAGACCCAGCCTCCTGCTGGCACCCAGAGGGCGCCACAGGAATCCAGCTTCTCGCAGCCTCCCCACCACAAGCCCCCAGATGGGCAACTTCCCGGAGGGCAGGACGAGGGAAGCTGGGTGGCAGGGAACCGCCCCAGGCAGATAGCACACCCATCCCAAGACGTGTTGGAAGGGGGCCAGGCAGATAGCACAGCGAAGAGGGCTGCGTCAACGCGGGCCAGGCAGATGTCATACCTCACGGATCGCTCATGCAACTGGTATCTGATTTGTTCACATTGCTTGATACTCGATACTCCTTCTTCTGTTTTTCCTCCTCCTCCTCCTCATTCTCCTGCTCCTCCTGCGGAATACTGTCATAATCACCACTACCACCATATTCAACATCAACGCCTGCACCCTTATCGTCATCATCGTCATCAACATCACAACGACCATCACCATCAGTATAACAACCAAAATCATAATCGTCTTCATAATCATCACTATCGGTATCATCATCAGCAGCAGCATCATCACCATCATCATCAACAACAATCATCATACTAATCATCAGCATCATCAGCAGCAGCAGCATCATCAGCATCATCATCAACAGCAACAGCATCAGTCATCATCACCATCATCATCAGCAGCAGCAGCATCAGTATAAGCATCAGCATCATCAGCATCGTCATCATTATCAGCATCATCATCATCATCATCATCATCATCATCATCATCATCATCATCATCATCATCATCATCATCATCATCATCACATCATCCTCATCATCGTCATCAGAATTACCATCATCATCATAATCATCATCATCATCATCATCATCATCATCATCATCATCATCATCATCATCAGCATCAGCAGAAGCAGAATCATCATCATAATTATCCTCATCAGCAGCAGCGTCAGCATGACCATCATCATCAGCAGAATCAGCAGCATCGTCACCATCAGAATCGTCATCATAATCAGCTCATCATCATCCTGATCATCAGCATCATCATCATCAGCATCATCATCCTCATGCTCATCAGCATAAATACCCTCATCATCATCATCATCATCAGCACCATCATCATCATCGACATCGTCGTCACCAACATCATCATGATCATCATCAGCAGCAGCAGCAGCAGTAGCAACACCATCATCACCAGCATCATCATCATCATCATCATCATCATCATCATCATCATCATCATCATCATCATCATCATCATCATCATCAGTACCATCATCACCATCATTATTATCACCACGATCATCATCATCATCATCATCATCATCATCCTCCTCCTCCTCCTCCTCGTCGTCGTCCTGCGGGTCCCTCTGGCCTCCTGGGGCCCTCAGCCTTACCTCCCGGAGCCCTGCTTCCCTTCCCCAGTCCCCCTCCTCCCCTGCAGGGCAGAGGGGGGATCTGCCCAGCGGAGGCGGGAGTCACAAGCAGGCTCCGTCGGGCAGAGCGCGAGCAGGTGCAGAGGCGGAGGGGCGCGACCAGCCGGACGAAGGACAGGAAGCGCCCCAGGCGTTAGAGGAGGCCCGCCCGCACTCGTGCGCAGCGATGCCGTACCAGCGCACGTCCGCCCGCTGACCAGATCGCATCCGCCCTCCTCCGCCCTCCTCCGCCCCCTCCGCCCTCCTTCGCCCTCCTCCGCCCTCCTCCGCCCTCCCCCTCCCTCCTCCGCCCTCCTCCAACTGAGGCCACCTGCCGTTTAGATTGGGCGCGACAGCGTTGACACCAGCGACCGGCGACGAAGCGGCACGAGACAACAAAGGGGTGAACCTCCATCCCACGACCCGCGCTCAGCGCATTACTCTCCCTCTCGTCGGGCGCAGCGGGGATGACCAGCTCCGTGTCATCAGCAGTCGCCCCAAGCTTCTTGACCAACCGAATGTTGTTCAGATCCACGTTGGTGGCCGTCAACGGATCGATCACCTTCGTGCAAGACCCTCCTATCCTCTCCCTGCTCATCATACTATGTCTGCGTCTACGATTACTACGTACTCTACAACCACTACTCCTTTTAGGGAACGGTCTGGTTGGGCCCATATAGTTTTCGAAGACCCCATTCATCTAGCACGTTTCATTGTAGATTCAATCGTGCTATGTTCCCTTCGCGGTGGCTATGTGTCGAGTATCTTCCCTGTCGACTTGGCGTTCTGAAGAGAGATGGAAGGAGGGAGGGGGAGACAAATAGGTAATTTGGTCGCCCATGTTTCACCTCCTCCAAAGGACTCGCCCTCCTCATTCCTCCTCCTCCCCATCCTCCTACTCCTCCTCCTCCTCCTCCTCCTCCCTCCTCCTCCCTCCTCCTCCTCCTCCTCCTCCTCCTCCTCCTCCCTCCTCCTCCTCCTCCTCCTCCTCCTCCTCCTCCTCCTCCTCCTCCTTGATCGTTTCTCCTCCTGGCAGCGAGTTTCTCGCCGTGGGGCACACGTGTGCCGGCACACCCCAGCCTGCTCGTGCTGGGCGGCAGCCCGAACGGTTGGGCGTGCTCCTGTTCGACGACTGCGCCGCCAGCCTCGATCGCCCCCTGGGCTTCACGAGCGCGACTGGGGTTAAGTCCGGCGTGTCCCCCTACAGGGGTGTTTTCGACGAAAAATTAAAAATACCCCAAGAATGCCCAAAAAATGTCAAAAATACTCAAAACTTAGTCCCCAGACTATTTTTGGACTATCTTTAAATTATTTTTGGATATTTTTTGTTTTTCGTCCAAAATCCCCCTGTAGGGGGACAGGCCCGACTTAAGACTGGGGCCAGGGAGGCGCTGTGGTCGATGATCCTCAGAACGCGTGTCAGCGCCAATGTGTGCTTGCCCACCGAGGCCCTTCACTGCGACGAATGCGAGGTGATGATCGGCTGGCTGGGTTGAACGGGGTAAACACACACTATGGCAAAGTGCACTCAGCGCGTCCTCTGTCCACACCCGCCGGGGTGGAGCAACGCTCGTGGACATGTCGCGGGGGCTCCCCGGCCACCACCGTGTCAATGTTGACCTGCACTGTCAATGCCTCGCTCTCCTGAGGCTTTGCCGTGTTCCTGCTCGTCAACCTGCGTCACGTGTGCGGAGCTACACTGTCAATGCCGCGCTGTCCTGCGGCTCCGCTGCGCTCCTGCTCGCAGCGCACACCGCCAGAGGCGGCGGAGAGCTTGAGAGATCCATCCACAAAAAGTCCCGAGGATCATCGCTGTGGGCCGATGGCGCAGTTTGGAGGGGGCTGGGAGACCCAACCAACAGCTTCGCCTTAGGCGAAGCCAAGCTCCCGCTCTGTTGTACCGTAGTGACGATAGTCCCAGTAGTAGGGGGCGGGCCATCTGAAGCAGTAGTTTGGTATCGATGGCAAATAGTACACCTCGCGCTGAGGTGTAGTCAGATGTGGGCCGATGGCGCCGCCACCGCCGTCGGAGCCCTCCCCGTCGGCGACCTCGCGTGCGCACGACGGCTCCTGGCGGGGTGCCCGCGGGAGCCTGCCGCGGGGGCCTCGTGCTCTCTGCCGCGGCCCCGCGGCCCGAGGCCCCCGCGGCCGCGGAGCTCACGGGCGCATCGCCCGGCCCCCTCCTCCTCCTCCTCCTCCTTCTCCTCCCTCCCTCCCTCCCTGCCTCCCTCCCTCCCTCCCTCCCTCCCTCCTCCTCCTCCTCCTCCTCCTCCTCCTCCTCCTCCTCCTCCTCCTCTCCTCCCTCCTCCCCCTCCTCCTCCTCCTCCTCCTCCTCCTCCCTCCTCCTCCTCCTCCTCCTCCTCCTCCTCCTCCTCCTCCTCCTCCTCCTCCTCCTCCTCCTCCTCCTCCTCCTCCTCCTGCGAGGGGCTGAAGCAGCGCAGGACGGCTGCGGGCCCCGCTTTCCTGGAGGGGGCTTTTTCAGGTATGTGAGCCCGTCCTGTTCCCAGCCGCCCCTCGGCTCTCCGCTCGCTCCCTCGCTCGCAGCCGCTCTCCCGGCCCTTGCCATTGGGCCGTGGCTTCCTTTTGACTCTTCCACAGGTATTGCCTCACGCGAAGGGAAAGTCCTCCTTCTTGAGACTCTCTCTCTCTCTCTGCCTATATCTCTCTCTACCCTCTTAAAGAATTAATGTACGACCCCCCTGCACCTACATCAGCATCTCCGTCACCATCTGCATCAACATAATCGTCATAAGTGATATGTAAATACGCAGGGACGGGAACAGGGAGGCAGCGACGATGGCACTAACAGGTTAACACTAACACCATAGCCCAAACCCGATCACCATAACCAAAGCCGACAACCGAACCCCAACACTCTAACCCCATGAACCGATCCAAAACACATTCCGCCTTTTTTCGTGCACGGGGGGGGCTCCCCCCTTCGCCCCCCTCGCCATTGTGTTGTTGGATATCGCTCTATCCATCATCATCATCATCATCATCATCATCATCATCATCATCATCATCACCACCACCACCACCACCACCACCACCACTACCACCATCATTATCATAATCATCAGCAGCAGCAGCAGCATAAGCATCATTATCATCAGCAGCATCAGCAGCATCAGCAGCAGCATCATCATCATCATCATCATCATCATCATCATCATCATCATCTTCTTCATCATCATCATCATCGTCATCATCGTCAACATCATCATCATCAGCATCATCATTACCATCACCATCATCATCATCATCATCATCATCATCATCATCATCATCATCATCATCATCATCATCATCATCATCATCATCACCGTCATCAGCAACATCAGCAGCATCATCATGGTCATCATGACAATGATGATCAGCATCATCATCAGCAGCATCATCACTACCATCATCATCACGATGATCGTCACCATCATCATCATCAGCAGCAGCAGCAGCATCGTCATCATCATCATCATCAGCATCAGCATCATCATCATCATCAGCAGCATCATCATCGTCATCGTCATCGTCATCATCATCATCATCATCATCATCATCATCATCATCATCATCATCATCATCATCATCATCATCATCATCATCGTATTCAAATTCAGTATCCTCATCATGATCATCATTGATCATCACTATCATCAGCATCATCAGCATCATCATCATAATCAACATCATCATCATCATCATCATCACCATCATCATCACATCAGTATCACCATCATCATCACTCTCATCGTCATCCTCAGCATCATCATCATAATCATCATCATCATCGTCTAATCATCTGCATCATCATCGACGACATCATAGTCATCAGCATCATCATCAATATCATCATCAGCAGCATCATCACCATCACCATCACCATCACCATCACCATCACCATCATCAGTATCATCATCACCATCATCATCACCATCATCACCACCACCACCATCGTCATCATCATCATCAGCATCATCATCATTATCATCATCGTCGTCATCGTAATCATCATCATCACCGTCATCATCATCATCGTCGTTATCATCATCGGCATCATCATCATCATTACAATGACCATCATCATCATCACTATCACCATCATCCTCATATTCATCATCATCATCATTATCAGTATCATCATCGTCATCGTCATCCTCAGCATATCAGCAGGTCCATCATCATTAGCATCAGTATCGACGACATCATAGTCATCATCATCATCAGCATCATTAGCATCATCATCACCACAATCATCACCATCGTCATCAGCAGCATCATCATCACCATCCTTAGCATCACCATCATTATCACCGTCGTCGTCGTCGTCCGTCTCCGTGTCACCATTTTCATCGTCCACCGCCTTCGCTTCCTTGCTCGCGCCCTCCTCCTGGCATCCTCCACACCACCGCACGCGCCATTATGCTCCCTTGTTGCATCATCCCGGATCGGAACAGCTCGGGGCGCCCTCCACAGAGGTCCCAGCGCAGCAATAACTCTCAAAGGATACACCGTCAAAGCAAAGCGGATGCGTGTTATAGCCATGGCGCGACCAAGAGGAACGCCGAGCAGGGAAAGAAGGAGCTTCCATGGCCACGGCGAGCCTCGACCACAAGTAGGCTGCCCGACTTATGTCAGATCATGAGCGGCGAGCATATCCACATCCACACCCTCGCGGTCTGGATTCCAGGGCGCGATCCCGAAGATGCGCGGTCGCGTGGATACGTTCCGCGCGGGGCATCCGCGCAAAAACTCCCCGTGTCCATGGGATCGCGGTCCAGGGGCCCAGCCCGCCGGGCCGTGGATGTGGATATGTTTCCCTCCCACGATCAAAGGCACGGCCATAAAACCGGAGTCCCACCCGAGCCCACAGCGGTTCTTCTCTCAGCGCCTTCCCTGCACTCCCCCATCACGGCCCCTCCTCTTCCCGAAGCTGCTCCTCCAGCTCTGGCACCACGCAGAGGACCACGGCGCGTCTGCACTGCCCTGGGAGGAGGCCAAGGCCCTCCGCCGCCTCGGGCAGCCCGGGCGTCTCTCTCGAAGCCCTTAAGCAGCCCACAAAAAAGACGTCCGCGCCCGACCGTGTGCATGAACACGGCTCCCCAATCCGCGACACCGGCCGCCTGATACGAGCGCTCGAGCAACGCATGCTCTCGAAACCAACGCGGATTCATGCACGCGTACGTCCTTTTTTCGCTCCCGATTCCTTCTTCGGCGCCTCCAGAACTCCAAAGCGTCAACCGGCCACCTCACCGGCCCTGCCCGGGCCCGCACGGGGCCCAGGGATCGGTACGCACGCGCCCGTGGCTACGCTCCAGGAGGGTCCGCGCACCGAGCCCGGGGCCCAGGAGGGGCCCGGCCAGGGCCAGCCGACGCCACCCGACCAGAGGGCAGGGCGAGGCGAGGCGAGGCGAGGCGAGGCGCCGGTCAGTCGTCCCGGCGGGGACGGCCCTACGAGAGCCCGGCAGGGGGCGCGGGAGCGCCGAGGAAGAACCTTGGTCGAGGGGGAAGGAGGGGGGAGGAAGGACTCAGACCGTCAAGTGGGAGCTTCGCACACCATCCCCACAAGTGACAGAAGCCAGAAATTTCGGCTCCAACGCCGAGCAGAGGGCAGGGCAGGCAGATGCAGACTGCCATGCCGCTGGTCAAGGACAGGGACGCGACTCGGACAACGCACGACAAGGACAGGGACGAGGACACGGCCAGGACCTCCCCCACAGGGACAACGACACGACCCGGGGACGCACTGACCCAGGTCCACGCAAACCCGGGTCACTCGGGCCCTGCAGGATGCTGCACCATCCTGCAGGATCCTGCAGGATCCTGCACCCAAACCCGGGGCAATGCGGCCCTGGCTCTGCGGGATCCTGCAGGATCTGGCGCTCTGGCTGACCCCCGTTTGCATTGACCCCCGTCCCAAGGCTCCCCACCGACGGCGGGACCACCTCCTCCCGGGGGAGGCCGCCGCCGGGGGTCCCGAGGGAGGTCCCCGCCTGCGGGGGGGGGGGTCGTCGCGTCCCGGGGCAGACTGCCGCCCCCGCCCACCCTGGGGGTGGGGGGCCCGGCGGGTCGCGGGGGCAGCAGCAGCGGGGGGCCTGGGGGAGGTCCCGCCACCAGGGTCGGCAGCACCCGCCGTAACGGCTTCACAACGAGACTGCCATCCCGCCAGTCTTGATCCTGGCGGCCTGCTCGATCTAAGCTCAAACGTCCATCGCTCCGCTGCCAGTCCTGCAAGCGATCCGCGTTCGCGCAGCCGAGACCTTGAACCCAAAAAGAAGTCCGTGTTCGCAGAAGCCCGTCCCTGGATCCATCCCTTCCTTGGACGTCTCTCCATCCTCACAGAAGCCGCCAACGAACCAACCAGTCATCCAACTGGTCAACCAGCCAGCGAGCCAGCCAGACATCCACAACCTGACAACCAGCCAAAGAGCCAAGCGTCGAACCTGCAAATCAATCCGCCAGTCACCCAACCAACCACGTTCGCTATCCCAACAATGAAGAGAGGGTGGCCAGCTACAAGGGAAGTTATATACTCCATACGTATAAAGATGTGAAGGGCCTTGCAATTGTGGGAAGGACAGGACCCCGTGAAGCACAACAAGGCAAGGCAAGGTGTCAATGTAGACTTGCAGAATCACTCTGGTATGGTTCTTGATTTTGACTAGACAGCAGGAACCCTGAACGCCGAGCCACACAGCAGGTGTACGACCGCAGCCCGGGGTCTTGTCGCCCGCCGCGCGGCCCCGCGGCCTAAAACAGCACGGGACCCAAGCGGCAATGACAAACGGCCAAACATGATCCTCGCTTCCCAATCATCCAGCATTGTGCACCCGGCCCCTCCGTACTGTGCACAATCCACTCCGCAAGCCTTCAGATGACTAGACGCGTGCTAGAAGCCATGTGTACTGGTGCTTAAAAGAAGGGCCAGACCAATTCAGAAAAATCTTCGCGCTGAAATGCGACACGTCATGGCAGGCATGCTTTCCGCAATTGTATGGCTGGCCACCCTGGCCTTCAAGACTGCGTCGACGGCGATCGAGGCGAGGCTGCCTGACTCCGATGAGACAACCTCAGCGCGGCCAAGGCTGGCAAATCCAGCGGAAGGGGCGGCAATGGCAGCGGTCATGGCGTCCAAGCCTCTGGCAACAGTTTCCCGCAAATCCGCCGGCCCCCTTTGTGGGGCCATCAGGCTGCGGAGATCAGGCTTGCTGCTCCTTGCTTCAGTTTTATGTGCAAGTCTCCCATGTCGAAGTCCTACGTTATACTTCCTACTGTCAGTTGTTAAAGTCCGCGCGAGGGGAGGGGGGGGCCAAACCGGCTGTTACCACGCCCAAATCGCGTTGCTTGAATTATTGCGGGGCCGTGGGACACGTTAATTATTCACTGCGTGGAGTTCCCCATATGCACAGCTACTTGCATGGACCCCCCAGAGGTACCCGAGAGCGCCCTGGAGAGACCCCGGAAGCATCCCTGAGGACTCTGATCAACGTCAGCATCGTCATCGCCGTGGTCGTCATTCAGGGTCGGCGGTACCGGCCGTAAGGCCTCTCCAATATAAACGGGCCCGAGTATTGGCAGACTGGGAAAGAATCTAACTTCGAATGAGTTGGAACGTGAATGAGTCTCAATAATACGAGTGAGTCTATGCGCCTGAGTCGGAATATGTCTAAGTGTTTACAATGACTGCATCTGCACGTCAGTGGCCTGAGCATGACTGAGCGTGACTGAGTCGACATGACTACGCGATCCCTCCCTCCATGATGAAACAAGTATTAGGAATGATCATGCAAACGCCGTGCGAAACCCTTTGCACTTCGTTAGCTGGCCCGGAAGATCTCAAGCAGTGGCTGGACCGTGCAGCCAGCCACGCCACGAGGAGGAGTGGCCCAATATATAGAAACATACACAAAACTAACCTGCCGAAGAACCCAACCAGATGCACTTGTGAGTACCGCAGTTGTGGGTATCGTCTTCCGTGGAGCTCCCGATGGGCCACGAAACGCTGTGCTGGGTGCCAAAATAGGGCGGCGCTGCCATGCAGACTGCGCCGCTGGGACCTTAGGTGCCTATGGGGCCACGAAACGTGTGAGGGGTGTGCCAAAATGGGGCGGCGCCGCCATGCGGACTGCGCCATTGGGACCTTAGGTGGAGCTCCCTATGGGGCCACGAAACGTGTGAGGATTGTGTCAAAATCGGGCGGCACCACCATGCGGACTGCGCCACTGGGACCTTAGGTGGAGCTCCATATAGGGCCACGAAACGTGCGAGGCGTGTGCCAAAATGAGGCGGCGCCGCCATGCGGACTGCGCCACTGGGACCTTAGGTGGAGCTCCGCATGGGGCCACGAAACGTGTGAGGGTTATGCCAAAAAAGGGCGGCGCCAGCATGCGGACTGTGCCACTGAGACCTTAGGTGGAGCTCCCTATGGGGTCACGAAACGGGTGAGGGGTGTGCCGACATGGGGTGGCGCCGCCATTCGGACTGCGCCACTGGGACCTTAGGTGGAGCTGCCTATGGGGCTACGAAACGTGTGAGGGGTGTACCAAAAATGGGGCGGCGCCGCCATGTGGACTGTGCCACTGGGACCTGAAGTGGAAACCCGTATAGGGCCACGAAACGTGCGAGGGGTGTGCCAAAATCGGGCGGCACCGCCGTGCCGACTGCGCCATTGGGACCTTAGGTGGACCTCCCTATGGGGCCACGAAACATGTGAGGAGTGTGCCAAAACGGGGCGGCGCCGCCATGCGGACTGCGCCGCTGGGACCTTGCGTGGAGCTCCCTATGGGGCCACGAAACGTGTGAGGGGTGTGCCAAAATGGGGCGGCGCCGCCATGCGGACTGCGGCACTGGGACCTTAGGTGGAGCTCCTTATGGGGCCATGAAACGTGCGAAGGAAGGGGCATGAATGGGAGGAGGGAGGAGGGAGAGGAGGAGAGGAGGAGGACGCGGGGACGGTCTCTTCAAAACGAGGACCCAACACCACAGGATGATTGGAAAAAAAACTTCGGGCTGGAGTCACAGGAGAGGGGCAACTTATAGGAAGAAAAATAAAACAAAAATAATTCGTGGCCTAGGAGATGCCCAAGATATAGGAGCATACAAAAAAAACACCTAGGACTGGAGCCACAGGAGAGGGGCAACATATAGGAACATACGTGAACACACAGAAAAATCGTGCCCCAGGAAAAGCCCAATCTAAAGGAACATACGGAAAACACCTCGGATTGGAGCCACAGGAGAAGGGCAATATATAGGAAAAAACGCAAATACAAAGGACTCGTGCCCTGGGAGAAGCCCAATCGATAGGAACATACGTGAAACTCCCAGGACTCGGGCCATTCTGGTAGCCCCCTGGGGCGTCCTGGAGCCTCTTTTTCTTGGTCTAAAAGACGGACGGCCCGCAGCATCGCCATGCCAGGCCAGTCGGAAGGTCGCCATGGGCACCGCTGGGCGTGCCTCCACGACGGACAGACTTAGGTGTGCCTCCACGCGCGGCGCGCGACTCTGCATGCAGTGCGGCAATCCGCACAGCTCCCGCGGCTCATGCCTGTACGAGCGAAGAGCCCACACAATAGCTCAGGCACATACGCAGCGCCAGAGGTTGCCTCACAAACGGCGCAGAAGCTTATGCTGATGTTCATTGGTCCTCTGCTGCACAAGACCAGGCCGAACGCCAAGAGCATTGTCGGCGTCGGCGCCAGACGAATCCAGATGTCCTCCAGCCTCGAGACGGATGTGTCTCTTCCTCCTCCTCCTCCTCCTCCTCCTCCTCCTCCTCCTCCTCCTCCTCCTCCTCCTCCTACTCATCCTCCTCCTTCTCCCCCTCCCCCTCCCCCTCCACCCTCGGCCCTCGTCCGCGCCTCCCGGATCCCTCCTCCATCCGCGGGCCCCTGCTCGCCCCACGGTGCCAAGATGGCAATGCCTCGTTGCAAATCCGTGCCCAGCAGTACCGTGGCGGCCACGGCTAGCCAATGGTCGCATGCACGAGTGGCTCTCACGCCAAGTCGATGCATTCTGGAAAAACTTGTACTGGAGCTCGGGGCAGTCAGCGGAGATGGCTGGAATTGCACGAGAGGTCTGGTTTCCTGATACAGTGGACCGCCGTTGGGCCCGCAAATTGAAGACAATCCACGCACGGCCCTAGTCGGCGGTGTGCGCGGAACGGGAAAGCGTGCCATGCACGCGCATGCGGCGGAAACTACGAGCGACCCGACGGACCGACGACCGCGAAAAGGGCCTGGAGTGTGGAGAAAGGCAAAAGGAAGGAAGCCTGCAAACGGAACTGTGCAGAAGACACGTGTGCGAGAACGGGTGTTTTCATGCATGATCCCGCGCGCAACAACAAAAAATCAAAGCATGGTTCCCACGGAAGGGCGTGCACCCAGCTACCTGGGAGGGCGTGCGCCCAGCTACCTACGATCGAGAGACATGCCGCGGAACACTTCCGCACGAACACCCGGTGCAACAGCTCGGTGTCTTCCTAGCGCACCCAAGGCGGTCTGTATGTCGACGCTGGGTGCTGCGAAGCGCCGCTTCGGCTGCATCTGGCCGAAAAGCTGCAAAATCCAGCATTTTAAAAAAAGGAGGAGAGAGAGAGAGAGAGAGAGAGAGAGAGAGAGCGAGAGAGGGATGGAGAGAGGGAGGGAGAGAAATAAACAGAGAGAGAGAGAGGGAGACAGAGAGAGAGCGAGAGGAAGGGGGAGGGAGAGGAAGGGAGGAGATCGGATCAGGTCGGAACGCTGGCTCCGACTGGGGAGAGCGCGGGCGCTGGAGGCCCGCGAGGCAGGTCGCGCGGTCGACAGCCAGCATGCGGGCTGGGAGATCCTCGGGGCACACCTCGAGGAGGCGATGCTGGCCTGGCAAGGCTGGCCACAGACAATAAGCCAAAGGGCGCACCCTGGTGAAGCGCTGGAGGCATATGACAAGGTCGCGCGGTCGACAGCCAGCAGGCGGGCTGGGAGATCCTCGGGGCATACCTCGAGGAGGCGATGCTGGCCTGGCGAGGTTGGCCAAAGACCATGAGCTGAAGGTCGCACCCTGGTGAAAGGCCTGCCTCCACCAGATCTCGCCCCGTCCTGCCTGCTGGAGACGGAACAGTCGGCAGGATCCCGCGACGGATCGGCGCGCCCTGCCTCGAAGTTCTCGGGCGATATCCCCCTAGAAACGCGGATCCTCACACCCGGAACCCTCTCGGCCCCGTCGAGAGAATGGGCCGGAAACGAAATTTCACGGGGCAGCAACGCGGACTTCTCTTTTGTAGCGGACGCCTCCAGCTTCTCGACGTAGTCCTCGAAAAACTCACGTGGGATGACGTTTTCTTTGCTACGGTTCAAACCTCTTGACATCATATGACCAACATCTTCCCTTGCTGAGCTGCTAGGACCGACGTACCACCCACAGTCCCACAACGATATCGGCCATGCGGCGACTGTCCGCTGCGACTGTGGAATTTCCTTCGAACGCCTTGACGCTCGCCGTGCACCAATGCGCCTTGTCCGAGATTGGCTCCGAATTGCCATCCTCATAAATGCACATGTCCTGAAAGCCCCTGGCAACCACTCGCGCCCACTGCTCCAAGCGGGAAAAGCCGGGCCTCTGAGAGGTCCCCGAATTGTACTCGACCTGCTCGTCATGGTAAATGCACTCTGGGGCAACGAGGACGAAGCATTTGACCATGGAGGCGTAGACGCCAAGTCAACTGGTGGAAATCTTCTTGAGATACGAACTTCCCTGGGAAATGGGCACGGAATCAACCCAGAGAAAGAGGTCGGTCTCAGCTAAAGCATGTCTTGCGCAGGCGATGCCCAAGGCGGAGGACATGGCTGCGAAATGAACGCCATCTGGGCGTCAGCCACTGGTGCGAAAAGAACACGGCGGCGCATGTGCCAATCCGAACTAGCATCTCCTCGTAGGCGTCAAGGCCGAAGAGCTCCCCTCGCTCTCTGCGAACATCATGCCAGGTAGGCTTTCCGCGAAGTCTGAGCCGACGCGCACGCTTTCTCAATGCGCTCATGGGTAAAATCGTGGCATCGTTGTTGCACTCCCGTCTTCTCGATCCAACTCCGTCTCACTCTGCGAGTGACGGAACGCGCAGAGGCGACGGTATAAACAACATGATCGAGCCCAAACCCAAATCAGGATGACGAGCACGGCGTCGTCGGCTTCGGCTGAGACCACTGCGCGCAAGGACACGTCAAAGCCCTGCCAATGAATATGGAACACTTGCGTCTGTAGGGAAGTCACATGAAGTACACCTCCTGCCAAGAGGTTTTTGTTGACTTTCAGGTCATGGGGCCCAAATTTAAGCTTCGTTTTAGAAGTATCAGGCGCGCGATCACACGCGGCGCAAGTCGCCTCGATGCCATTCACGCACTCTGCCGCACATGTCACCAGAAGCTTGATGAGACCAGCAATCGCGCAGGTGCCAGTGTGGCATGTTGCACATCTTGGTGCGGAGCAGCTGCCGCTTCCATACTTGCCCGACTCGCAGGCAGCGCAGACCGTGTCATTCCACTGCTGGCCGGCGCGGCAACTCCCGGGACGGGGTGGAGGAACCCTGCAGCTCGTCACAACCACGATGGTGGTCTCTGTGTTTTCCTTCGGGCACTGTGGTCCCAATAAAACCCACGTCACCATCGACATCCAAACCCTCGCCTGAGACGCAATGGCCCTGGGGCCCCTGGTAAAATGTACGCACTCTTCCAAATCAACGGAAGTGCCCATCTGGAGGAAGCTGCGTCAACGTCTCCGTCATTGTCCAGGTCCGCCACAAAAACGGAGAAAACGAAGTCTGCATCGTCAGCAACGATAACTCTTTCGAAACGGCCATCAAATACTGTTCTGGTAGGGAACGACGACATCTTTCGCATTAGAAGCGGCAACCCAAGTCTGCGCAACAGTCCAGATCCACATCGATGGGGAAGAGGTTGCAGGACTCCAACTCCTGATCGTTTATGACCGCCTCTCCATGAAATCGCCTCGACGCTCGCATTCGGGCACACCGAAGGCGTTGTCGCCCTTGTTCGCCGACGCAAGGTCTGCGCTTCCGTCGCCGTCTGGACCCCCGGCAACAACTGCGCGGGCACCCGCCGCGATTTCATCTACTACGCGTTTCACCTCGCAGCGCCGTAGCCCCTCTGGGCCAAGCCTCCGTTGAAGCCGAAAGCTGGGCCTCAACGAGGGGCCCGGACGCAGCCGGCCGCGCGGCGGCCCACCTTGCCCTGGGCCCCCTCGGCTGGCGCCATAGGCCCGCGGGCGCCGGCGCGGCTGTCAAAGCCCCCGATCGCGACCGATCGCGCTCACGCCTCCCGCTGTCAACGAGCCGGGGCGGGAAATGGAAGGGTGGTGACCTGGAAGAGGACAGTGCAGCGCGTCGCATGTGCACTGACGGCCTCCGGGCCACTGCCGACGCGCCTAGGCGCACAGACACCGAGACTCACGCTCGAGGCTGGGGGGTCTGCGCGGGCGGCCTCTCACAGGGCCGCGAAAGGCCCGGCGGAACCCCGGCCGAAGAGCCTGGCGGCATTTCCGCGCCCACGCGGGCGACGAGGCTCTTTCCGCATTGATCCACCTGCTTCCGCGACGGTCAGCGGCGCCCCTGGCCCCAACACTGCGCACCAAGATTCGGCGGAGGTTGCAGAACGCGGACCCGAGGGCGCAGAACGACCCGAGGGCGGGCCATGAGACGTCGGTCACTCCAGGGACCAGGAGGAGCCAAGCGGGGGCCACATCGTCGAGCATCACGGCATCTCCGCACCCGCACGACACGCGACGCACAGCCCCAATTCGCCGCCAGTCACGCTGGAACCCAGCATGGCCACCCCAGGTAATACTGGTGAACCACAGGCTCCAGAGCCCACTGCTCAACCTGCTTGTGCAACGGTTAGTCGCGCCCCTGGCCCGACTGCCCTGGATCTGGGTTCGGCGGAAGGCGGAGAACGCGGGACCCGGGGCGCAGGACGACCTGGCGGCGAGGCCGGCGACACTGGCCACTCCGAGGGCCGCGAGAAGCCCCGCGCAGGCCCAACCGACGAGCCGCCCGGAATTTCCGCGCCCACAGGGCGCGGGAGGCACACTCCCGCTTCGCCGCCAGTCATGCTGGAACTCAGCGTGACCACCAAGGTCACGCTGGTGAACCTCAGGCACTGCCGTGCACTGATCAACCTGCTTGCGCGACGACTAGTCGGGTCCCCGCCATGATCAGAGCCGAGAGCGCAGGGCAAGCCCAGGGCTGGACCCACGACGATGCCCCCCTACATGCCACGAGAGGTCTCATGGATACCCGACTGGTGAGTCCTACGGCATCACCGCACCCATCAGGGCCCACGGAGCCAGCATGGCCGTCCCAGGTCGCACTGGTGAACCACAGGTAGTGGCGCGCGCTGATCCACCTGCCTGCGCGACGGTTAGTCGCGCCCCTGACACGACCGCCAATCACCTGGACCTCGCTGATCCTCGTCTGTCGGGGGTCGAGGAAGCATCCGCGCCCCTTGCTACACGACCAGCCCAAATATTTCTGGCGAGGCCACGGCACCTGATGCCAATGACCACAACTGCTCGCGCGACGGTCCGTCGCGCCCCTGGCCTGCACCTGGAGGGGGACGCAGATGGTCCGAGACCTATCTTGCAGTAGGAGCCAAACCACAGGAAACCTTCCGCGAGAAAACCCAGCCCTGAGACGCCAAGACACCCATTAATTTTCGGCGTCGGAACGCCACGCACACTATAGCAAAACCATCGGAATCCAAGAACCCCAGGTCACCCTGGAGGCAAGCAGGCTGTTTCTTGGCACTGCACTGCACTTGGTCTCCACGAGGCGACTGGGGCGTCGGCCCCCGGAACGGCCACCCCAGGTCAGACCGACGGATCGGCACCACAAGCGGATAGCCCCACACCTGCTTGCGCGACAATCAGCCGCGACCCTGGCTGGGGCGGCGCTAGCGGGGCTGCGCCTGGGCGCAGTAACCAGCTCAAAGTCTCGCGGGGAGCGATATCTCTCGCGCCGACCTGGATGTCGGATCAGAGATGAAGTACCGCCAGATCATGGAGCCACCCCCCCCCAAGTAGCTCCGCGGGCATGGCAGAGCCAGCTCCCCCTCACCCACCTGCGAGTGCGACGGTTAATCGCATGCGTGTGAACCTGGACGATGACAGCGCCGTCTGCAGTCGCGAGGGCGAGGGAGACCGCGAAAGAAAGCCCCATCAGGATGGAGCAACGGACGCGGGGCACTGCTCCGACAGACTGCAAGGGGGAAGGGGGCGCCGTCGGCGTCAGCCCTCACCCCTCCAAGAACGGCCAGGCCGATGACCCTACGCACCGCGCCCCCGAAAGGACTGGCCTCGGCGACCGAATCGACTAGGACGGGGGCGAGGGCCTGGGGCAACCCGATCGATCAGCCGACGACCTGGCCCAGGTCGATCCCGATCGATCACCCTCGGCCAATCGCGGAACCTCCCCCCTGCCTGGGGGCGCCTCTGACTCTTATCGCCTGGTCGCCGAAACACCTCCCCCGGTCCTAATACCAAATAAGGGCGGCCCTCTGGCTCAAGGTTGAGAAGTCACGCAAGTGCCTGATGGGACCCTAGGGAAGCAACCCTCAAGGACCAATGGCAGCAACGATGGGGGACCAAGACGCCCTCAAAGATACCACGGCGAACACGCAGATCCCCCTACGCCGGCTGGGGACTGGGATTACTACGGCCCCGGCGCGGTCGGACCCCGAGACAAAATCTGGAATCCAGGCCACCGACAAACAGAGCGCGCACACCTTAGCCCAAGAACGAGCGACCAGGTCGATCGCCTACGGACCCTCGTGGAATATGCCACAGCTGGGCACTACCACTACCCTGGAGGCCCTGGCTGCCGCTTGCCAGGGCAGCCGCGCTTGGGCCCCCCCGGCGACCCAATCCAGTGGCAGCATGATGGCCTTTTCCTGGTGGGCCGTGTGTGATTATCCTGGTCCCTACAGGGCTTGGGCCTCCCAGCTCGACGCGGCGGGGACCACTCAGATCCCTGCCAGCCCCTCGCCACGCATTACGCGGCAATCAGGAACTCGGCGACCACAGGGCCTCCCAGCGACCCAAACTACGACCTGCGGGCGAGGGATATGACTAGCCCACACGTCTACCTATCCGCTGCTGCGGCGGAAAAGTACAACATCGTCCTACGCCTGATGGACGGAGGGCGCAAAAACCTCCGGCCTTTGGACGGCGACATAAAGCGCCAAAAGTTCCCGCAAGACGAGCGCACTCTGGCCAGCATCTGTGGAATGACCTTGAAAGGTACCAGCGGAGGCCACATCCGGCTTCCAAGCCGCTCAGCGCTGCTAGCGGGCCCTTTCTCAGCACTGTGCTGTCCCCAACCGCTGTGGCGCCAATGGGCAGCACGGCGGCCTTGCAAGCAACCCTGCATGACAAGCCGGCACGGCAGGGGCACACACACACACACATGACCGCTACCCCGCGCCCTCGATTGAGCTGCCGCATGCATGGCCGCGCGACACGTCCCACGACGGCGCCATTGGGGGGGACTTTCTCTCCCCGTTCAGTCGAGCGCAAGCAGAAAGACAGTCCCGTCTTTTGCGGCCCACGCGTCCTCGAGCGCGCGTCTGGCCACGAAGATTGCGTCGGAGGTGCCGCGCTGTGACCGAAAGCCAGATTGGGTCGGCCAGATCCTGTCCTCTGCACTGGCGTCTTTCAGTCTCTTCAGCATGATCATTACGAAAGACCTTATACCCGATTGGCAGCAAGCTGATCGGTCGGTAATTGTCGCACGCCGCCGGGTCTCCCTTCTTGTAGGTCATGCGCACGCAAGGGTTATGCCACGCGTCTGGCACTGTCGTCTGCGACCAGACCATACTGCAAAATCGAACTACACATGCCACAGTTGGCTGGCCATCGTCGGCAAACGCTTTCCGAAATTCTGGCGGCAATCCGTCCAGACCTCCCAACTGGCCACGACAATGTCGATCTTCCCATCGGCATCGATGTCGTCAACTGCTACTATACGGGCAGCATTGCTGCTATATGTGACTTGCTGTGGGCCACCGAACTGTCCACTCCGGTCATTCTGGAACAAAGAAACAGTGTTGACGACGGCCGATGCAGAAACCAAGTCCATGTCGCCATCGCCATCAAAATCCTCGGCGAAAGCACACCTCGTACCCATTGCCTGGGTTGCGACAGCATTGCGAATCTGGAATACGCGGTCTGCCACGCTTGAAAACGAGAGGCAACAAGAACGTGCCTGGCTCGAACTGCCGCCGACCGCGTCCAAAACCAGGCATAACCAACTGATGGCAACTATGAGGCTTGGATGTACTAAGACCTGCATGCAGGAGAGTACCGAGTGGCTCAGCACAGTTATTTGCGTACGCGATTCAGCAGATTCAACTCCTGGGCAAAAATGGCTACGGAGGGGGGCCTCCTGAAGCCTCTTGAAGCCTCTTGGGGCCTCCTGGTGCCTCCTGGTGCCTCCTGGCGCCTCCTGGAGGCTCCTGGGGCCTCTGGTGGCTTCCTGGGGCGTCCTGAGGCTTCCTGGGGTCTCCTGGAACCTGTTGGGGCCTCCTGGGGCATTCTGGGTGTTCCTGGTGCCTCCTGTAGCTTCCTAGTGCCTCTCACATCCTGGGGCATCCTGGGGAGGACTCGTGCCCCAGGAGATGCCCGATCTACAGGAACATACGTAAAACGTATAAGATTGGAGCCACAGGAGAGTGGCAATCGATAGGAACAGACGTAAGGCACCAAGGATGTGTGCCTCAGGAGAAACCAACCCTATAAGAACACACGGAACACACACACACACACACACACACACATGGGCAAGCTGTAGGAACATAAGGAACACACAAAGACTTAGAGCAAATCCTGTGGCCTCCTGGGGCTTCCCGCGGCTTGCTAAAGCATCGTGGGGCCTCCTGGGGCATCGTGGGGCCACCTGGTGCCTCCTGGAACCTACTGGGGCATCCTGGGGCCTCTCGGGGCCTGCTGGGGCCTCCTGGCACCTCCTGATGCCTCCTGTGACTTCCTGGGGCCTCCTGCTGCCTGCTCGAGCCTCCTGGCGCCTCCTGGGGAGGATGCGTGCCTCAGAGGAGGCCCAATCCGTAGGAGCATACGTAAAACACATAGGATCGGAGCCACAGGAGAAGGGCAATCTCCAGAAGCATGCGTAAAACACCAAGGATTCATGCCCCCAGAAATGCCCAAACTACAGAAATAGATGTAAAGCACATAGGAGTAAAGGGAGCCCCAGTGGAGGGGCAAACTATATGGCCACACGTAAAACATCTAGGAAGCGACCTGAACACAGACGAGTCTGGCCACCAAAGCATGCATACCGCTCGAGGCATCCTCACTATCTGGGCCCCCGCTGGGATGTGAACGCCAGCGCCTCGCCCGAGACATCCTCAAAATCTGCTCTGAAAGCGGACGATGTTGGGGCTGTGTAAAAAAACACTGCCCGATACGTCCCCGCAATATGAGCCCCTGGCGGTGCTGAAACCAGCGCCTCACCCGAGACAGCCTCAGCATCTGCTCTGAACGCAGACGGGTCTGGTCACCGAAGCAGGCAAACCGCCCGAGACGTCCTCACAATGGGGTGCGAAAACCCGCGCCTCACCCGAGGCATCCTCACAAACTGACCCGAAGCCAGAGGATGCTGGGCACGCGAACCGGCAAACCGTCTGAGACATACCCACATTCTGGGTGCGAACGGGCCCGTGCAATACCCCCATGGGCCCCCCCCCCCGGGGGGGTGTGAAAACCAGCGCTTCGCGTGAGACATCCTCGCAAACTGCACCAAAACCAAAGAACGCTGGGCATTCAAACAGGCAAACCGCCTCAGACATCCCCAAAATCTTGGCGCGAACGGGCCCGTGCAGTACCCCCCCACACACACCCATGGAGCCCCTCCTGAGGATTGCGGAAACCAGCGCCTCGCCTGGGACATCCTCACAAACTGAGCTGAAACTAAAATGTGAGGCAAGCAGATCAGCAAACTGCCTGAGGCATCCCCACAATCTGCGCGCGAACAGGCACGTGTAATATCGCCTGCCCCCCCCCCTGAGGGGGGCGAAAACAGGCGCCTCGCCCGAGACGTCTTCACAAGTGGTTCCGAAAGCAGAGGATGTTTGGGAGGCCGCATCATCATCATCATCATCATCATCATCATCATCATCATCATCATCATCATCATCATCATCATCATCATCATCATCATCATCATCATCATCATCATCATCATCATCATCATCATCATCATCATCATCATCATCATCATCATCATCATCATCATCATCATCATCATCATCATAATCATCATCATCATCATCATCATCATCATCATCATCATCAACATCATCATCATCATCATCATCATCATCAGCATCATCATCATCAGCAGCAGCAGCATCAGCATCAGCATCAGCATCATCATCATCATCATCACCATCAGCATCATCAGCAGCAGCATAATCATCCTCATCATCATCATCACCACCACCACCACCATCATCATCATCAGCAGCAGCAGCATCAGCATCATCATCATCATTGCCATCGCCATCACCATCATCATCGTCGTCGTCATCATCACAATCATCATCATCAGCAGCAGCCACCGCATTTTCAGAATCAGCCTCATCATCACACCAGTATCATCATCATCAGCAATAGCATCATCTTCGTCGTCGTCACCATCATCATCCTCATAATTAGCATCACCGTCATCAGCAGCAGCAGCAACATAAACATCATCAGCATCACCGTCATGAGCATCAACATGAGCATCATCATAAGCATCATCAGCATCATCATCATCAACGTCATCATTATTGTCACCATCATCAACGTCATCAGCATGATCATCACCATCATCATCAGCATCATCGTCAGTGTCATCAGTATCATCAGCATGATCACCATCATCATCAGCAGCATCATCGCGTCCATCATCGTCATCATCAGCAGCATCATCGTCATCATCATCATCGGCAGCAGCATCATCGTCATCATCATCAAATTTACCATCATCGTCGTCGTCGTCGTCATCATCGTCATCATCATCGTCATCACCATCAGCATCAACAGCATCAAGAGGAAGAGGAGGGGGGTGGGTTCGCATGCTTGGCGCGGTGGGGATAATGGCAAGAACCTCATCCGTAGGATATGGGGAAAAACATGTGATTCGCGCTCCCGGTCCATCATGAATTACGCCAAAGTCGCGTTACCGAAACCACGAGCCCTCGTAGATGACCCAACGCTCGCCCAGTCGAGGCCACGGGCCTTCGCACATTGAACCAAGCTCGCAGTCCCGAGGCCACAGCCCCTCGCACATGACTCCGCATTCGCGTCCCCAAGACCACGATGCCTAGTGAATTACACTGTGCTCGCATCCCCGAGGCCAAGACCCTTGGAAAATTGCATCAGATTTGCGTTCCCGAAGCCACGGTCGCCTGCAAATTGTTATACCAACTTCGCGTCCCCGAGGCCACGATCCCTCACAAATTGCGCCAGCCTCGCGTCCTCGAGGCAACGATACCTAGCAAATAATCTGACGTTCGCGTCCCCGAGCCCATGATCGCTAGCAAAAGGCTCGATATTCGCGTCCCTGAGGCAATGATCCTGTGTACATTACTCCAAATTCGAATCCCGGAGACCACGATCCTTCGCAAATTACACCGTGTTCGCGTCCCCTAAGCCGCAATCCCTTGGCACTCCCGCCATATTCGCGCTTCCGAAGCCACGATCCTTCATAAGTTACCCTATGTTCGCGTCCCCGAGACCACGATCACTTGTAAATTAGCCATGTTCGCGTCCACGAGGCCACTATCCTTGTGCACAATATACAATACTCCCGTCTGAGGCCACGGTCCCAAGTAAATCATTCGTAAATTAAGAAATAATCGCGTCCCCGAAGCCACGATCCAAATTACGCGAGACTCGCGTCCCCGAGGCCAAGACCCTAAGTAAATTACACCATGCTCGCGTCCTCAAGGCCACAACCCCTGGTAAATTACACCAGATTCGCGTGTCCGAGGCCTCGATCCCCCGTAAATTGTACAAGATTCGCGTCCCCGAAGCCAGGATCCTTGGAGGCCACGATCCCTCGTAAGTTACACAATGTTCACGTCCCTCTCCCTGATGCACTCCCACACACGCGACAGCTCACTTATTCGCGACCTGACTGTGAGCCTGGTAGCATATTCACGAGGCCACCGATAGAACGTCCCGCTGAGACTGGGAGGGCTCTTTCTTGCCGGTTGCGTGCTAGACCCGTCTCCTGTGTCCGGTCGGGCGGTATGTGACGACCCATCTGGATGAACGAACAGACCCACCCCGAGACCCACTACTTGGGCTTTATCGGCAGACCATCCAGCGCACGATCTCAGCAAACGGACGGGTTACACTTCTGATTCGGACCGTGACTGGACGAATTAGCGAGCGTGCGCATCTGATGCGATTCATGGAATCGAGAAACATTGAACACAGGGATCGCGGACAATCAGCTTGCTCGTTCAAGATACCTGGAAGAGAGATAATGAGAAAGATCCGAGGGAGCAAAAGCAGCACTGGCAGCAGGAAGGCGACGCGAGACGAACACATCGACCAAAAAAAAATCCACGTGTTGCAGGAAACACAAGACCAGGCAGCTTCAACGTCCGAATGGCAAGCTGAGGCATGGTTTCGTTTTTCTGAGTTTGGCTCCACTCCTAGTGTTTTAAACACGGGAGTTGGTGATGTCGTAAGTTACCACCCGGTAAGGCAACATGGAAGACGCGCATCACGATCCGTCCGCTCAAACTTGTCAAAATACGCCGTGAGATTCTACACTTGTGGCAGATAGGCTGCCACGCACATTCGCCCACGCCAACAAGATAAACTTGTGAGAGTGACACGCATAAGCAGCAGCAGACGCAGCAACCGAAGATAATACATATCATTATCTGCGCAGAGGTCAACATTCACTAGGCAGATGCCGAAACGAATTCAGCCTTCTGTATTGAACTCCACTCCTTGTACAAAACCGCATCTCTAGCATGCAGCGAACTGACACAGCCGCATACTTAGAACCATGAGTTCGGACAGCAGTGCGGGTCAAGGCCCGAGCTTGATGTCAAGGTTATCGGGAAGCCGCCCGCTCAAGGTTACCTCCAATCCTACATTCGAGGTATGAGAATGCTCCCGCATCGACTCAGCATCCTCATTCTAGAAAACTGTAGTTCGGAATAATGGCATATGTCACTTTTAGACAGCTACCCATTGACAGGATGACGCACGTCCTCAGGAGGCACGAACTCTTGAATTCATGAGGATGCGAATCCTCGACTACGCCAGAATCCCATGCAAAATGTATGGTCATGCTCGCGCTGGGTGTGGCTCCTGAGGAGCCTGTACGGAACGTCTTCGTGGCTCTGCTAGTGCGCAAACGTATAGAGAGCCCGCAGTTTGGAGGCGGCCTGGGGGTCTTAAGCTAGACAAGCCCAGAGAAAATCGGTCAAGAAGGTGGGAGGGCGGCAAAATCGCTCAAAATCGGTCCCCATACCCCTGCCAGGGTCGAAACTGAATAGTTTTTCGAGCCGCGTCCAGCCGTGGCGCCGAGGAGGCCCTTTTCTCCATCCTCTCTGCTGGCGGGAACGAATGCTGGGCCATCTCAGCCCCCCAGCCGGCTCCAAGCCGCTGGGCGGCTGGGGAGTAGGGTAAATAATGCGAAGAGGACGAGGGCTGCCTTGGAGTTCAGCGATGTGCTGGCACTCTGGATCAACTGCTCCCGATTCGCCAGGTCCACCGGCACTGACATCGACGTCAGGATCTCCCCACACCGTACGCAGCTCCCTGCTTCTACCGCCATGAGATCACGAGGACTCACTCGAAGCAGCATCTGTCTCTCATTGGGATCAGTATCCCCATCCTCTTCCCCGCGTTCTCCCTCTTCCTACTCCCAGTCCTGCTGCCGCCCTTGCTCCCGCTCACCACCCTTCCCCGCCCCCTCTGCTCGTCTCCCTCCTCCTCCTCCACCATCCTCCCTCCCCCCGCCTCGTCGCGCTCTTTCTCCGAATCGTCATCATGCATCCGCCACTTCCTCGGTTTCACAGCGTCTTGCCCCGAGGATTGCACAATGCGGGATTACAAGCTGCCGTCACTGCATGCGTCATAAAAGCTGCTACGGTCAAAGGTCACAAGAAACTTGCACTTCCTAGGCTGACGTCGCAGCGCCGCACAGACTCCAGCAAGGCCAAGGTCAAGCCTGTATGCCCGCGAAGGGGCGGCTGCTTAGGGCACAGGCGGCAGGCGCTCATGTGGTGAAGGAAATCTCTGGTCATACACAGACTCCAGTATCGAGCCACAATGCGACGCAAAAGAATGCTACCACGTCGTTAAACCGACATATCAGCCCATCGTTGCGTCGCAACGCTGTCGCCGTGGAAAGGTTCGCACAATCAGACATTGTTACTCTTCTCTTCTTTCCCCTCTTGTCCCTCATACTCCTCCCCGTCCCCATCCCCCTCCTCGTGCCACGAAATTTTATACTGTTGCGCCGTCAGGCCGCTGCTGCTTGCGAGATAAGTGCCTCACAGCGTCGCAGGACCGCGCCGTGGCTTCAAGAAAAAGATACCTCGTCAAAGCACGGCAACACCGCACCATCACGCCAACACATCACGCCACGACCGCGCGACGTATCCGACTATCGGCGCTGTCGTGTGCATTACCGCCGTCATCCAACTCTCATTGCAACCGTGCCCGAATGGCCCGCGTGGTCCCTCCTCCACGCCATTCCAGTCTGAGAGCCACCTGCATGCGCGGGAGGGCGCCTCCCGGTGCCCCGCATACCAACGTCGGGGTGGAGCACCCCAGGGCCCACCCCACAGGGTAGCTCGGCCGAGTCCAGCCCGATCGCACCACGACTCCATGGGGGCCAGAAGCTTCCAAGACATCTGGCGCTCCAGCTTGTTCGACGCGTGGCCCTTCGAGGCCTCGACCCATTCCCTGCAACCGTGTCTTCATCCTCGGTCGTTTGTTGACGGTGCCGAGGCCCGGTACGGGCCCTGAGAGTAGGCGGCGCGCCTGGGGGGAACTGAGAAGGGGCGGGCCTTCTCAGAAGGCTCGAAAGTCTTCTGGCCTTCTGAGAAGTTGCCTAAGCCTTCCTCGCAGACGCGAAAAACCTCTCTAAGAAGGCCGGCGGGCTTCAAAGAAGCCCCGCCGCTTTCTGAGAGGGCCTTCTCCTTCTCACTTCCCTCCCTCGCTCGCCGCCGAAGTCTTGCCTGGGGTCCCTCTTGCGTGTTGCCGGACGGAGGGCCCCCCCGCGGCTGGCTGGCGCGTGCACGGCGCTTCCCGGGCCACGGGGCACTGCCCCTCCCCAGGCCGCCCCCCCGAGTCATAAAGCAATCCCGCCGGGAGGGAGTTGTTCTGCTATCTTCGGCCTCTTTCCCCCCTCGCTCGCCGCCGAGAGAGGCCGAACCAAGGGTCACTCTGACGAAAGGTCACTCTTACGTACGTGTAGCCGACGCGTCCCCCTGGGCCTCCTCGGCCTTCTCCTCCGCCATGAGGAAGGCCTGCCGCAGCGACGACGGCCGCGACGGCGCTCGCGGCATCCTCCTGCTGCTGCTGCTGCTGCTGCTGCTGCTCCTCCTGCTGCTGCTGCTGCTGCCAGCGCCGCCGACAGTTCGATGATCCCCAGAACCACAGCCTTGTTCTCCTCCTCCTCCTCCTTCTCCTCCTCCTCTGCCTC
>CAUYUJ010009071.1:0-36398 GCA_963575745.1 Prorocentrum cordatum | reverse complement strand
GCTGCTCGTCATGATGCTACGCGGGGCAATGGCAGTGGAGAGGGGGCCGGGGTTTTCGACCTTGAGGCCTCACAAGACATACGAATGGCAGGAGCAGATGCAGCCTTCACGAGATGTGAAGATCAGCTGCGGGAAGAGTTCCAGGGCGACGAGCGAGCGCAGCAATGCGTCAAGTCAGTCAGGGAGCGAGTCGAAGTGCAGATGGGGGAGGGGCGGAGCGAGACGAGCAATAAGGACACTCGCAGCAGGTCGTCAGCGGGTCGTTCAGGCTGTTCCTGGCGCACTGACTTGGGGCTTCGCTTCTGCGAATGTAACTAGTCACGGTGCCAGTCTTTTCTGGAGAAAGAATGCCAGTCTCACGTGTTGTTTGGAAAGGGACTAAGTAAGGTCAAGGTCGGTGACACCGCTCAGTCGTCGCACACCTTAGCCAAGGTAGGTTGGAACAGAAGGTTCGGAACCTGTGATGTGACCAAGGTTCATCAGCAGGGGTAGGTTTGGTCGTCCGCAAGGGGGTAGGCATGGGAAGCAATCCTTCGGGGCCCCGACCCCGTTCCAGGGCCGCGTTGGGTTGTGTCGGGGGCTACGTCGCGGGAGGCTTTAACGCTGCCAGTGTCCACCTCCCGAACGGGGGCGGTGTAGGAGCCGAGGGCCACCGTGTGCTGTTCCAGGTTGGAGAGCTTCTGGTTTCCATGGGAAAGCCGCTCACCATTGCGGGCGACGTCAACGCCTCGGCTTCTGAGGTTCGAGGAACTGGTTCGCTGGAAAAGATTGATGGGGTGATAATGCAGAATGGGAGGCCTACCTGTCGACTGGGCGCTGAATGTCGTGAGATAGAATACTTCATTGGGTCGGCTAGCTTAGTGCCCTGCGTGTGGCGACGCGATCGATGGGGAGACTCCGAGCGATCCACTCATTTTTCCATCCGCATGTCGATCAAGACGTGTACCCATCTTGGATCGATCAGATGTTTGAGGGCCCCCAAGACGTTTTCTGATCTTCCGATCGGGCCTGCGCCTCAGCCGCCGCGCTGGCGGGGGGGAATTCAGGTTCAGGTCGAGCAGTTGGTCCGAGAACCAGAGATTTCGCAAGCTCAGGCCAGTCAGGCCCGCGCCGCTTGCTTCCAAGACGGCCGAGCTCGAGCTAGCAGGCGCGCGCCAGTTAGGGCTGTCCGACTCCAAGGGCGCCTTTTTTTTCTGCAGAGGCGACGCGTTTCAGTTCGCTTATATGCGAGCCATCGTCAAGGTCGGAGGACCGCGCCCGCTCGGTTCCCCAGCGGCGAGCGCGACGCGAAAAGTTCGACGCGCGCCTGGAGGAGTTGGAGCTCCTCAAGCGCAAGGGTTTCAATGATGGCGATAGGAAAAGGATGGATCTTAACCAGAAGCCCCAGAAGGCCCCCGAGATTGCGCGGCGCTCTTCGGCGTGTCCCTCCCTTCCCTCTTCCCCCCCCCCGCAAGTGGCACCCCCATCTGGAAATGCCCCTGCCCCCCCAGTCACACCAGCCCTATGGGGTGTGCGCCGCCCGAGAGTTTCTCTTTCCAAACTTCTTCACTTCCCCTCCCCCCGCCGGTGGAAGGGTTTGCCCCCCCCCCCCCCCCCCCCCCCCCCTAAAACTTCCCAGGACTTTCGGGCGGGGGGGGGGGGGGGGGGGGCGCTGGTAGTTAGAGCGCCCACAACGGCCTCGGCGATGAAACCACAACCATCGGTTTTACTGAGGTTTTGGCCCCAGTGTGGCCTCTTGGGGAGGGCAAGGCTAATTAACTCCACCCTCTTCTTGGATCGATCTCCTCCAAGATGGCCCCAAGAGGCGCCCAGGAGGCCCCGAGAGGCTTCCAAAAAGCCTCCAAGAGGCCCGAAGAGGCAGCCGCAAGGCCCCAAGCAGCCCCCAAGAGGCTCCAAGAGGCTCCCAGGATGGTTCCAAGAGGCCTCCAAGAGGCTCCAAGAGGCCGCCACGAAGCTCCAAGAGACCCTCAAGAGGCCCCAAGAGGCCTCCAACAGGCCCCCAAGAGCCCCCCAAGAGGATCCCAAGCGGCCTCAAGGGGCCCCCTCCGAAGCACCCAAGACGCCCAAGAGCCCCCATTGACCGCCAAGAGACCCCCAAGACGCCCGAAGAGGCTTCCAAAAGGCTTCCAAGAGGCATCCGAGCGGCATTCAACCATCCACCCAGCGTCATCATTCTCCTCATCCTTCCTTCGCTCGGTTCCTCGCCAACCCCTCATATATCCATCTGGCCTCCTCTCCCGCCTCATCCTTTGCACGGATCGGCTGTCCCTCTCGTTGCTCCCCCACTTCCCTGATCTCTTCAACTTGCCTGGACATCGCTTCTGGATGGGCTGGTGGGGATGCGCGAAGCGTCGAGAATTTCTCAAGATACGGGGCGGCATCCATCTGGGACGCCTTGGTGGAGTTGGGCACGCTGATCCAGTCTGAGGGGGCGTCTTGGGTTAGACTACGTCAGAGGAAGTGGCGATCTTGGGCTTCTGAGGCAGTCACGAATGGGGGGCAGTATGGTCCATGGGCAGGTGAAGATACCGAACGAGTGGATCCCAGATGAACCAGGCCCTGATGGTACCCCAGGAGGAGCGATGGACCAGATTGCAGCCCTAGAAAGCGAGAGGATAGCTAGTTGGAGGCATGGGACTCTGAAAGGCCCCCGAGCCCAGCTGGATCAAATATCTCCCTTTGGAAGATCCTCCAGGGCCTCCAGAACCGCGAGCGCCTCGGCAAGTTCTTGGGAAGTTCAAGAAGCGCGCTGCTGTAAGGGCGTGTAGGTGGCCACCTCACCTGCTGATGTCCTTGGGCGATGAAAGGCTACGTGTGTTCGGTCTCCAGCTACACATGTGGGAGAAGTTCGCGTGTCTGCCAGAGCAGATAATGTTGCTCATCCTCCCTTTCTTGCAGAAACCAGAAGGTGGTGGACGTCCGGCTGGCATTCTACCCACGCCAGTTCGTGCTCTTGGGGAACTGCGACGCGGGGGGCGGGGATCTGGGCGGCTGCAAACCATCAGGGCTACATGTACGGGGGGAAGGGAAGGAGTTGCGACATGGGGGCCTGGCGGCAAGCGGTAAACAACGCAGCGGCGGTAGCCAGGTAGTTTTTTTTTCCAGCGTCTGCACGCTGATCGATTTAGAGAAGACGCATGAGAGAGTGAGCCACCACCTTCTGATTCGGTCGCGCGCCAAACACGGCTTCAGCATCAGGCGCATCCGTGTGCTTCTCTTAGTTTACGGTGGTCCTCGCAGCATCAAGGCTGGCGAGGCCTAATCCCCCCCGTTAACAGTCAGCAGCAGTATGTAACAGGGTGCTCTGCTGCGACGACGCCACTGAAGATAGTCCTGAAGGACGCGCGCGATGAATTTATGGACAGATGGCCCCGCTTGGGGCTGGCTCTCATGGTCGACGATTCCACCGCCCAGGCCCTGGGGGCGGACAATTTCGCGATGAAAGCTCTGGTCCAGGGGGCGCTGCAGTTTTGGCGGGCCCGGAGGCTTTGGAGATGAAGGCAGCCAGGAAGAAGTGCATGTTGGTGATATCTGATTTTCAAGCTCGGCCGAGCCTTGCAGCGAGCATTGAGAGAGTTCGGTTTCAAGTATGTTCCCGCGCCCAAGAACTTGGGCGTGGACTTTGAGTTGGCCTTCCACAAGAGACGGCAAGTAACTAACAAGCAGCCGTGTGCTTCTCTTAGTTTACGGTGGTCCTCGCAACACCAAGGCTGGCGAGGCCTAATCCCTCCCGTTAACAGTCAGCAGCAGTATGTAACAGGGTGCTCTGCTGCGACGACGCCGCTGAAGATAGTCCTGAAGGGCGTGTGCGATGAATTCATGGACAGATGGCCCCGCTTGGGGCTGGCTCTCATGGTCGACGATTCCACCGTCCAGGCCCTGGGGGCGGACAATTTTACGATGAAAGCTCTGGTCCAGGGGGCGCTGCAGTTTTGGCGGGCCTGGAGACTTTGGAGATGGAGGCTTCCAGGAAGAAGTGCATTTTGGTGGCATCTGATTTTTAAGCTCGGCCGAGCCTTGCAGCGAGCATCGAGAGAGTTCAGTTTCAAGTGTGTTCCCGCGGCCAAGAACTTGGGCGTGGACTTTAAGTTGGCCTTCGACAAGGGTCGGCAGGCACAGTCAGGGCCCGAGCTCGACGACGCCGAGCGCTCCGATTCTCGCAGAAACCGATACAGCAGGTGTTCAGAGAAGGGGGAACGCCTGCAGCGATGCATGGAGTTGGGCGGTGGGGATGCCCAACACCGCACTCCAGAAACAGCGAGCCGCGACGGCCGCAGCCCTTTTTGGCCCCGCCCAAGGAAGGTGCTGGCCTGCGCAGTTTTTACTGGCAGAGGCGCCGCAGGTTGACCCCTCCTTTCGGGCGAACGCCTTGCCGCTCATGACGTGGACCAAGGCCATTTTTATGCAGTGGTCAACAGAGGCGCAGGTGCAGACGGCCTTCAACAAGGTCAAGAACGATTGATTCAGCAAGGGGATGGAGCGGGGTGTTTGGACCCGCTGGGGCTGTGGTACAGACACTAGCTAAGTTGGGTTGGGCTGGTGCTTCCTGGCGCCGATGGGTGGCGTCTTCGGGCATCACTCTGGACTTGCGGGAGTTGGGCCCTCGTGCGATCAAGGCCTTAGTTGACGACTCCACGGAGCAGCTGTGCCTTAAGAAGCTTAGTGAATTCTATCCGGCACCTTGGGGGCCCTATTTGGAACCGATCAGAGACGTCATCTCGGAGCTGAGGAAGAGGGTGGATCACCTTGGGATCAATCTTTTAATTGCCCAGGTTTCTGGAGGCCCCTGGACGCAACAAGACTTGCACAAGCAGAGATGCACTCTGGTTCCGATTTGTAGGCGGTGCGGGGCCCGAGCGGGATCAGTGCACCACAGGCTGTGGGGCTGCGATGGCCCCTGGCTTTTTTTCGACGCGAACTCGATCCAGGAGGCCAGCCTTTGAAGTCAGGCAAGGAAGCTCTCGCAAACATCAGGTGGACCCGGGCGTCGGCGAGCAGCGACCGCAACGATGTTCCGAAGATGTTGCACGGAGCAGATTTTAAGCGGGCCCATCCCCCCATCAGAATGGAACGCTGGGGCCGCACGTACGCATCAACGGTTCAGGGTGTGACAAAGATTGCAGATGGCTTGTCAGAGCAGGATGGGCATTAGCTTCAGTGCCTCTTGTGCTCGAAATTGAAGCGATCGCTTGCGGACCGTCGCCGTTTCCTGTTCAGGATGTGCCCAGTTCAGAACTGTACGCGTATTACATGGCCCTAGTTCTGATGGGGCCGACGATCACGATATGCACGGGCTGTCAGATGGTCGTAGATGGGCGGGGGGCAGGGGCGGATAGCACGACTCACCCGAAGAAGGCGCACGCTGAACAGTGGAGGCAGATAGGGAAGAGAGTTGAGGATGTTGGGAAGGAAGATATCCAGGTTGTGAGGATCGCCGCGCACCAGTCGCGGCGTGCGGCAGCCAGGCAAGGAGTTCCGCCTCACCATTTTCATGGGAACAGGCTCGCCGACGAGTGGGCCAAGAAGGGTGCCAAGGCGCACCCAATGAACTACCATGTTCGAGATAGGATCAGGCTCCATCGTGATCAAGTGACTCTCCTGGCCAGGTACTTGACTGACGTGTTGAAGTTTGTGCACAAGTTAGGGTACCCAGACGTGGAGGCCATCAAGGAACGTAGGCAGAGGACTCTTGTCAATTCGGAGGCCCCCCTGCTTGTCAGAGCTCCAGATGGTAAGGGCCACGAAGTATCACAGGTTCCAGGTGGGTGGGGGTGTGGTGTCTGTCGAAGCGCAAGGCTTCGTGCTTGTCGGAAGCGCAATGGTTCCTATTCGTCGGAAGCGCAATGTTTCCTGTGTGTCGGAAGCGCAATGTTTCCTCTCTGCCGGAAGCGCAATGGTTCCTCCTCGTCAGAAGCGCAATGCTTCATGCTTGGTGGAACGCGGTGTTCTGGATTCATCGAAGCGCAATGCTTCGTCCTCGTCGGAAGCACAATGCTTCATCCTCGTCGGAAGCGCAACGTTTCCTCCGTTGTCGGAAGAGCAGTGTTTCTGCTGGATGAATCTAGCATGTGTACTGCACTTGGGTAGTGCGTCTGCACTATGTCGGGGTTCTAGCATGTGTACTCTCCATTGCGTGCTTCTGCGCCTAGCAGTTTGCAGCAAAAAGGAATGCCCGCGGGTCCTGGAACCCAGACGCATCACACTGCAAACGAATCCAATCATCTCACCGCCACAGCGCATCGCACATTCTAGCCTGCACTGTCAGCACGTTGACAAGAGAACAACATCACACCATCGCTGCGCTTGAACGCCGGCATATAGAAAGTTATACCTCTGCGGGGGTAGCGCATATATATATATATATATATATATATATGTATATGTACACACACAAATATCAGGGGGCCCGATATTTTCAAAACATGTTCTGGGTTCTCGTCATCCCCCCCACACCTCCCATGTTTTCCCAGATTGTCCTGGAAATCGCCGATGAAGTATGTCTGTGTTCTTATTCCCCCCCATCCTGATTCTCCCTGTCCCTAAGATCGGCAGGGCGAGGACAATCTTAGGGATGTGCCCCCGAGAACGGAGGGAATCCCTGGGATCTGCACCTAAGGTGATGCCAAACATAAGGAAAAAGATACCCAGACCCCCGACGTCATGATTTCTTCACAACGTCGACCCCCAGAGGTCTGGACGTCTGGACCCCTTCCCCCAGACCCGTTTTTCATTCTGAATCGTTCTTTGACGATCCAGAGGCCCGGCAAGGGCCCCCGGAAGCCGAAAATAGCGAAGAACATCCCGTCGCGATTTGTTCACAATGCGAGGGGGGTCCCAGAATGTTTCAAGCTGTAACAAAGGACTGTCTTCTGACTCCAGGCCGGCGCTTCCGAGACTGCCTCGCAGGCCCATGTCTGATTTCCTTTCCAGTTGCGCTACATGTCGCAATGCCTGTGAACAAAAGGACCTGTGGACATGGCCGCCAACGCGTTGGACTGGAAGGCGCGCGCAGCGAAGGCCATGCAGGGCGACGACGAGCCGGCGATCAAGGAGGACCATGAGGACGCCGAGGATGACAAGGAGGAACAGGAGGATACCGTCCTCTGACTCCAGGCGGGCGCTTCTGAGACAGCCCCGAGGCCCCGCGCCCGATCCTTGGAGGACCGCGGAGGAGGAGGAGGAGCGAGGAGGGGGGGCGAGGAGGAGGGGCGAGGAGGAGGAGGAGGGGCGAGGAGGAGGAGGAGGAGGAGAGGCGGGGGAGGAGGAGGAGGAGGGAGAGGAGGAGGAGGAGGAGGAGGAGGAGGAGGAGGAGGAGGAGGAGGAGAGGCGGGGGAGGAGGGGAGGGGGAGGAGGAGGAGGAGGGGCGAGGAGGGAGGAGGGGAGGGAGGCGGGGGGAGGAGGAGGGGCTGAGGAGGAGGAGGGACAGCAGGAGGAGGGAGGAGGAGGAGGAGGAGGAGGCGGGGGAGGAGGAGGGGAGGAGGGGAGGACAGCTGAGGGGGAGGGGGAGGGGGGAGGAATGGAGGCAGCGCGGCCCGGGCGCTTTTTTCCTTTTTCTGGAGGAACAGCCCGAGGGCCCCCCGCCCGCGCCCCGCCCGATTCCTTGGAGGAACACCGCCCCGGCCGGGCGCCACCCCTCTGCGCGCGCACGCCCGGACCCCTCCCTGGGAAGCGGGAACTGTGCCCGCCCGCCGCGCCTCGACGCCCCCGCCTCGCGGGCCTGCCGCCCCCCGCCCGAGGATGGGGAGAGGAGGAGGAGGAGGAGGAGAGGAGGAGGAAGGAGGAGGAAGTGAGGAGGATGGAGGAGGAGGGAGGAGGAGGAGGAGGAGGAGGAGGAGGAGGAGGAGGAGGAGGCGCGGGAGGAGGCGGAGGGAGGAGTGCGGAGGAGGGACTGAGAGGAGGAGGAGGAGGAGGAGGAGAGGAGGAGGAGGAGGAGGAGAGGAGGCTGGGTGAGGAGGGTGAGGAGGATGGCGACGGAGGACGAGGAGGAAGAAAGATGAGGAGAGCGAAGGGAGGGCCGGGAGGCGGTGAGGGAGGACGAGGAGAACGAGGAGGGAGAGCGAGGGAGGAAGAGGCGGGGGAGGAGGAGGCGGAGGAGGCGGAGGAGGAGGAGGAGGAGGACGCCGACGACGACGACGAGGCGGACTGGCGATTGGCGCCCCTCCGACGTCCCGCCACAGGCGCGCCGCCTCCCGCCGCCCCCGCCGCGCGCACCCCCGCGCGAAGCGGCCCAGCGGTGCGCGGCCGCGCCGCGGGCGCGGCCCCGGGCGCGGCCAGGGCGGCGGCATGGCACTGCCGCCCGAGGGGCGGAGCGGCCTTCTGTGCGGGGCCACGGCGCCGGCGAGGGCCCACAGTCAAGACGTGTACGAAGGGCGGGTGGCAGGGACACCTCCTCCTCCTCTCCCGCCTCCTCCTCCCTCCTCCGCCTCCGCCTCCGCCTCCTCCTCCTTCTCCTCCTCCTCCTCCTCCTCCTCCTCCTCCTCCTCATACTCCTCCTCCTCCTCCTCCTCCTCCTCCTCCTCCTCCTCCTCCTCCTCCTCCTCCTCCTCCTCCTCCTCCTCCTCCTCCTCCTCCTCCTCTCTTGGAGGCCGAAGTTGGGTCTTCGCTGGGGCGGCGGGCGACCAGTCAGAACGGGGAAGGGCGGGCCGCAGAGGCGGGGGCACAAGGGCACCAATGCCCGAGGTGAAGGCGCCCGTCATTTACTAGGCGCGCTGACTGCACAGTCATGGCACTTCCGTCCTCATCTCAACGCCTTGACATGATCCTCGACCGATCGATCCGGCTCGATGCCGCGCTCGCGGGGCTCGACCTGATTCGATCCCCCTGCGCCGCAGTCTGTTCGTGAAGTCGCCCAACCCGAACTTTCGGAGATCCACTGACCCAGGTCAATCCAAACCTGGGTCAGTCAGAGTTTGCAAAGTCCTGCAAAATCCTACAGGATCCTGCACCCAACACGGGTCAATGCAACCCTGGCTCTGCAGGATCCTTCAAGATCCAGCGCTCTGGCTGACCACTGTTTGCATTGACCCCCCTCTCCTGAGCCCCGAAACCTTCTGAGGGTCAGGTTTCTGGGCTGAATCGCGCCGCAATTTGCTCGTGAAGTCGGCCCCCCCGGGGGGGATCCTTGCGGTCCATTCCCCGTGAGTTTTTGGGCGTCGTGCGTGTTGTTTTGGCTCGATGATCCAGGCTGCTCCTCGAAGGTCCTCGCCCGATCGATGCCAAGGATCTCGACCACCTCCCGGGGGGCCAGGCTTCCAGGCGGAGTCCGCCCCGCCCGCGGCCAGGGGGGCCCGCAAGGCTGCGGGGCCGCGAGCAGTGCGTCCGCGACGACGACGACGACGACGACGACGACGCCGACGACGACGGCGGCGGCGGCGGGCGCGCAACGACCATGCGGAGCGCAAAAAAGGCCAGCGGGGGCTTCGAGGCTTCGGGGCTGTGAGCAGTGCGTCCACGAGGGAGCTGGAGGGGAGAATGAGATCAAGGGCGGAGGAGGAGGGAGGGGAGGAGGAGGAGGAGGAGGAGGAGGAGGAGGAGGAGAAGGAGGACGAGAGACGAGAGATGGAGGACGGCATAAGCATAAACTGTTGGAGGTCCGCGTGAACATCTGGGATCCACGCTGGACCCCCCTCCCTGGCGGGAACGGAGGAAGGAAGGAAGAACGGCACAAAGTTAAACTTTTGGAGCTCCACGCACATGTAGTGGATCCACGCTGGACCCCCCTCCCTGGCAAACACAATGGAAAAACGACGGCATAAACATAAACTGTTGGAGGTCCGCGTGACTTGCTTGGATCCACACTGGACCCTCCGCCCTGGCGAGAATCGGGGGAGGAAGGACGGCATACACATAAACTGTTGGAGATTCGCGGGACCTCTTTGGATCCACGCTGGATCCCCACTCCCTTGCGAGGATATCAAAAGAAAGGATGCTATAAACAGACACGTTTGGAGGTGCGCGCGAATTGCTTGGGTCCACGCTGAAACCCCTGACAGACGAGAATTGATGAAGAATGGCCGGGTAAACAGAAGCTGTTGGAGGTCCGCGTAGATTTCGTGGATCCACGCTTGACCCCCCTCCCTGGCGAGACTTGAGGAAGGAAGGACCGCAGAAACATAAGCTTTTGGAGGTCCGCATGAATTATTGGATCCACGCTGGACCCCCCCACCTGGCGAGGATAGAAGAACGGACGGCATACACATGAACTGTTGGAGGGCCGCGTGAACTTCTGGAATCCACGCTGGGCTCCCCTCCCTGGCGAGAGTTGAGGAAGACAGGACGGCATAAACAAAAATTGTTGGAGCTCGGCACAAATGTCCTGGATCTACGCTGCCCCCCATCCCCCCCTTGGCGAGAATTGAGGACGACAAGACGGCACAAACATAACCTGTGGTAGATCCGCGTGAAGTCCTCGGATCCACGCTGGACCCCCTCCCTGGCGATAGAATTAGGAAGAAAGGACAGCATCATCATAAACTGCTAAAGGTTTGTGTGAACTTCTTGGGTCCACGCTGGACCCCCCTCCCTGGCGAGACTTGGGGAAGAAAGGGCGGCATACACATGAACGTGTGGAGGTCCGCGTGGACTTCTTGGATCCACGCTGGACCCCCCCACCTGGCGAGGATAGCGGAAGACACGACAGCATCAGCACAAACGGTTGGAGAGCCGCGCGAATTGCGTGGATCCACGCTTGACCCCCCTCCCTAGCAAAAACAATGGAAGAAAGGACGGCATACACATAAATTGTGGGAGGTCCGCGTCAATTACCTGGATCCACGCTGGACCCCCTCTGCCGAGAATAGAGGAAGAGCAGCCGGCAACACCATAAGCTGTGGGAGCTCCGAACGACATGCTTGGATTCACGCTGGGCCCCCCTCCCTGGCGAGAGTAGAGGAAGAAAGGACGGCATACATATAAACTGGAGGTCCGCTTGAACTGCTTAGATCCACGCTGGGCTCCCCTCCCTGGCGAGAGTTGGGGAAGAAAGGACAACATAAGGAGGAGGAGGAGGAGGAGGAGGAGGAGGAGGAGGAGGAGGAGGAGGAGGAGGGGGAGGAGGAGGAGGAGGAGACGGGGAGGAGGAGGAGGGAGGGAGGGGAGGAGGAGGAGGAGGAGGAGGAGAAGGAGGACGAGAGACGAGAGATGGAGGACGGCATAAGCATAAACTGTTGGAGGTCCGTGCGAAGTGCTTGGATCCACGCTGGACCCCCTCTCTGGCAAGACTCGAGGAAGAAAGGACGGCAGAAACATGAACTTTGGAAGCTCCGCGTGAACTTCTTGGATCCACGCTGGACCTCCCTCGTTGGCGAGACTTGAGGAAGAAAGGGCGGCATACACATGAACTCTTGGAGATCCACGTGGACTTCTCGGGTCCACGCTGGACCCCCCCACCTGGCGAGGATAGAGGAAGAAAAGACAACATCAACATAAACTGTGGGAGCTCCGCTTGAATCCCTTGGATCCACGCTGGACCCCCCTCCCTGGCGAGAATAAAGGACGACATAACCATAAACTGTGGGAACTCCGCGTGAACTTCTTGGCTCCACGCTGGACCCCCCTCCTTGGCGAGAACAGAGGGAGAAAGGACGGCATAAACATAAACGTTCCGAGGTCCACGTGAACTCCTTGGATCCACGCTGGAACCCTCCCTGTCGCGCGGAGTGCGGCATCGGGCGACGCTGGAGGCGCCTCCAATGGTCCCAGCGCGGGTTCCGTTTTTGTTCGACCATGCTCCGAACCGCCTGCAGACTGGGGCTAGCGGTGCCCAGGCGTGAAGAGTAAAGGGCCCAGGGACACATACACACACAAAGCCACACACACAAAGCCACACACACACAAAGCCACACACACACACACAAAGCCAAGGAGGAGGAGGAGGAGGAGGAGGAGGAGGAGGAGGAGGAGGAGGAGGACACACACAAAAAGCCACACACACAACCAACCATCCTGTGTGCCCGTGTGCTTGTCCCCAACCCCGAGCGCCTGAGAGGCTACACGCAAGAGCGACTCTAGGTCAGAGTGCCCTTTGGTGCGCGGCTCCTCCCTCTTCCCTCCTTCCTCCTTCCTCCTCCCTCCCTCCTCCCTCCCTCCTCCCTCCCTCCTCCTCCTCCTCCTCCTCCTCCTCCTTCTACTCCTCCTTTCTCCTCCTCCTTCTCGCTTCACCCCTGCTCCTCCCCCTGCTCCCCCCGCTTCCCCCCCCTCTTCATCCCTGCCTCCCCACTGCTTTCCCCCCCTTCCTCCTACCACCCTTACTCCTCCCATTGCTCCCATCCTCTCCTCCTCCTTCTCCTCCTCATCCTCCTGACTCCTCCTGCTCCTCCTCCTCTCCTCCTCCCCATCCTCACCTCTCCCTCCCCCGTCTATCTCTCACGGCCAAGACAGAACAGACCAGACAGACGACGATGCCCAACGCGTACCAAACCAGCTCGCTCCCGCGCGCGCGCCCGCACGCGCGGAAACGTGCATCGAACTGATCTGGTACGTACAGGGCTGGCGCCGTCCAAAGAAATCAACTACCCCAACACAGTACCCTAATCCCACCAGCCATGTGGGCGAAGGTGGTCTAGAGAGTTCTTTCTCCCCTCCAAAGCCTCTTCTCTTCGGGGAGGGGTACTCACCTCCTTCCCTCCCAGGATTTTTGTTTGGGGCGGGGGGGGGTTCGGGGTGTTGGGGGGGGGGGCTCCGGTTTCGCCCGAGATGGATCCAAGAGTGCCCCCGATGCTCCAAGCTGGCCTCCAGAATGGCTCAGGATAGCCTGCGATGGTTCAGGACAACTTGCGACATACCTCCAAGAGGCCCGACGAGGGCCACAAGATGGTCCCAAGTGCTCTCGGAGCCCCCTTCAGGACCCGCCAAGAGGCCAACATCCTTCGACCACCTAAAGAAAATCATTGGTGTTTGCCTTCTCGCCTTTTTGCTTCCGGTGCGCTTTTGAGGCCTCAAGGTAGCCCCAAGATGGCCCAACAGAGGCTAAAGAGGGGCCCAAGAGGCCTCCCAGACGGCCCCAAGAGCGCCCCAAGAGGCGATGTTGATGGACCCAGGGAGGAATGCATGGTCTGTCCCGTCCTGTGCCCTCAACAGGGATTCACTTACCGGCGGGCGAGTCAGCAGCGCAGGACATTCCAAGAAGACATGGCCCCAGCCCTCGTCCGACGTCAGGGCCTTGCCGCAGGCTTGACACGGGCGCATAGTCCTACCCAACTGCATGTCACGACGGAAGGGCGTAGGAATGTTGTCCGCCCATAGCGCCTGAAACGCCCCTAGATGCCGGGCACGTCTGACACCCGTGATTGCATGCCTGAGCCCCCGGTGCCACATAGGTGCTCCAGCATGCGCGTACATGTGGCTAGTCATCCTGCCATGCTGCCATCGTTGTGCGCCAACAGCTAGGAACGGTCGGGGATTTGCTGGGCAGACCCTGTGCAGGTCGAACTGGTTGCCCAAGTCGTCCTGCAGCACATGTGGCGCCTTCATGTCCCAGGCGATGCGTCGGAGCGTGAGCCACGTAGCAGCAAGTGGACCTTTGGCGCTAGCCCGGCTAATGGGGACGACCCGCTCATGGAGGGCCGTCCAAGCCTTGTGCAGGCGACTGGGGCACGTGCGCCCATCCCACACCCACGCCGCATAGTTCAGAACCAGTTCCGACGTAGCCTGGTAGATCGGGTCGTACTCCTCCGAGGGATGAGTGAGAACGTACGCCGTGACGCACACGTGGTGTTTGTCACTTCTCCCATTCAGAACTGCAGCAAGGTTCCGCACCTCACGAAGGGGCGCATCCGCCAGCCCCGATACGCCAGCACCATGTCCAGCTGACGGCATGAGCCCTGGTCGCCACAAGGTGGAGGCCTTCCTACCCACCGCACGGCGCAGCATGAGGAGACGGAGGAGGAGGAGGAGGAGGAGAAGGAGGAGGAGGAGGGGGAGGAGGAGGAGGAGGAGGAGGAGGAGGAGGACGGGGGCCCCCCCGCGCAGATGCCAGAAATCCGCGCAGAGCGCCAAAGTTGAGATGTATGCCGTTTTTCAACAGCCGACCCCTCGGGGGCGTCCAAGAAGGGCGCGTCCACGAGGGGGGAACGCAGATCACATCCGGCGGCGCGTGCGCGGCCCAGGGGGTGGCCGGAAACGCATTCGAATCCGAAGATGCGCCACGACATCTGGGCAGACATCATGGCCCCCGCCCTGGATATCCACCGCCCCCCCAGTCATCACCCCCCTCCTGGCCGCCCCCGAGATAGATCGGCTACACGCAAGAGTGACCCTGGGTAAGAGTGACCTTTGGTGCGCGGCTTTTGGGGGGCCGCGGGGGGGCCAAAAGCAAGCGCGCAAGCCGCTGCTACTGCCTCGTTTTCGGCGGTCGGGGGGCCCCATTGGGCCCGCACCAAAGGTCACTCCAGCGGAAGGTCACTCTTACGTCTAGTCGAGTAGAGGCCTCGCCACCCGCCCGACCCCCGCCGGGGCTCCTTCCTGGCACCGCCGCGCCGCCTCCCCGGGGCCGTCCAGGGCCCCAAGGCTACTGAAACTGGCGGCCGCGCGCGCGCCCGCCTCGGCCGCGGCGGCCGGACGCCCTCCGCGTGCCCACCGGTGCGGAAAAAGAGGAGGAGGAGGAGGGGGAGGATGAGGATGGAGGATGGAGGCGGAGGAGGAGGAGGAGGAGGAGGAGGAGGAGGAAGAGGAGGAGGAGTGAGGAGGAGGAGGAGGAGGGAGGCGGAGGAGAGGAGGAGGAGGGAGGAGGAGGAGGGAGGAGGAGGAAGAGGAGGAGGAGGAGAGGAGGAGGAGGAGGAGGAGGAAGAGGAGGAGGAGGAAGAGGAGGAGGAGGAAGAGGAGGAGGGGGATGGAGCGGAGGAGGAGGCGGTAGGAGGAGGAGGAGGGAGGAACGGAGGAGGAGGAGGAAGAGGAGGAGGAGGAGGGATGGAGGCGAGAACGGAGGAGGAGGAGAGCAGGGGGCAGGAGGAAGCTTTGATTGTGATGGCCATGCCCTTCCCTTCTCCCCCAGTCGCCGTCTGTCTGTCTGCCTTCACTGCAAGTGTCTCGTGAGGATCTCGCAGCCACCAAAAATCAGGAATCAGGGGGGGAGGCGGAGTAGGAGGAGGAGGAGGAGGAGGAGGAGGGGGAGGAGGAGGAGGAGGAGGAGGAGGAGGAGGAGGAGGAGGAGGAGGAGGGGAAGAGGAGGAGGAGGAGGAGGAGGAGGAGGAGGAGAGGAGGAGGAGGACGGGGAGGAGCAGGAGGAGGAGGAGGAGGAGGAGGAGGACGAGGGAGGAGGAGGAGCCAGAACGAGGAGGGTCCCAGCGACGCACCAATGAATAGACAGAAATCCCAGGACTCACCATATTTTCCTATATTTTCTGGATGTTTTTTTCCCCTGCACTTCCCACATTCTCCAGAGGGGGATCAATATCGTTCCGACCCCTATCCCCATCCCCATCCCCATCCCTATCCAAACCCCTAACATCTCAGCATCACAGTTGGGGATGTACCCCTCGAAACCTGAAGGAAACAGACCAAATCCCCATCTAGTGGGGTGAATCGGCCAGTGGGGCCCAGGCCATGCCCATGGGGAAAAAGTCGGATAAACGATGCTGAGGAGGAGGAGGAGGAGGAGGAGGAGGAGGAGGAGGAGGAGGAGGAGGAGGAGGAAGAGTAGGAGGAGGAGGAAGAGGAGGAGGAGGAAGAGGAGGAGGAGGAGGAGGAGGAGGAGGAGAAGGATGACGAGGAGGAGGAGAAGGAGAGGAGGAGCGGGAGGAGGAGCAGGAGGAGGAGGAGGAGGAGATGGAGGAGGGAAGAGGAG
Source organism: Prorocentrum cordatum (assembly GCA_963575745.1). Lineage (NCBI taxonomy): Eukaryota > Dinophyceae > Prorocentrales > Prorocentraceae > Prorocentrum > Prorocentrum cordatum. The sequence continues at coordinate 20,617 of CAUYUJ010009071.1, read as the reverse complement.
AAGGAAGTGGAAGAGAGCCCAAAAATCCTCGCGTCTTAGTGTTGTCGAGCCGGCCGTCTTCGCAGAAGTTCGGGCCCCTGGGCCCACACCGGTCGATCCAGCCCGAACGATGCCGCAGGAAGGTTGGCTCCAGGGTTCTGGTCGTGATGTTTCGCGGTAATGATGTTGTTCGCAATGTCGGATCTCAGGGAAAGAGGAAGAGGAAGAGGCGGAGGGCGAAGGAAGGATGAGGAGGAAGAGGAGGAAGAGGATGCGGAATGCTGATGGCGAGGGGAAGGATAGGTGGGCGGGGAGGGGGTGGGTGCGGAAGAGCTGGGGATGGAGGAGAAGGAGGACACAAGGAACACGAAGAGAAAAAGCAAAAGAGGAGGAGCAGGGGAGCAGGAACGGAAGGAAAAAGGAGCAGGAGGAAGCGAGGAAGGATGAGACTGTGGACGGGGCGAGGGGTGAAGACGAGGACGAGGGGGCGCGGGGGGGAGCAGGAGGAGGAGGGCGAAGGGAAGTAGGTTGACCGGTCAGCCTCACGAGGGCCTCGGGCAAGGACAGGGAGGACGAGGAGGAGGAAGAGAAAGAGGATGGCGAAGATAAGGTGCCCTGGGACAAACACATAAAAAGTCACACATCCCAGGATTCCCCATATCAATATTTTCTGGGTTTCAGCCTTCCCCCCTGCTTCCCATGGTTTTGCATATGTTCCTGGGGATCGTCGATTAATTTTGTCCGTGTGTTTTTGCCCCCCCCCTGAGAAGATGAGAAGGAGCAGGGAAAGGGATGGGTCAGAAGGAGGGATGGGGGAGGGGCCGAAGGAGGAAGAGGAACGAGGACCGATGAGCTGGGCGAAGAAGAATGGGGCGGTGCGGGAGACGAGTGGCGGGATCCAGGGTACTGCATTGCATTAGGAACCCGCTAGCCAACGAAGTTTCGAGCAAAGCGTGAGGAAAAAAGGAGCATGATGACGACGACAGTCAGGAGGATCGCTCAGGTGCAGGAAAAAAGCTCAGTGGCACCACCACGCCAGCAATGTCAGATCATGACGCGCTCCCTCACACTGAAATGAAGGATAAAGCGACACATAAACAGAGACTGAGAGAGAGAGAGAGGGAGAGAGAGAGAGAGAGAGAGAGAAACAAATAACGAAGCAATGCAGAAATACACAAAGAAAGAGAGAGAGAGAGAGAAAAACAAAAAGAGAGAGAAATAATCAATACATATAAAGAGAGAGAGAGAGAGAGAGAAAGAGAGAGAGAGAGAGAACGAGAACGAGAGAGAGAGAGAGAAAGAGATATATTCAGGAAAGAGAGACATCAGGAACCGACAAACGTATAGACAGAGAGAGAGAGACGACACACGGAGGGAGGCAGAGCCGAAGGGCGAGAACGAACGCGCGAGTGAGGACGCCCAGGCGAGCGCGCGTCGAGTGGCGCCCCCCCCAAGAGAAAAGCCGGGAGCGGCGCGGCGCCCGCGCGGCCGCAGCCCCGCCGCGGGACGGCCCCCCCCGAGGCGAGGGAGGACCCCCGAAGACCGCAGCCTCGCGGGGAAGGGCAGCGGCGCAGCGGCGGCGCAGCGTCGAGGCAGCTGTTCCTCCTCCTGCTCTTCCCTCTTCCTCCTCCTCCTCCTCCCCCCCCTCGCATCCTCCTCCTCCTTCCTCATCCTCCTCACTCCTCCTCCTCTCCCCCACTCCTCCCTCCTCTCTACTCCTCCTCCTCCTCTTCTACTCCTCCCCACTTCCTCCTCCTCTCCTCCTCCTCCTCGTCTCCTCCTCCCCTCCTCCTCCTCCTCATCGCAGGATGGAGGGGGAACGGTTGGAACTGGCGTGGGGGAAATTAGCGGGCGAAGGACGGTAATTATAAACATTTCTTTTCGCCGTCGGGGACACCTGCCCCAGGGCGGCTGGAAAGTTTATACCCTTACGGTGGCACCGTAGGGGTATAAACTTTCCAGCCGCCCTGGGGCAGGCGCCCCCGACAGCGAGAACAATTATGTCATACCGTTCTTCGTTCGCTGAGGAATGGGGGGTCGCAAAGGAGCAGAGCCGCGCGGTCTGGGACATCGCCCAACTCAATGATGCGCGCTCGCAGGGCGCAGCCTGCCGCGCGGCGCTGGATGCCGCGCCGCGAGCGAACTGAGAAGAAGGGCGGGGGCGAGGCGCTTCCCCGCCTGCCGGGGCGCGGCTAGGCGAAACCACAATAACTGCAGCGCTACGCTGCGCCGCGCAATCGGGCGACCGCGGCGAGTGAAAGCCGGCCGCGCCGAACGAAGGGGGAAGCAACGGAAGGGGGGGATAACAAAGGGGAGGTTTGAGGATCAGCTCACATAGCTGATTATCCCAGCGCCTGCCGGCGCCGGAAGCGCCCATGTATCGAGGAATGGGCCCGGCGGCGGGGCCGAAATCAGCTGCATGCAGCAAATTTCGGAACCCCCCCTTTCCCAATCCCCCCCTTTCGTCCGGCCCGAACTTTCCCCCGGGCGCGACAAACAAGGGCGTTGCCACTGCAATGGAATAGCGAATAGCCACAGACACGCACACGCCCGTATAAAAATAGGCCCGCGCGTCGAAGCAAGGATACCGCCACACAGCGCAGCGCGATTGCAATGCAGAAAACACGCACGCGCGTCAACGCGAAAGCGCCGCCACGCAGCGCAGCGCGAGTGCGAGGCAGAACAGGGGCGCGTTGCAACAAGAATACCGCCGCACTGCGCAGCACGACTGCGAAGCAGACGAAATATGTCGAAACGACTATGCCGCCACAGCGCAGAATGACTGTGAAGCCGAAGCTCAAGTGTCAACATATGCGAAGTTCCAATGTGAAGCACGCTGAATACGCAGCCCGCTAAGATACGAGGGCGCCGGGCGCGAGCACTGGTAAGCCGAAGGTGCCACGACCAATGCAAGCCGCGCGCCCAAGCTTCGCTGCGGACGCGTTTCTGAGGCCCGCGGGCCCCCCGCCCGGCAACGAACCCAGCCAAGCCCTGGCCGCCGCCGGCCAATATCCCAGCCAAATCCCCGCCGCGGCCCCGCCGCCGCCCCCTCGGAAACAGCTGCCAGCCCTCCAACAAAAACCGCCGCCACTACACCCTGCGAAATGCTTAAGAAATCATGGGTTAAGAAATTCAGAGTCTCAGAACTTGAATAAAAACCCAACGCTTCTATCACAATCTTAGGATTCACACTGAAACATTAAGAATAATCGAGACTCTGGCCGAAAGCTTAAGTTTTCTTAAGCATCGCCTAAGGTGTAAATCCCAACCGGATCCCCGCCGCGGCCCCGCCGCGGCCCCGCCGCCGCCCAGCCGCGCCGCCACCGCGAGCCCTCTCCCCGCGGGCCCCAACACGGCCTCATCGGACCTCGCAGGAAAAAGGGGGGCGATGGGAAACAGGATGGGCGCGATGGAGGAGCATTGGGAGTCCCGAAACGGTGCGGTGACAGACCGTGCGGTGACCTCGAAATCCCCCAAGACCTCACCGCACGGTCCGTCAACGCACGGTTTTGGGACCCCGGGGGCCCCTCTCGCCCGAGACATCCTCGGAGAACGACCCGAGTCCCAAAACCGTGCGGCGACCCCGAATCCCCGCCGACTCACCGCACGGTGCGGTCACCACACCGTTTGGGGGCCTCCGAGAGCATGGCTGCACTAAGGGGATAGAAGACCGCCCGGAACGAGAGGCGGGAGGAACGGCCAGGAGGGCGCGAAAGGAAGGCGGAAGGCAACGAGGGAAGGAAGGAGAAGGAGAGAAGCGGAAGGAGGTCGGATGCGGGAGGCGAGAGGGAAGACAACGTCAGACAGGAAGAGGAAAGGAGGAGGGGCCACCGATGAGGATTGAGAAAGGGGAACAAAAAAGGACAAGGGCAGGAGGGAGAGGATAAGGGATTGGGCTTGCGCAGACCTGGGAGGACATGCCAGTGGCGTGAGAAGAAGAGGGAACGGTTGGCGACAACGAGTACGATACTGATAATGGAAGAAAATGATACCATAATTGAATGGACGTTTTTGGTTCGTTGTGGACGTCCACAACACTGGGATACAACGTTATTGGACCGCCGCATGTTCATCACGGCGAATGGCAGCGTCGGCGCCAAGGCTGGCGCGCGCGAAACGCACCGGAGAAACTTCGAAAAATGCGAATGACGAAGCGCGCACGAACGGCTCCGAAGCGGACGCAATCGTAACGATCCGGTGCCGTTCGCTACGACGTCATCACTGGCTGCGCCAGCCTGACACAAGCACGCGCGAGAGACTGCCGCGCCATAGCCACGCTAACCGCGCATGTCAAAAAGCCAGCCGCAAAGGAAAAAACAGCACGCGCAAAGATGTGCGAGAGCACGGGTGGGGTCAGCTGGATTTCGGCCCTGTTTCTGTTCGAATTGCACTTTGGGGGGGCCATTCTTCGCCTGGGCCTCCTCACGCGCGAGCGAGTAGATGGGGAGGGGGCATCGGTGCAGCGAGTGCGACAGACCATGAAGCGAGAATGGATGAAAAAGAACATGGCGGTGTGCAGATATTCTTTTTGAGATGGATATGTATGTCTATATGTATGCATAATGTCTATATATATATACACTAGCACCATCGTGCGCGCTTCGCGCGCACTTAGGGTCTAGCTGGTCAAGTGCTGACCGCATTGAAACAGCAAGGCGGTCATGAATGATGAGGTCCGCATTATATGTTTCCTCCTGCCTCTTCCTCAGTCTTCCCCCGCTCTCATCGACCGGTCGACAGGTGATTTGTCGCCAATCTCCTTGGGGACCTTTTGACCCCTCCTGGGGGTCTCCGGGGGCGAAGATTTCGGGTTCTCGGTTCACGTTCCCGGCCTTCGGCCCATCCCGCCACTGTGCCTGGGTTGTGGGTTAGAGGCCTTTTGGAAGTTAGTTTGAAATTCGTGGGAGGCTTCCCAAGGACCTCTTGAAGGCAATGTTGGAAGCCTTTGGGGTGCCGTTTGGGGTGTTCGTGGGGCGTCTTTTTGGGCCCCTTTGGGGCCTCAAGGGGGCCTCTTGGGCTCTGTTGGGGGCCTCTTGGGGCCTCCTGGAGGCCTTTTGGGGCGGAAGGCTCGATTTGTCGGTTCGTGTTCCCCGTGGTGGGCCCCTCTTGGGGCCGTCTTGGGTCCCTCTTGGGCGATCTTGGGCGCCTCTTGGGCCGTCTTGGGGCACTCTTGGGCCGTCTTGGAACTCTCTTGCGCCGTCGTGACGCCCTCTTTGGGTGCCTCTTGGGCCGTCTTGAGATGACGTTTGGGGCCTCGTGGGCTGTCTTGGACGGTCGGAAGCGCGGGACAGCGAGAACACGAACAACCTTCAAATGCCAGAGCATAACTTATGTGTTTGGCCTCCTGAATGCCTCGTGGGCGTCCTTTTGAGGACATGTTGGCCGTCTTGAAGCCCTCTTGGGCTGTCTTCAAGCCATGTTGGACGTTATTGTGCAGTCTTGGGCTCTCTTGGAGCGCTCATGGGCCATCTCGGCACCCTCTCGGACGTCTCCCGGCCCCCTTTGACGTTTTTTGGCGCCCCCGCCAGGCCCGAAACGCCCGGGAGCAGTGCACTTTGGGGGGCCCGGACCCCTTACCCATACATACATATATGAATGTGTATATCGGAGGTGAGGGGGTGAGATCGAAGTGGAACGGAGAGCCCCCCTACCGAGAAATCGATTTCGGTTTCGTGTTCGTGCGTGCCGTGCGGGCGGGCGAGGCGAAGCTGCGTGGGCCGGCGAGAAAAAGTCTCCTGTGGCTGAGGCGCGGCCGGACCAAATGATTCCCTTCCGGGCGGCCGGTGACCCGCGGTGTCCCGCCGGTGTCCCGCGAAAGTCCCGTGTGGCTGAGGCGCGGCCGGACCAAATGTCTCCCTTCCGGGCGGCCGGTGTCCCGCCGGTGTCCCGCCGGTGTCCCGCGGTGTCCCGCGGTGTCCCGCGGTGCCCCGCGGTGTCCCGCCGGTGTCCCGCGGTGTCCCGCGATGATGATGATGATGATGATGATGATGATGATGATGATGATGATGATGATGATGATGATGATGATGATGATGGTGATGGTGATGGTGATGGTGATGGTGATGATGATGAGATGATGATGATGCTGCTGATGATGATGATGATGGTGCTGATGATGATGATGCTGCTGATGATGATGATGACGATGATGATGATGATGATATGAGGATGACGGTGTCCCGATGAGGATGATGATGATGCTGCTGATGATGATGATGACGATGATGATGATGCTGATGGTGTCCCGATGATGAGGATGATGATGATCATGATGATTATGTTGATGATCATGATGATGACGATGGTGTCCCGATGATGAGTATGATGATGTTGATGTTGATGATGCTGATTATGATTGTGCCCCGATGATGATGATGTTGATGATGATGAGGTTGATGATGATTATGGCGTCCCGATGATGATGATTATTCTGATGGTGATGGTGATGGTGATGATGTTGATGATGATGGCGTCCCGATGGTGATGATGATGATTGTGATTATGATGATGATGATGATGTTGATGCTGATGTTGGTAATGATGATGATGGTGCCCAGATGATGACGATGATGATTATGTTGATGATGCTGATGATGATGTCGAAGATGAGGGTGAGATGATGATGGTGTCCCGATGATGAGGAGGATGCTGATGATGATAACGATGGTGATCATGATGGTGTCCCGATGATGATGCTGCTGCTGATGATGATGATGACGATGACTGTGTCCCGATGTTGCTGATGATGATGATGATGCTGATGATGATGATTGTGATGATGGTGATGATGATGATGATGGTGGTGTCCCGATGATGTTGATGACCGTGATGATGATGATGATGATGTTGGTGTTGATGATGACGACGGTGTCCCGATTATGATGATGTTGGTGATGATGATGTTGATGTTGATGTTGTTGTTGATGATGATGATGACGTTGATTGTGAGAGCGGTTGTGATATCGATAGTGAGATCGATAGTGAGACCGAATGTGATATCGATTGTGAGATCGATTGTGAGATCGATTGTGAGATCGATAGTCAGATCAATTGTGAGATAGATCGAGTGAGATCGATTGTGAGATCGATCGAGGGAGATCGATCGAGCGAGACCGATACTGAGATCGATAGTGAGATCGATAGTGAGACCGATCGAGTGAGACGTTGGTTCCTCCCCCCCCCGAACCTCCTTATCACCCGAACCCGAAGGGTGGTCGTATAGGTATATGTATATATGTATTATCACGTATATTTAGACACTACTTGCACTACGACTACCACTACCACTACACACATATACATATAAAACATACGACTGCTACTACTACTTGCGCTAAGACTACCACTACTACCACTACTACTACGACTACGACGTCTACTACTACTACTACTACTACTACTACTACTACTACTACTCCTAATTATTGGTCCTGTTTACATTTGTCTTTAAAATTGATTACTACTATACTACAATTCTGCTTTCTACTGCTGCTACTACTTCACTACGACGATACTACAAACTACTACGACTACTACTACTGCTACCGCTATACTACTACTACTACTTATCTACTACTACTACCTTACACCTCACAACTACTACTACTGACTACTACTACTACTTACTTCTCTACTACCTACAACCTATTTCCACCTTCACTACCCTACTTACCTACTTACTCATTACTACCACTACTTTTTACTTCTACGACTACTACTACTTACTACTTACTACCACTATAACTACTCACTCTTACTCTACTACTACTTTTCTTACTACTACTACTATTTTTTACTATATACTCTACTACTACTACTACTACTACTACTACTACTACTACTACCACTACCACTACTACTACTGCTGCTACTACTACTACTAATACTACGACTACGACTACAACTACGACTACGACTACTACTATCTCTACTATTACTACTATTACTACGACTACTTCTCATACTACTGCGACTAGTACTACTTCGACTACTACTACTACTGCTACTACTACTACTACTACGACGATTACTATTACTACTACTGCTACTGCTACTGCTACTGCTACTGCTACTGCTACTGCTACTATTACTGCTACTGCTACTACTACCACTACTACTACTACTACTACTACTACTACTACTACTACTACTCATTACTTAGATTATCGTTACTACTATTACGACCTTATTACTAACTTCCACTTAGTACTACTTCTACTTGTCTATTCATGATTATGATTATTTACTACTACTAGCTACTACTTACTACTGCGGACTACTTATACTCACTACTATACTACTACTATACTACCTCTACTACTACTTTTACTACTATCTTAAGTTGTCACTACTACTACTACTAACTTACTACTACCACTACTACTACTACTACTACTACTACTACTACTACTACTTCTACCTACTACTACTACTACTGCTACTACTACTACTACTCCTTCTTCTACTACTACTTTTATCTATTACTACTACTACTACCTAGCACTACTACCTAGCACTACTACTACTACTACTACTACTACTACTACTACTACTACTACGACTACTACTACCACTATTATTATTACCACTACTACTACTACTACTACTACTACTACTACTACTACTACTACTACTACTACTACTACTACTACTACTACTACTACTACGACTACGACTACGACTACGACGACGACGACGACGACGACGACGACGACGACGACGACGACGACGACGACGACGACGACGACGACTACCAATCACAACACGAATGATATGTATAATACTAAGAAGAACTGCGCACTACATATTTACAAGCCGGGGGGGGGGGACACCCCCTCCCAACGCGGGACCCCCAAGAATCAAGGCTTTGGGGGGTCCCTGGACGCCCCTGTAGGGGAAGGCTCCCGGTTGTCTGGAACGCTTGGACGCCCCTGCTGGACCTACGCAACGGGCTTGTATGGGTCAGGGGGGCGGCCGAAAGGCCCCCCGAGGGCCCCAAGAGGCCTGCGACACCCACCGTACGCCCGATGACGACCAAAAGAAAACCCCAACTGGCCTTCCAAACGCAAGCAAATTTTGATGGCCCATGGTTGCTGCATGATTTTGGAAAAAGAGACTCAATTCGTTGGCCTTCTCAGCGCCCGCAACGGACCACGAAACCCGAACGTCGCACCAAAACTATCCGAAAACATTTCCGGGCACTCCAATAGAGCCCCAAAACGACGCAGAAAGATTCCCAAATGGCCCGAACTGAGCCCCAATACGGCCGAAAATTGCCCGAAAACGCTTCAAGGCGCCCCCCACGGCATTCCAAATCGTGATCCGGTCGCTCGGTGACACCACGGTTGGAAGCACGGCTGCCCAAGGAAACTTCAGGAAACCCCCAGAAGGCGCCCAAAATGACGCGGGAAAACCCCAAGAAGCCCCGAAACACGATCGCGAATCCCCCGGAATGCTCTCAAAGGAGGAGCCCCCGCAGAAAGAGCCGAAAAGGATGTGGAATAATCTGGGCGGTAGTGCGAAAACGAGAACGGGAATGAAAACGAGCGAAACACAGATACCGAGTAACATAATCATCGCGATTCTGTCGAACAAAAACCTACATTAGTTGTTCGCCCAAGTGTCTGTAGCACATGATTCGCACACCGCCTGCGCGCCAAACTTCAACGACCGAGGTGCATGGCGCCAAGCGCCAATGCAATATTGCACATGCGTATTTACAGCAAACGATTATCCGCATGTGAATATATACATACATATATATATATGTATATATGTATATGGCCAGGCCCCCCGTTGAGAACTGGACGCGCACACACGTACATACATATAAAGGTGTACACACATGTGTGCATGTATGTTTGTATGCATGTATGTAAGGTATGTATGTACATACATATATATATACATAAATGCGTTCATACATCGATGTTGTTCGAGAACTTTTGGCACGCAGTATTAGAGTTCAACGGGTTAAAACAAGCGCCTCTCCTGACTTCGGAATGCAGCCTCGCCTTCGTGCCTTCGCGCCCACTGCGCGGCGCGCGCGTATCCATCCTCATTTGGGACCCCCCCGCGGCCGCGACTGCCCGCGCGCGACCTTGCGCGGCCGCTGCCAATGCCGCTGAACTACATGAGCGCCGCAGTCTGCGCGCGCGGTGGCCCAGCCGCTGCTGCGGGCGAGAAAATGCGCGCGCTGGGGCAGTCGGGCCCTGCCTCCTTTCGCGGCTTCGCGGGTGGCGCAGTCGCGGATGACGCCGCCCATGGCGCGCCCTTGCAGCGGCCCACGCATGCGTGAACGAGCGCCGTCAGCGCGCAAGGGTCCCGGGTGCGTCGCGCCACTTTTACACTCCTCATCTGGCGCCAACGCACTTCCTTCATAAATTGGCCCTGGCCCGGGAGATCTCGCGCGGAGAAGTGCCGAGCTGCTCGGCCTGCCTCGCTCAACTCGGCCAGCCCGCCGGCGCCGCCCAAATTTGTCCTCGGCGCCGCCAATGGAAACCTCATCACCCAAGTCGACCTCGCCCGCCTCCGCGTCGCGCCAGTTTTGTCTGAATCTGCCCCCAAAGAAATTGCCCCCGGGCGGCGACGTGTTTCTCCAGGCGCTCGTCGATTCACTGCCTGATTTCCCCGACGCTTTGGCGACGCCGCCCCGCGGCGAGAGGTTCTGCGCGCGGGCCGAGCCCAGGATGAACCCGAATAGCGCGTGCAACTGGCCTTGGAGCGATCCCGCGGCGTCGCCCCAGCCTGTCGCGACAAAGATGCGCATATGAATCCCGATCCCTCACGCAGCAACTGCATGGCGCAAGGTCCCGTCTTCTGCTGCCGTGGGCAATGTGGCGCGTGAGTGCGCGGTTGCCAGTGCATGCTGTTGTGCTTGGTGCTCGAATGCGTTTTGATATAAATTGTGTTGCACGTGGCGTTGATCTTGCCTATGGCGTGCGCCGTGGATCGCGCTGCCTTGCGGGGCGGAGCGCGGCGGGTCGAGCTTTCGGACCTGCCGCGCGCAGCGCCTGAGCTGCAACGCTTGCGCATCGAACCCAGTGGCCTCGCGCGCGACGCTTGCTTGCATCGACGGATCGCCTCGCCCAGCCGCGTCTGCAACAGGCTCGAGCGTGTCCGGGGTGAGCCGCTGCGCCGCCTTGAATATTAGCAGCCGTTCGCCCCCCGAGCCTCGGCCCCGCGCCCCTCATTGCGGGCGACGTCGCTGTTTCGCGCGTCCGCGCCCCCTTTCATGCGGCACGCCTGCGTCGCAAGGGCGCGCGACGAAGCTTTTCGAGCGGGGCGCGGCCGGCGAAAGTGGCTGGACCGAGGAGCAAGGGCGCGCGGGGTGCCCCTGGGAAGGCGGCCCACCCCTACTGCGCGGCTCGATTGCGATGCCCACGGCGCTACGCTTCGATGTCCTGAGCCCCAATGCGGCGAGAGATCTCGAGACGAACTCGGGCGCGAGGCGCGCGGGCGGGGTCGCGGGCCGAGCTGCCTGCGAGAGGCAGCCCCTCTCGGCGCATCCGCGCGGGGGCGCGCTTCAAGATGCGCGGCGCAATCGTCGGCTCGAGCACGCGCGCGCCGACGTCGCTTCCTCGTCGAGGGCGGGGGGGGGCTAGTTTGAGCGGGCGGGGGGCGAGGACGTAGATGTGTCCCGCGCGTCGGTTGGCGGCGCGCCTGGCCCCTCCCGGCTACAAAGTAGACCGGAAGGCAAGCGGATGTCCTGCGTCAATAGAGGAAGAGAAGCGCGGCTGCGCGTTGAGGCGACCGACTCTGATCCCTCCACCGGCGTCGCGCCCTTCCACCCCAGACTCCAGGGCCAGGGGCGCGAACGCCGGAACTATCCCAGGAACGCTGCGCCGAGAACACTGCGCCGACATAATCCCAAAGCGCCTGCGGCAGGGCAATCTCCAGGTCGTGAAAACTGGATCGGTCGCCGCAGAGACGTAAGACCCTGGGCTTCATCTGTTCGTCGAGCACGCCGAACTGAGCCTCCAACTCGGAGCGGATCGCCTCGTGATCGCGATCGCTGTGGGCGGCGCGCGCCGCGAGCGACGCCAACGCAGCCCGCCGTGGGGGGCGCTGTAAACACGCCTAAAAACAAGACGACGGCGGCCCGGGACTTGCGAATCACTTCGTTGTCCTGGTCACTCTGTCTCGGGTAATTAAGCCGGCCGAAGGCCGCGTTCAAGCCTGCGATTGCAATGTCAAGTTTGGCAATCTCGCCAAAGCGATCACGAAGGACGACATTCTTGCTCATTCCCCCCAAGGTCCTATGCACCAACAAAAAAAGCAGCAGCTCGCGCAATTGCGCGACACCGTTGATGGCATATTCCTTATGGGCCACGGAGCCGTTTGCAGTGGCATACTCAGTCGCATCGCTGGACCAATCACCCGGCACAGACATGGATGGCGCCCTGTGCTTCTCGGCCTTCGGGCGATTCAGCGCGAGGTGTATCGTGCTACGCAAGGACAGCATGAACGAATGACCTTGGCTCCCCGACTTGAGCCCGATGCTCCTCCCGCGCAGTTCCCCGTCCAGTAACACGACCGTAGGGCCGAATATGCTCTCCACTAGACCCGAGACAAAGTGCAAACAATGCACCAACGAGACGGGGTAGTCTCGAGCGCCCTCGCGGGGGCGGTCCGAGCCAGAGCCAGAGAAGTCGTGCAAGACAATCCTGCTCAGCTCGCCCCACGTCTTCCCATCCCCTAGCTTGTCGCCAGGTTTGGTAGAAAGGAACGACTCGAAAACAACTCCGTCGACCACGCTGGACGTCGTCTTCCCGCAGACCTTCGACATGCTTTCTATCTCGTACGGGCTGTAGCCGAGCGGCCGGTTGAGAACGAATGCCCCGACGGCCCCTGTCCCACCCTCGACCTGCTGGTCTGCTGACAATTGATTTGGCGCATAGAGGCGCACAGAACCATCCAAGTTCTTCACGAACTGTGAGCCAAGAGTGTCATGCGAGTCCTGGTTGCCGTCGGCGCCCACTCTGTCGAGATTCCACCCCAAAGCGAAGATGCATAAGGAACCCGCGGCCCTGAATCCAAGATGACTTCGATAGGCTCCCGGGGCAGATCCATGACCTAAACTTAAAAGCGGTCAGCGAGAGTACCCCAATAGCTCCAAGATAGCCTGCTGATGACTACAATTCACATCGATGGCCCCGATACGATCCCTACGCGAATCGCTGGATGAACCTCCCAAACCCAATTGGTTATCTGGTCGACCACTTACTTTGACATACCCGTAGGGTTATCGCAGAACGGCCTAAAAAACATACGTACGACGAAGGTTCTCGACACATGCTCCAAACAGCGGTTGCATGATCTTGGGATGGCTTGAAGATGGCGTCAACAAGAACGGCATGGCCTCATTATGACCCCATTTGTCTCAATGAGTGTAAGACGATACCTGCATAGCGGCAGTCTATATATGAGCTATGCTTGTTGTGGCGGCGTTACATGTATTCCTGACCATCCTGCCGTTTTGGGTCCTCGCTTTGAAGAGACAGTGCCCCTCGTCTCCTCATCTCTTCTCTCCTCCTTCCTCCTCCCCTTCCTTCCTCTTCCTGTCCGCGCCTCTGCCTTCCGAACCCCATTTCGGCACAGCCCTCGCACGCTCAGTGGCTCAGGCCTCAGTGGCTGCGCCCGCAGGCGTACCCCCACCCAGTGCAGTGCTTCGTGCCCCCGTTGGGAGCTTCACCGAAGGCCTCAGCGGCGGTGGCGAGTTTCGAGAATGGGAGCCCCGAATTCAAAGGATGCCTCAAGTGAAACGGGCTGGACCGCCTCGCGTGCGACACCTGGGAGCTCAGAGTTCCGAGGATATCTCATGCGGCGCCCAGACCCCTCCCAGAGCAGGATTCGACAACAGAAGTGAAATCAATTGGCTCGTTTTGGTCTGATCCCTCCTCCCTCCATTCTCCTCCCTATCGGAGCCCAGAAATCCGAGGATGTCTCAGGAGAAACGGGCCAGATCTCGCCCGCAGCATCTCGGAGCCCCGAGTTGCAAGACATCTCAAGCGAAACGGGCGACACAACTCTGCGCAAACTTTTCTCGGAGCTCAGAACTGCAAGGGTGTCTCGGGCGAAACGACCTGGACCACCTCTCGCGCAGCACCTCGGAGCCGAGGGGTGCGAGGATGCCTCGAGCGAAAGGCGCCATTGCCATCTCTCGCGCGGCAGCTCGGAGTTTGGGGTTGCGAAGATGCCTCAAGCGAAATGCAGACTACCGCGGGCAATATCTACATCCATATCCAGTGCGCCTTGGACTTTCTTGGAAGGGGCGCCGCAGGGCCGAGGCGCACTGCACATGGAAAAAAAATTTGAGCCTTTTGGAGGCAGATTATTATAATCCATATCCAGTGCGCCTCATGCTTCTTGGGAAGAGAGCCCGAAACTCCAAGACGCACTGGATGTGGATATATAGACATTGCCCCCAACTACCTCGCGCGCGGCAGCTCGGAGCGCAGCGTTGCGAGGACGCCTCGGGCGACGCGGGCCCGACCACCCCGCGCGCGGCACCTCGCAGCCCCGCCGGAGCCCTGCCTTGCGACGGCGCCTCGGGCGAAACGGCCCGGGCCACCTCGCGCGCGGCGCCCCGGAGCCCAGATGTTCGAGAATTGTCTCGGGCGGAACGGCTTGGGCCACCTCTCGCGTGGCATCTCGGGGCCGATAGTTTCAAGGATGTCTGGACCACCTCGCGCGCGGCGCCCCGGAGCCCAAATGTTCGACGGAGGATGTCTCGGAGGAAACGGCCAGTCCCGGACAGCTCAGAAGCGAGAGTTGCGAGGATGCCTTGGGCGAAATGGCCCGGACCACCAAACTTGTTACTGCAGGTTCGTGCTGTGTCGACCCTGGCGTTGGTTCCTGACACCGCGCTGGATCGTTCAACCTTGAACGATCGGCCGTCTCCGCAACGTCCAATCGTTCAACATCGACCGATTCTGGGCCGCCGTCGGCGTTCAACGTTGAACGTCGGCGGCGGGGTCGCCGCCCGTCGACACGACACGAACCTACAGTAAGGATGTCTCTGCTCCCGCTTCTCCCGACCGGAGTTAGCTTCTATCACAACAGCACCCCGTTCAGCAAGCTGTTTGGGGAAACATCTCAGACGACATGGAAGCATAGCAAGAACACAATCACGACAAAATGAAATCGCTGCGAAAGCGAATCCAATCGACCAACAAGGTATGAAAGTCGAGTGTGCTGGCGTCCATTGTGTGTTCGTTGAGTCTACACTGTTTTCATTGTTAACGTCCTTGGTGGCCGCCGAAATTTGCGATGCTGCCACGACGTCAATCCGTTTGACGTGACCTTGCGAACGGATGTTGTAATGGCGGCTCTTCTCATGCAGAACGCCAGGAAAAGACATACAAACAATGGAAGAACTTTAACACAAACACCAAACATACGCAATGGAACAAAAAACACATCAATGTGAAAACGCAACAGGGAAACATACACCGAATGCAAAACATATCGACACCGGCCGGTCAAACATTGATACCCGTGAACCTAAACAAACAAACCAAAAACAATGGCATCGAAGACGAAGCCTCGTCGTACACTTTATCACGAACGAGCGAAACAAACAAGAAACCCGAAATACACAACACCTGGGACAATAACCTATGCTGTTGTTGTTTCAGTGGTGTTGGCTGTGTGTTCATTGTGCGCCTGGGAACAGGATCCCTCTTTGTGGCAAACCTTATGAAACAATGTTTTGTATGGCGTCCTGACAAAAATCTGGTCGGGCAACCTTACAGAATGCTCATGGTTCGACGGCCACAAACAAAAACCACATTATGCAGATTCTGGCAGGAGACTTCACCAAATGTGTGTATATTTGCATGTATAAACGTAGATGCACGTGCATCTATACATACATACACATACACATCTATCAACACATATGTATACATGTTTGGCTGCATGCCCGCAAATAGAATAGCGTGAGAGAGAGAGGGAGAGCGGAAGTGATCAATACAAATACGTAGAGTGAGGGGGTGCGAGAGAGAGGGGGAGAGACAACAACAGCACCACCAACAAAAACAGCAATCGCAACAACACTATCACCAACAACACCACCAACAGCAACAGCAACATCAACAACAACAGCAACAAGCTCGCAGCGAGAGCGAGGGTGTCACGACAGGCATGGAGGAGGCTGGTGGCAGCGCGCGCAACCCTCACATCCAGTCCAGGAAGGGCTCCAGGTTGATCTGGGGGCCCAGGCGGGGCGCGGGTGGGGCGTGGAAGGGGGAGAGCCCACGGAACACATGCCAGAAGTCTCCTCCGCCGCATTTCCCTTCGCCTTTTCTCTCCCCCCTCCTCCTCAGCCTCCTCCTCGTCCTCCTCGCACCCCCCCCCTCCTCCTCCTCCTCCTCCACCTCCTCCTCGTCCTCCTCCTCCTCCTCCTTCTCCTCCCCCCTCCACTCTCCTCTCCTCCTCCTCTTCACTCCTTCTCCTCCTCCTCCTCCTCCTCCTCCTTCCTCCTCCTCCTCCTCCTCCTTCCTCTCCCTCTCCTCCTCTTCCCTCTCATTCCCTTCCTCCTCCCCCGTCCTTCTCCTCCCTACACCCTCTCCCCCTGATCATCTCTCTCCCTTCTCCTCGTTCCTCCTTTTTCCTCCTCCTCCCTCCTCCCTCCTTCTCCCTCCTCCCTCCTCCCTTCTCCACCTCCCTCCTCTCCTCCCACCCTCCTCCTCCTCCTCCTCCTCCTCCTCCTCCCCCTCCTCCTCCTCGCCCTCCTCCTCCTCGCCCTGCCTCCTCGCCCTCCTCCTCGTCGGCCCCGACGGGCACGGCCCCCCTCCCGCTCTCGGCAGGCTCGGTCTGGGAGGAGACCCGAGGACCCCGTCGGCGCGCGCGCACGGGGGCGGAGGCCACGCCCCGGGGGGGGGGGCTCGGCAGCAGCGGCTCGTGGGGAAAAGCACACACACACGTGTTAAAAACACACACACACACACACACACACACACACACACACACACACACACACACACACACACACACACACACACACACACACACACACACACACACAACTCACACACACACACACACACACACACACACACACACACACACACACACACACACACACACACACACACAACAACACACAACACACAACACACAACACACAACACACAACACACAACACACAACACACAACACACAACACACAACACACACACAGTGGGACAAACACACACACACATATATACAGACACACCGACACACACACAGACACACATACACACAATGTGTGTGTGTGTGTTCTGTGTGTGTTGTTCCCCACAGTGTGTTGTTTGTTGTTGTTGTTGTTGTTGCTGTTGTTGTTGTTGTTGTTGTTGTTGCTGTTGTTGTTGTTGTTGTTGTTGGTGTTGTTGTTGTTGTTGTAGTTGTTGTTGTTGTTGTTGTTGTTGGTGTGTGTGTGTTTTAGTCCGATGGATGTCCGAAGGAACCCCGTGCATTTCCGCTCCGGGATCCTGGCGCGTGCCCCACAGCACATCGAATAGACGTCCTGGGGGAGATCCCACGGAGCTCCTCTGCCTTCCGCCCTCGGCGGCGAGACCCCCCTCGCCCTCCCCCTTCCATCACTTGGCACCGCCACGACCACCGCCAACAGCGTCACCGTTGCCGCCGTGGCCCGCCCCACTCGGGGCCCTGGCGCCGCCGCGCACCCGTGCTACGGCAGGTTCGCGTCGTGTCGACCCCAGCGACGGTTTTTGACACCGCAGGGATCGTTCAACCTTGAACGATCGGCCGTCTCCGCAACGTCCAATCGTTCAACATCGACCGATTCTGGGCCGCCGTCGGCGTTCAACCTTGAACGCCGGCGTCGGGGTCGCCGCCGGTCAACACGACGCGAACCTACCGTACTCCTGCTTCGCGACCACGCCCGTGACCGGCCCCGCCCCCGCACCCCCCGCCCTCCCCCGGTTTGGACGCCCGAGAATCGGGAGCGGCCCAGAGGGGGGTGTCCAAGAGGGGGGGGGGTGCAAATCATGACCGGCGGCACGTGCGCGGCCCAGCGGGGGGGCCTGGAACGCAATGAAATAAGAAGAGGCGCCATGAGATCTGGGGAAATATCATGGCCCACGCCATGATATCCACCCCCCCCTAGTCATCACCCCCATCCACCTCTCCTCCTCCTATCCTCCTTCCTCCTCCCTTCCTCTTTTCCCCCTCCTCCTCCTCCTCCTCCTCCTCCTCCTCCTCCTCCTCCTCCTCCTCCTCCTCCTCCTCCTCCTCCCTCTTTTCCGCCCCCGAGAGAACGACCACGACCACGACCACGACCACTTCCGCGAGGGAGCGGCGGCCGACTTCACTCGGCACCCGCCCCGCGGGACGGAGGTCGCCCGAGGCAGCGGGCCGTCGTTCTGCCCCTGGGCCACTCGCGGGTGCGCGCAGGCACCTCGGAAGCCTCTCGCGCCGCGGTCCGCGCCGCCGATGGTCCGGGGGTTTGTATGTCTATGTCCCGCCCCCCCTCTGCCCCCCCTCCCCCCCCCCCCCCCCCCCTTCCACAATCACACACTATGAGAATACTCTCCCGCTTCCCCTGGTGGCGCCCCGAAGATATCCGACCCCCCCCCCCGCGTACGGTTTTTTTACACACGGGATTCCCGGGAAACGGGTTTTCGCTTGCGTTTTTTTTTCCAAAATGCTGCTCTCGCTGAGGCGCCCGGCCTCACTTCTGCTCCCGAATCGTTCCGAATCGTGCTCCCGCTGCAGCGTGGGCCTCATTTTCGGATCGGTGTTTGGCCTCCGTCGTTCAGGATGGCGTTCTCGCCCCAGCGCGGGCCCTTTTCTCGCGCGCCCACGCCCGCCACACACGCGCCGCACCACACCACATCACCACACCCCCACCACCCCCACCACAACAGCACAGCACGCACCAACACACCAGCCACCAGCACCAGCACAACAACAGCTACCAGCACCTAGCACCCACATCACCACCACACCACCACCACCACCACCACCACACCCACCTACCACAACCACGCACACACGCACGCACGCACGCACGCGCACCACACCCACTAGTTACGCACGCGCGCGCGGAGCCACAGGTCCGCTACGACACGCGTCCGCGGATAGAGAAAATCAGCGCCATGGTAAGGGATGGGAGGGAGGGGTAGGACGTCAGATATGACGCGAGCGCACCTAGCTTGTCCCTCCCCCCCTCCTCCTCCTCCCCCCCCTCAGACAAGAAGGTTGTTTTTTTTCTTGCCGTGGGCATGGACCGCGGTGCCAAAGACAGCACTGAGCTGCCGTGGACAGGCCAGGTGGTGCAGCTTCTAAGAAGCATGCACCCAAGGGCTGCAGGACCCGAGAGGGGTTCCTGCAGACAAAGACCCGTAGTGAGGCAGAGAGCGTACGGACAAGAAGGGGAGGACACCAAGCAGCACATACGATCGAAGACCGACCTCGGCCACTGTTGGCCGGGCGGCCTCCTGCCTCAAGTGGGCAAGGTCCGCAGCGACTCAGACAGCGAACCCTTGTTCAATATAACAGGAGCTACTGTCGGTCATCGCGCTCGTGTGGGGAGGCGAAAAGTTTACAAATCTATAAACTATAAAGACTCGGATGTCCGCGCGGATTTCACGGATCCGCGCTGGACCCCCCTGGCTGCGCCTCCGGCGCCGCCCCTGGCGCGCTACGCGCGCCAGGGAGGGTCCAACGCCGATCCGAGAAATCCGCGCGGACCTCCGAGTTTTTATGTTTACGTATCTAATTGGTCGTTCCCCTATAACAGGAAATACTGTCGGTCCTCGCACCCATTCTTTCAGCACCCACTCGGACCGTGCCGATACCTGGTCACGTTACGATTCGCGCCAGCGCCGCCTGAGAATGAGCACCTCTCAGGCATCAGAGGCCTCCTAGCTGGGGTCGGAGTAGATGTGGTCGGAGGATCGAGCCGCATCGGCGATGCATCGCCGATGCCTTGGCGATACATCCGCGACGCCAGCGATGCATCGGCGACGTCGGCGTGGAGAAAATCGGGCTCCACATCGGACCGCATCGGCGATGCGTCAAGACCCTTCGACCCCATCTACTCCGACCATATCTGGGAGGCCTAGAGTGAAGGGGCCCTGAAACACACAAATAAATACTCACAAATAACAGGATTCCCTATATTTTCTAATATTTTCCGGGTGTTCGTCTTTCCCCACACTTCCCATATTTTCATATATTTTCCTGGGGATCGACGATGAATTGTGTCTGTGTGTTTTTCCTCTCCTGAAAATCCATGGATCTGGGGAGGTGCCCTCCCCAAGACGCGGCCGGTGCCGCCTCGACTGGCGGGGGAAATCCGCGATGTCCCACAGAAACGGGACACGTCGCCAATCCACGCCCCCTTGATCCGTGGTTGCGATCGCCCGACTTTCAGCGATCAATGGGTGGTCGGGGGTCGATGCATCCCCCCTAGTCGCTCATCCTCCTCCTCCTCCTCCTCCTCGTCCTCGTCCTCCTCCTCCTCCTCCTCCTCCTCCTCCTCCTCCTCCTCCTCCTCCTCCTCCTCCTCCTCCTCCTCCTCCTCCTCCCCCCGTGACCACCAGGGAAAGGTAGGACGCTCTCCGCGAAGTGCTGCCCCCCTCTCGAGATTGGGAGGGGCGGCCGCGGCTCCAGGCGGACCTCCTCC
>CAUYUJ010009070.1:0-36404 GCA_963575745.1 Prorocentrum cordatum | reverse complement strand
CAACTACCGAACCGTTCCCTCACGTGACCTACCGGCCTCCTCCAGGCGATCAACCGACCATGAGACCGACGTGCCTGCCCATGAGACCGACGTGCCCATGAGCAACGCGCCTTCGTTCTTGCTCGACATCCCTCAGACGATGCAGGCCAGCATGCGAGCGACGGGGGGCGCGAGGAGGGCTGCGAGGCATCGAGCAGAAAGGCGCGCGCAACAGATGATCAACAATGCCCAGCGCGGCCGCGCGCCCGCCGCGAGGTCCACTCCGAGATCGCGAGATTGACCGCCGCAATCATCGCGCGACGGACCATCGGAGTCCACGCTCCAGCGCCGAGGGCGGGCGCGCCCTGACGCCGACGCACCTGTCGTTTCGGACGCATCGTTCGCGCAGTGCGCGGTGTGTCTGTTTTTTTTCGTCTCGCGTGAGGAAGTGCGGAGACTGCAGCGCGGGCATCAGTGCCGCGCTGAATGCTGGGGCCGCAATGCGCGCGCGCGTCGAACTGCAGCGCGGGGGCCGACGTGGAGGCCCCGTGCGCCATTTGCCGGGGGCCAGGCATCGCTGTGGCGGAATGCCCGTATGTGGGTCGCATCGGCGAGTCATGCACCTCAGCCGCCGCGGCAACCCAGCAGCCCCCTCTAGATCTCCGACCTGCGAAGGAGGCTGGATGAGGTCTTGCTCGCTATTCGTGCCATCGGCTCGGCCACGAACAACGCAATGCCAATGGCTTCCCAGCGGTGGCCCCACCGATCCCGCTTCTGCACGGCGCGGGGATAGCCGCGGCAGCAAACCCCTCGATCCAGGACGCGGGGGCACCTGCTGCTCGCGCTATGCCCGATTCATTCAACAACCCGCTGTTAGCTCGCTTCGAACAACAACAACAGGCAACAGCGGGCACGAGACCCCACCGCAAACCCAGTTCGGTCGCGAGCCGGAGGGCCGATTCCCCCACGAGGTCCAATCAAGATGTGGACATGGATCGTGCAGTGGAGTCCGAGCGGGCTATGTGCGAGCAGACGACGGCGTTCATGCTGCAGGACACCGAGATCCGCGCCACGTGCTAGGCCGTGGACTTCCTGCCCGAGCCGGTCAACAGCATCGTGTGCGTTGATTAGGGTTCAGAGCAGGAGCCTGCAAACGCGGAGGAGGTTCGTATGTTTCAGAAGAAATGGGGTCTTTTAACTTTGGGCCTCGCGCGGAATCCGTTCATTATTCATCAGAGAAGACTCCGGCGACACATTGGTGCGGACCCGTGCGCATTTTTGACCCCAGCGGGCATCCAGCACGTTTGGCATCCGGCAAACTCAAGCGTTTTCGTAAATATCCGTTTGAACATCAACATCATTGTCGCCAGCGTCGCCAGAGAGTTCGATAACATGTCGCGATTACCCTCTCGCCCAATTCGCCCATTCCGGCGCACCTTTCATGCGGGCGCTGCCCCACAGGGGGCGCCGCCCACAGCTCCAGAGACAAGCTTCGCACAGCATGCCCCGCCCAACGCCCCTCTCGCGAATCGTGCCCTGGAAAGAGATCCACCTGTGACGCCAATGGCAACTTCGCATGGCGTCCCCCGACCATTTCGGCTCATGCCTCACACGGGTCGTGCCCAGCAGGGTGCCCCCTTTCGGCGTCACTGGGTGTGTTGCCGCGGGTGCATCCAGATTATTCGGCACTCCCGTCACGCGGACCGTGCTCAACGAGGAGATCGGCGTGCCTGCGCACGCTTGTTCGGCAGCAACCACCTATCCGAACCGCCCCGCTGCGCGGTCTATGTGAAGAGAGACCGCGCGCTGCGTTACATGTTACTGCAGGTACGAGAGCCTTTGGCCAGGCTAATTCTTTGTCTATCATTGGCCTCGTAGACGTCAAACAGCTTCTTACTTATTTGTCCTCGTCCTGCCTTCCAGTGTCTCCGCGTGGCTCCCAGTCCCTGATTGGGCGACCCCCTTTAGCGTTCATTTCCGCACGCTTACAACATTTGGGAGGTTCAATTCAGCGGTCGAAAGCCGTCCTACTCTAACATGATGCCGCTTTTCCAGGGCTCATTCGGGCTGAATCCGGCCCGCTGGCCCGTCAATCGGGTTTAACAGCTGTTATTCGTTCCCACGGAATTCTTCCAATTGCCACTTCCTCAGATTGGCCGACCCCCGTTCGCCGTGATTTCCGTTTCGAGAACAGTTGCACATGCGTGAACATTCGGAGGCCCGCGTGGATTTTTTGGATTGCGCTGAGCCTCCTCTGGCGGTGTCTCCATAGCCGCACCTCGCGCGCTTCATGGTTCAAGGAAGGGTTCCACCGCAGATCCGATTCAGGAAGTCCTCGCGAAACTGCGAACATTTATGTTTATGCCGTTTTTTCCTTGACCCGTTAGCGCTGACTCCCTTTCCCAGACCCCCGACGTTATGATTTTGTCCACAGGGCGAATGCCCAGAACATTAGACACCTTCCCCGGGAGTGGGTTTTCATCCCGATCCGCTTTTCTAAGCCCCTGGGGCTCGGCGAGGGCCTCTGGAGGCTCAAGGTGCAGCCTGCAGGCCATGGGCTCAGGGCGAACGGGGGCTCAGCCAGAGTTCTGGATCCTGCAGGATCCTGCAAGGCGGGATTTTGGCCGAGCTGCGTTTAGGAGCCGCTCGCGGTCCTGGGGGTGGCCTTACAGGTCGGCCGGGCCCGACTGGGGTGGACGCCCAAAACATTGCAGCGCAGTGTTTTCTAAACCAGCTGAGCCGGATTTGCGCTGCGCCAGTTTAGTCCACGCCCGTAGGATGGTCAGAAGCCTCCCGTCGTCATTTTTCCACGTAGCGTGGCAAGGCTTCGGGTTGCGCGCAGACAGCCCCCTCACATAGAAAAGCATTCCGCCATGTTTTTCAGGACGGGAGGGTCCTGAGATCCGACGTTGCAAACATTGCAACATCGTGAATATTCATGCCTGGAGCCCTATACCCCATCTTTCTGATACATTACTTTCCTGATGGATCCATCTGCGAGGTCCCCAGGGCGCGAAACCGGGTAACATCGCCCTGCGCGAAGAAGTTGCGAGGCCAGGATCTCAGGGCCTGCAATGTTTTTTTCAAGACGGGAGGGGGTCTGTTTTGGAGTCGGCTGGGGGTCTGAGGTGGCCCAGTTTGGTTGTGGTGAGCGGGAAGGGGGGGCAGGTTCGAAGTGCTGGGTTCGACAAGGTTTTCTGTTTCTGTCTTCAGGGGCCTTTTTCAGAACCTGGGACCGTCAAAAACGGATCTGGGGTGAACAACCACACTCTACATGGACCCCCCGAGGGGGCCAGGAACAGATCTGGAGCGGATCTGGCTTCGTCTCCCCCGTTTGATCGATTCCCCGGGGCCCCATCCAGTCCCTGACATCCTCAGACCTGATTTATTCAGTCCGCGGCTCCAGAGGTTCCGACCTGGATCCGTTTTTGATAATCCTGGGGCCCGATAGCGGGTCCTGAGGCCGAAATCCAGGAAGTTCGCCCAGATTGAAAAGCTCATCTCGTCGGAGACCTGTGGTTCGGCCCCCCGAGCCGCCTCCAACATGAGGCCACTGGCGCCAGCCTAATCTGCATCGTCAAGCGGGACCACCCGGCTGGTGAGGTGCTCGAAGGGCGCCTTTTGACCCTGACACCCTCGAGGTTCGCGGTCCGAGGTGTTCGGGCGTGTTCGTGTGTTCCAGCAGTCGAACGCCAAACAACGGCGTGAACACAGCCTTTCGGAGTTCCGCGCGGATTTCATGCATAGGCGCGGGCCCATCCGAGGGGTGATGATGTTCGCTGGTGCTGTGCTGCTGCGCGTGTGTCTTCGCAGCGTGGCAGAAAGGCGGCCCGGCCCGGCTAGGGGTCCGCGAACCCGCGAACCTGGCTCCGGACTCGCTTGCAGAGCTCTCTCGAGCCGACGCTGCGGACTGCATTGTCCGTGCTCGTGCTTTTTCAGCGCGGATTTCTTGGATCGGCGCGGGCCCCTCCGAGGGGTCCTGAGGCTCATGATGTTTCAACCTACTTTAGCCTTGATCACCAGAAAGAGTATCGACCACCAAGAAAGTACTGAAACCTGAGGGTTCTCACGTGTCGGGCCCTGGGAGGCGATAGTCGCTCGACGCTGTTTCGATACTGTTCCTGGTGCTCGAAAGTATTTCCGGGATGCTGTCCTCCAGTGCGATGGGAGCAACACAGCCTGAGGCAGGGCGCCCCCGACGGCGGCCACCAGCGGCGGGCGGCGGGGGCCTGCCGTGGCGGCGGCTGGCCGCCCGGCCGTCGGTCCCCCCCCCCGGGGGCGGAGCTCCCGGATCGGCGCGGACTTCCCGGGTCGGCGCGGTCCCCTCCGAGGGGTCCCGAGGCCGGCGCCCCCGACGGCGGCGACGAGCGGCGGGCGGCGGGCGCCCGGCCGGCGGGCCCCCCCCGGGGGCCGCCGCCGCCCCGCCGAGAGGCGGGCGCCCCGCACGCGGCGGTGCAGGGGGCAGGCCGGAGCGCCGCGGGGTGGGGCTCGGTCCTCCGGAGTGGGCTCCTCCTCCTCCTCCGAAGTTGGCTCCTCCTCCTCCGAAGTTGGCTCCTCCTCCTCCGAAATTGGCTCCTCCCTCCCTTCTCCTCATCCTCCGAAATTGGCTCTTCCTCCTCCTCCTCCTGCTCCTCCTCCTCCTGCTCCTCCTCCTCCTCCTCCTCCCCTCCTCCTCCTCCTCCTGCTCCTCCTGCTCGTCCTCCTCCTCCTCCTGCGCTCCTCCTGCTCCTGCTTTTTTGGGGGGCGTTGGGCGAGCTCGAGCGTCCAGGCTGTAGCGTCCGCCTGCTGCTGCTGCTGTTGCTGCTCCTCCTCCTCGTACTCTCCCTCCCTCCCTCCCTCCCTCCGTCGGGGGGGGGCAGGCCAGAGCGCCGCGGGGCTGGGTTCCGATGGCCGATCAAGTGAAGACAACCAAGCCCCAGACCTGTTCTCGTCACGAAACACACATGGAAGGCTTTTGGTCGTTTTTCGCCTCCAGGAGCCCTGGCCGGGCCCCGAGACTGTCAAGAAACAGCTCGGGACGAAGCAACGGCCCTTGGAAGCGATCGCCGATCATCGAGGGATAGACGCAAGTATCAAGATCATTTTTTTGATGTCCGCCTTGATTTTCATGGTCGGCGCTGGGCGTCCCGGCGGTGCCTCTGGCGCCTCCGACCCAAGAAATATGTGGCGGAGCTCGGGAAGTTTACGTTTATGTTTTGTTGGTCTTGTAGTTGACTTTAGATGGATGAGAAGCGAGCAGAGCACGTCGATGCTGTTGTTGTCAGTATCGGTTTGATGTTTCGTCCCTTGCGGGACTCTTCTGAGCCAGACTGAAAACTGACCTCTGAAAACCGCCCCCGATTTGATCAGCTGTCATCCCGCGGCGGGCCTCGTAGAGCCCATCCGGCCACAGCGCCCCTGGCCTATCTATGTACAACCACCGGAGCGAACCCCAAAAACTTTTACCGCTCAACGGTGGCCACCAGGGGGCTAAGGGCCGAAGAGGCCCGACGACTCCCTCCATCATATAAATAAATTCTCTCCGCTGATTCGGCTTAGCCGATCGGCAGAGCTGCTTACTCGTCCGACACGACTTCGTCGCGCGGTCGAGAACTCTCTTGCATACGCCTGCCGCGACTAAGTCACGCGGGCGGGACTCAATCCAGCTCCCTGAACGGGTTGTCATCTCCCGTCGGTGGCGCCGGAGGCGTCGGGTTCGACGGCGCCGAGCCTCCAGTCTGTCCCTCGCCGCCACGAGGCGAACGGGACCGTCCTTTGCCACTACCAGCGTGGTATGTTACTCTATAGTTATTCTCCTTGTTTTTGGACGCCTTCCCCTTCGGCGGGAAGTGAAAGTCATGCTCGAATGAAGACAGTGTGTGCCAAATCTGCGACCACCAGACATCGTCGGACAGCCACGTGATCCGATCCCTGTGGACGTAGTATCCAACCTGCACATTGTTCACGTAGTGCGGGTAGGACAGGAGCGGGTCGTAGCCGACAGCGCCGCGGCCGACATCCATGGCTCCATCGCGCGCGCGCGGGGGCCTCGACCAATCCCATGTGTCAGAATACCATGAGTATTCTTCTCTTGCCGTCACGGCTGTGCTGGCGACAGAGTGTGGGGATTCGGTAATTTCGTCGCCAGCCCGAGCGTCTGAGACGTCGGGTCTGCGCGGCGGAGGTGGCGGCTGCGGCTTCGCTTTCGCCGCATCCTGTGCTCCAATTGGCCCCGCGGAATCAGCTTCGCTGCCGTGGTGCGGATTGGCATTTCTGTTCTCACGAACGTTCTGCTCTCGATCTCGCATGAACTTCAGCAAACTCCTAGCAGCTGTAGCTACTGGGATGCCAAATCTTCCGCATGCAGTGCGGAATGGGCCTGCGTCCTTATCCTGGAGCTCCGTACCAGGATCTATGTATTTGTTCTGGAGCCAAGAAATGGCCTCTTGTAATAATGCGCCCTCACGACGAATGTCGGTTTGTACCTGTCTACCCAAATTACGGGCCCACTCTTCTATGAGGTCGTCCGTTTGGACAGCGGCGCGAATGCGACAGTCAAGAGCATATTCATCTCTCCGTCGCCTTAGGTAAACAGGATATGTGTTCCCTCTCGCGGCACGATATATTCGCCCCGGGTAACCGACAAGGTATCCATCTGAAATGAAGGAGCTCATGGTCTCGCGAACGATAGCAAGTATTCTTATGATGCGAAGACCAAGTTGCATTTGTTGTACAGGGCCATCCAGTTCCCTTCAACTACGTTCGTCACAATAGGTGGGACCTCGTGTTCCATTTCCCTTGACAGTCGCAATCTATCGGGATCATTGAAGTTTGAGCGAACGCCTGTGTACTCAACAACATATTGTGCTGCGATCGCCCTGGCCTCTAACCCGTGTAAAGATATATATATATATATATATTTATCGAGCTGTCCTCGCAAAGGTTCTATGTATAGCCGTTGGGCTGATCAAAGTTGTTCGTCCCTCCGGTTATCAGCGCGGCCTTGGGCCCGCTGATTGCTGAGAAGTCAAGTCCGACCTGTGATTGCGCGCCTGCCATCGCGGCTTCGCCGGCGGCAGGTTGCAACATCGGTGCTATGAGGCGATGATCGCGACACTCATTGGTTCGTCTGGCGACGGAATGAGAATCGCGAGTTGGCCTCGCCTCGAGACTGTTCTCCCAGGCAACCGGTATGCGTCCGCGAGGGTTTTGCCCTGCGCGAGGGTTTTCCCCTGCGGCGTCCGCGGCGTCTTCTCGCGGCACAGGCAGCCACGGTGTCCCCATGGATACCGCATTTGCTATTGTCTGAAGCGTCGGGACGAAGACGTTTTGCCTGGTCATCGTGTTATACCATCTTTCCCAATCGAGCACCGGTTCGAGGACGTCGTCTTGATAATCTGGCCAGTCGAAGGCTGCCAGAGCCGGGCAAGATATTGGGCGTGCATACTGGTCGACGTTTGTCTTCCACAGCAATGGCCACCAGACCTGGATCACAGGAACCTGCGTTCTCGCTCTCGCAGCTGAGAACGCGAGCCAGTCAAGGAACCTTCGGGTCAAGGGCTTCAAATACTGGAAGAACGGGCCATGGCGCGCCGGCGGCTGAGCCGCGGCGTCCGTCGGAACCCAAGCGGAAATTGCCTGGCTGGCTGTTCCCAAAGATCTGACCTGATGCAGCCATGCGCGTAAATTCCCCATTTACCCACTTTCGCTCCTGCTGTTGGTTACTGCTGATACTCTTCATCACAATCGCAGAAGCCCCCTGTTGTCTTCTCCCGCGCGCTTTGATCCACTCAGGACGCGTGTTGGGGAGATTATGGGGGCCATTCACATGTAATCTAAGTCCATTTGCCTCAAGGGATCGCGGAATTATCCTTCTGTTCCACGTCTGAGCCAAATAGTCGTGTGCGACTCTGTGTTTATATTTGACCCGACAGCTGCAAACTGGACAATGTTCGAAGCCCGTGCGCACCCAGTGATTTTTTTTTAGCACGGAAACCTTCCGTCATCTTCCCAGGGGGCACACAGAACCCGTGCTTGCGCTTCGGGCGACAACTGGGGCCTGCGATTCGGAACCAACGATAGAGTCTCGTCTGTATGAATCCAAGCGATCATTGATTCGTCGTCGAAAGTCACTTCGTACGAGGCCCACTCACGGTTGAAGGGAACAGACCAGAACATCTGATGTGCTACGGAGCCATCGCTAGGTCCAACTCTAACAAGGGTGACAGCCTTGTCGATATCAGTGAACTTCGGCACCCCTCGTGACACGAGGGCCCCGCCCTGGCAAATCCTGTGCGAGAAACGAGTGAGCAGTCGGCCAGTGAAAGCAAGAATTAGTGCCCGGGATTCTCTGTGGTTGGGGAGCTTATCCCGTAGATGGACTGCGTCCTCTGCGGGCCAGGTCCCCGCAGTTGGCAGCTCTCCTTCTTGCGCCTCGCGGCCGCGGCCCATGGGCGCAAAATGCCTTGCGGGGGGGGGGGGGGGGGGGGGGGCTCTCCGTACCTCCGCTGGCTGAGCCACGGAGGAATATGTGCTGCATTAGGCATTGTTGGGCTCCTCTTAGTCGGGAGCAGCCTCGGCAAATCGTAGTCTGCTTCAAGGCAAAGCCCTGGGTCTTTCTTTGGAAAGCGTACTCTCCCATCCGTGGACTCCGAGGACGTCTGCATGTCTGTGACTTGGCCAGGGCCATATGGGACGTACATTCTTTCAGTGGAAGCAACAAACGTGGAATGCCCTTGGCATGCACGATAGAGAACGGGTGTGACAACACCGTTCCTCCCTTTTTCCTGCGAGGGGCACGCCTTGTACTGTGTCCACATTTTGTGAACGCTTGTTCCAATGACGTCGCTGCGATCTTTGGGGGGCATTCCCAAAACTTCCACTGTCTCTGATGGCAGCGCGGCTAAGCCGTGTGCAGCAAGAGCGCATGACTGAAAAGTGATTCCGTCCTCTGCAATCTTCGGCGCTAGGTCTGCGAAGTAGACCCAGCCGCCCGACGACCCCGCATAGTCCGAGCAATGCCTCGCAAGGTATACCGCGCACTTACCTATGTGCTCGGCAAGCTTGTCCACTCGGCAGCTCTGGGGCCTCCAAAACTCCATGCTACCAAAGGCAGCTGGATTATGATTATCATCAACCCCAACTACCAACGGTATCAGGCACCTAAAAGACTTCGGAGTGAACCCCTTCTGGGACATCTTCGGAATAAAACTCGGCTCGGAGAAATTCCTTTGCCTGATCAGGCGCGCCGTCAACTTGGCCGAGGCTGCCCAATAATGCGAAAATCGGGTCCTCCGCAAACTCTGCAATATATCAAAGCGCATTGCCTGTTTGATTGCGCGTGGCTTCG
This sequence comes from Prorocentrum cordatum, assembly GCA_963575745.1. Lineage (NCBI taxonomy): Eukaryota > Dinophyceae > Prorocentrales > Prorocentraceae > Prorocentrum > Prorocentrum cordatum. Next base: position 27,097 of record CAUYUJ010009070.1, on the reverse strand, counting down.
ATGCGCGGCGCAGCGGGGCAAGTCATGTGGGCATCGCGGATTTTCTGTCTCATTGGACCAAGTGTTCTCTGAATGATTCGTCCGCGTTCTTCATTTGAAACATAATGCTGTCTGCCTTTGAACAGGGCACCATGCCCAACATTAACCTCTTGATCCCCTTCCTGGGGATATATAGGCGTGGGCTGACGCTGTCTCCTGTCGGGGGCAGGCGGCAGACTCACTCTGCGGAATCAGCTCTCAGATGCTTGGCCAAAAGGGTAATTCTCATCTTCCATAGTATCTACGGGCTCAGGATCCTCATCGCATGGTATGGAAAAGCTTTAACATCCTCAGGTTCAGCGTCTGCTTCCAAGAGCCCCAGAGTGCCTGAGGCAACGGAGGGATGAATGTGCTCTTGACTGTCGCATTCTCGCCGCTGTCCAAACGGGCGACCTCATAGAAGAGTGGGCCCGTAATTTGGGTAGACAGGTACAAACCGACATTCGTCGTGAGGGCGCATTATTACAAGAGGCCTTTTCTTGGCTCCCGAACAAATACATAGATCCTGGTACGGAGCTCCAGGATAAGGGCGCAGGCCGATTCCGCACTGCATGCGGAAGATTTGGCATCCCAGTAGCTACAGCTGCTAGGAGTTTGCTGAAGTTCATGCGAGATCGAGAGCAGAACGTTCGTGGGAACAGAAATGCCAATCCGCACCACGGCAGCGAAGCTGATTCCGCGGGGCCAATAAGAGCACAGGATGCGGCGAAAGCCAGGCCGCAGCCGCCACCTCCGCCGCGCAGACCCGACGTCTCAGACGCTCGGGCTGGCGACGAAGGCACCGAATCCCCACGCTCTGTCGCCGGCGCAGCCGTGGCGGCAAGAGAAGAATATTCATGGCATTCTGACGCATGGGATTGGTCGAGGCCCCCGCGCGCGCGATGGAGCCATGGACGTCGGCCGCGGCGCTGTCGGCTACGACCCGCTCCTGTCCTACCCGCGCTACGTGAACAATGTGCAGGTTGGATACTACGTCCACAGGGATCGGATCACGCGGCTGTCCGACGATGCCGGGTGGTCGCAGATTTGGCACGCGCTGTCTTCATTCGAGCATGACTTTCACTTCCCGCCGAAGGGGAAGGCGTCCAAGAACAAGGAGAATAACTATAGAGCAACATACCACGCTGGCAGTGGCAAAGGACGGTCCCGTTCGCCTCGTGTCGGCGAGGGACAGACTGGGGGCTCGGCGCCGTCGAACCCGACGCCTCCGGCGCCACCGACGGGAGATGACAACCCGTTAAGGGAGCTGGATTGAGTCCCGCCCGCGTGACTTAGTCGCGGCGGGCGCGTGCAAGAGAGTCCTCGACCGCGCGACGAAGTCGCGTCGGACGAGTAAGCAGCTGCCGATCGGCTAAGCCGAATCAGCGGCGAGAATTTATTTGTATGATGGAGGGGGTCGTCAGACCTCTTCGGCCCTTTGCCCCCTGGTGGCCACCGTTGAGCGGTGAAAAATTGTGGGTCTCGCTCCGGTGGTTGTGCATATATAGGCCAGGGGCGCTGTGGCCAGATGGGCTCTACGAGGCCCGCCGCGGGGGGAGTAAATCTGCTCCTCTCCGCCTCATATTAATATTGCTTGTTACATCACTTGCATTGCTGCGCACTGTCTGACTATGACTGCGGTGATCATCCGCAGCTGTATCTTTGCTTACAGGAGATAAAAGGTGCGAGCTGGCCCGCTCGCGCGCGCGCCGCGGGGTCGCCCCCGCGTCGTAGTCGTGTCGTCGGCCGGTCGGCCACCTCACTTACTATTCCTGATCAAGTAAACTTTCTTACTGGCTATTTGTCATATCAATGTCTCATTCCGTACCCTCTCCCACTGAGCAGAGTGAACATGAGATCTCAATTCCTTTGTCATCTTACCCCGATTCTCAGATGGACGACTGGTTATCAGCCGAAAGCCGCGACATAGTCGAAGAGGGTTCATATCGGCCAGAAGCATGGTCTTCTGAGGAACCCCGCGACTCAGTCGCATCTGGTATGAGCTATGATAAGACAGATGAAATGTCAGTCGCATCTCGAAACGCTGAACAGCATGTCGTACAACATGACGGACATGATCCACAGGAAAGCGGCCGTGGTCAGGGCCGCCTTCCTTCTTCTAGTACCGCCACTCGGGTCTCTCGGGGTAGAAGCAGTGAAGAGGTTGTTGAGATGTCGGAAGATGGCTCTCCCTCCGGAGTTCAGATCGGTAATCGTGAACAAACCCCAGGCCCGCATGGGCGGAATGGCACAACAGCGAGATCTAGAAACGGAGCATTCTCGTTTTTGATTGCCGAATCGACGGAGTCAATCAGCCCCATTCCGATTGCTGCACATACATTCGCGCCGGCCGCTGGTGAGGCCAGTGGGTCGGGGGAAGCTCACAAGTCCACAGGTGTGTACCCCAACGTCCCAGGCGGATGGGGAGGCACGAGTGGACATGTTCCCATCCCAATAGCATTGAACGGACAATTTGGCCAGGATAGTGATGATCCAAGTGATAGAGAGCATGGAATAAACTCCATGGAGGAAGATTTCGAGTGTGCCAACAAAGGAGTCTCCTTGAGCCGAGACTTGTCCTCGTTAGTGGAAGCAGACCACCCCGCCCAAGGCGATAGGTGGCCCCCAGATGGTTCAGATGAAGATACCAGTGACCTGACGCCTCAGGCGGACAAGGCTGAGACTCAGGCGAAGCATGATAGAGAGTCTACAAGACGGACCCCTGCACCTCAACTCAAGAAGCAGAGGAACGAGGATTACGATTTAAACGACTCACCGCTTAAAGAAGGTTTCTATCGTCCCGCCGTCGCCTCAGGCGATTGGCAACCCTCGGTGCCGGCTGCGGTTGAGGATGAAAAAAAAGGTCGGACAACCAGCTTCGCACACTGAGCTGATAAGACAGGATGAAAGGGATGAGGAGCTGCGAGAGGCACCTAACCCCCCAGAAAGTGCGCTTGTGCGTCCTCGATCGAACGCTTCTAGCAGGGGAAGACCCAAAATGCCGAGATCAGGAGCGCGATCTACTTCAAAGAGCAACGGCAATATCCTCATGATTGGCACATGCTGGAACTGGAATTCTGACTGCGCGCCTCGGGCGGAGAGCAGATGTCCGGGTAAAGCCAACGGGCCAGAAGGTGCATGTAGGCGTCCAGTATGTAAGAGTTGCTCTGAGGTGCGCCCTAAGTGTAGCAACCAATGGTTGTGTGCAGATTGCTTCCCTATGAACGAGCATAACTGCTCATATCTTCTTATGCAAGCTATTCAGGATCAGGCTAGACTCGTTGAAGTCAAGACTCAGCAGGAGTTCCTGACAAGCGAAGCGCAGCTGGCCGAAAGGGCCCGACTGGATCGAGAGGGGATGATTGCAACCGTGGAGGAAGTTCGGATGACGTTCGAGGCTGAAGGGCTCGCTCTAGCCAAGGCTGCCAGAGAGCGAGAACAAGAATTGGTGGAACAGGTGCGCCATCAGACCGCGGCCGCTAAGCGGCAGGCGGAGAGAGAAGCCGAGAATAGACATATCGAGATGCTGGCTTCAGAACGACAGGCCGTTGTGGCGGTGACTAATCAGTCTGTTGATGCCAAGACGGTCACCGCTGCTGTTGCGGCGGTTAGAATAGATGGAGAACAAATCGCTACAGCCAGGGCGGAACGAGAAAAACAGGAGCTTCAAGAAAAGCATAAACGCCAGGCTGGAAGTGGTTAACACCCAAGTTGTCGCTGCGAAGATAGCTGACCAGAACAATCCATATCGAGAAGAACTCAAATCACATGAAAATTCTAGAGCATCCCTGCAGCGTATGCAAGTGAGCATTGATAAATGCCCGCCAGCTAAGCCGGCTGGGACGGACAGACGACCATCGCCAACGGCTCAGTCGTCTGGCACAACGTCCGTTCCGCCTCAGCCTGACTTGATGACCGTAATGAATGCGGGATCGTCAACATTGCAGGCGAGGGCTGCACAACGGCCTCAGCCTGCGAAAGGGGAAGAAACTAGCACAGCGAGTTTCACAGTTTTTCAGTTTTGCTCAGTTTGCTTCAACCCGAAGACGGGTGATTGCGCTGGTTGTGGACTGCCGGCTTGCAAAGATCATTTTGATGCGAACACTAAAAGTTGCTCTACATGTACTCTAAAGAAGAGCGAAAGGTCAGCTGCCAACATCCGAGAAGATGAGGTCATAATAAATGCAGCCGAGTCAGAGAAAAGAACGATGAAGCTTAAAGCTATCATCACAAATCCATTCCCGTACACTGAGAGTGGACAAGGAAAAGTGCCCGCCACAAGTTCGTTCGACTTGCCGCTACTTTCACAAGAAACTCCTGTGAGGTCTTGGAGGCGACCCAACTTTACCGTTCCTGGTCCTGCTCTCGAAGGTCCGGCTAGGCCGAGTACCCCTGATAATGGATTACCAATCAACATGAAACTGACAGGATCCAACGACGATGACCAGTTTGTCAACTATTATCCATTTTCCAGGGATGGACCTGCGAGGCCGCCAGCGGCTAAGCCGTCTGGCGGGGCAGGACAGGACAATGAAGGGGGTGGCGAGAGCGACGCGCCGAGCACTGAGATCATGTCGGCGCGCGACGAAGATAACGCTAAACGACCAGATAAACCGCCTCCAGGGAGTCCGGGGGGATCGGGACCCTCAGATGGTGGAGGTGGCCGAGGAGGACCTCAGGGCCCAGGCGGGCCACATGATCCAGGAGGTACTGATGAAAGTACGCCGCTGGACCAGTGGAGACAGGTTGGGAACAATCAGAATATTGACTTGTTGGACATCCCCAATGTTACAAACATACGGGAGTGGCAAATGCATGCAATCCGTGCGATCGCTGCGTCGTCGCCTGAGAGCCAAGCAGCGCAGAGCTGGATTCCGGAAGCTATGAACCCTGCTGTGGATGATGAACAACTGAAAGAAGCAGGTCGCTTCCAGCGTCTTGACTTCATGGTCGCTTCTAGTCTGATTGAGAAATTCAACAAAATGCGAAGCAATCGTAACCAGCCCAGTCATCACATACACTTCCTCCAGCAGATCACTCGAATGGAGTGCAGCGCCCAGAATGAGGGAAGGCTCTTAACGGGGCGCGAGATGGTACGAGCCATTTGCCATTGGTGTTCTGTTAGGTCGGAGTTGGGCCAACGTCGCATTTCGCGTGATATCTTCAAGGTTGTTATTGACCCCAACAAGCCAGACGCTGACCAGTATCATTTCTATAACGAATGGACAGATGTATACCAACAGCTCTATGGCGCCCGACCTCCGTCTGATGAAATGAGAGCTTCGATTCATGCACACTTTATCGAGCAATGCAGAAAGCCCAACACATTGAATTTCGTTTGCCAACTCTATGACCTGTCCAATGATAAAATGGAACATGGTGTGAAGACTTACGAATGGCTGATGGAGCAGATCGAAGAAATAATTTGCGTGATAAAGAAGAGTGGAACATCAGCGCGCGTGAGAGTACTTTGAATCAACGTGCTTGACAGGCCAGGTTAGGCGGAGGTGGGGGCAATGATAATCGAAGAAATGCCGGCGGCAAAGCCGCCTCGGCAGAAGTAGCAGCTAAACTAGGAAAACCCACCGATGTCATGAAAAGTGGATTGACTAAGGGCGAGACGACGTGTAGGCACGTGCGTGAGGGCGAAACCTGCCCGCACGCCGGACAAGGTTGTCCTTTCAATCACAAGACGCCCAAGGAACCCCAGAGGGAGATCCTGGGGCCGAGGCCGAAAGGGGCAGAGTCGATCGCAGACCCCAATGGGTGGACGTGGGAAGGGAGCGCAACAGAACAACAGGAGTCAATCTAATCGATCGCGTGGGAAAGAGAGCACAATGCCATGCTGCGCGTGGTCGCGAGACCCCAAGAGTTGTCGCGGAGCAGCTGACGGTTGTAATAACATCCACAGAGGGTTGTCCGACGCTGAGAAGCTCAATCGTGACAAATGGGAACAAGCGAAGCTTGACGCGGGGCAATCTTTGGGATGCGAGCGCACAGCCAAACAAGCCAATGCCGCCGCTGCCAATGTCTCATCGTCTGGAGGTGATGGTGGCTCGAGAGCCTCCAGTAATAACTGGATCCGACAAACGCAAAAAGGATGGAGACAAGAACAAAGGCAAAGGCAAAGGCAAAGACATGAACTGTCGCCCCTTCAAGGAAACAGGTGAATGCTCGCGTGGCAAGGAGCGTTGGTTTGCCCAGACCACGACTGGTCATCCGTGACAATGGCCCCGCACTGGCGGCCCCGCCGCCAGAGCAGGAGGAATGATTCACATAATTTTGTTAAGGGTGCTCTTTCTTGTCTTCCTTGCTTGACGGATGTGGCGAAGTCCGCGTCGGTCAAACCGTAAGCGGGGGGATCAGAAGGTACCCCCTGGCCAAGTCAGCTTGGGTGCCATTGCGTGCCCCGCTCCGTCGTTTCGGGGCCTCCCAGGGCAGAAAAAGACCAGCCTCAAATGTTTGAAGGTCTTTGCTGATACCGGCGGAGGAGACTACAGGAATCCCACCGGCGATGAGATTCACCGCGAAGGCAGGGAACAGGTCGAGAGTCTCGTCGATGTCCTTGAGAATTTCCTATATCCTCTTTCTCGGGGCGCTATCAAGAAGTACTGGGGCGTTCCCCCTAGTAAGAGTTACATCCGATATCGGAAGAACGATAGGTGCAATCTCCGTGTCCGATTTCACCCCTTGACTGAGGGTCCCACCATCGCTTGGAGGAAGGCGCGTCGCCACGACTTGAAAGAGTTGCCTTCAAGTGGCAAAGGTAGCTGGACATTCCCAGGAGAAATGCGCAGACAGATGTCTACTCAGTGGAGGGCATCTGCTGCGGAGGCCCTGATCAGAGCGTCAGACCTGCAGGATGAAGTCTGGCATCTCTGGTTGAGAACCGAGGAGGGGGAAGAGGGCCCGCGCGGCACAGCCGCTGCTGGATGCACAGACAAAGACGCTGCGTATCTTGGCGCGCTGAGCTTTCTAATAGATACTGGGTGTGGGTATAACCTCATAGCCGAGAGAGATATTAGAAGTGCAGGTGCAATGGGATTGATTCGAAAGCTTCCGCAATCGATCGCTCTGAATACTGCTGGGGGAGAACCGAAGGCCCTCGGTTCAGTCCGCATCGCATGCCCCGAATTTAAGGGTGGTAGTTTTAATGCGTTAGTCATGCCGGAAACTCCGTGCGTGATTTCGGTAGGAGAGCGGTGCATGGATCGCGGATGTAGCTTCTTCTGGCCAGCAGGCCAAAGACCCTACCTGTTGTTGCCCAACGGTCAAAGGGTGGACCTGGCCGCTGAGGGCAAGATACCATACTTGACCCTATCAGGCAAAGAGGCGCTTGGTCAGCGGATGTGCGCGGTTGCCGCCGGAGGGGGTGAACCTCCCGAGCGGTGGTGTTGCGCGTCGCCAGGCGCCGAGGCATTTCTGGACAATGTGGAATCGGCGGGAGGCCCTCCGCCCCGCGCTGTCCAGACTCGCGTGACCATAGACCTGCATACACATGAGTTGATTGGTGCCCACAGCTACGCTGATGGGCGGCCGACTGAGATCGCGCTTGTCTTTCCGTCCTCGATAGACTCTGCGGACACCATCACCTACTGCTACTATTCGCCTCAAAAGGCTAGTGAAGGCTGTTGAAATCGGACGCCGACCGGCATCGCTGCCTTCAAAAGTCTCTCAACTTCGCCCTGCCGCGGCCAAGCCGTCGGACAGTGCGACGAGCAGCCCGGCAAAGCCGAGGCCTGCGCCGCCGCATGCAAAAGCCCTCACGGGCACGGAGTCTCAGGATACCTTCCCTATGAAATGAATCGAGGACTGGACTCCAGTGCGTGCGACGCGGCCCCGGGACCCGAGGAGGGTGAAGTAGGAGACGCTGACGGTGTCGGCTTAGTCGACGTCGACGCACCGCCAGACTTAGACCCAGATGATGCGGAGGTTGAGGTGTCGGAGACCCTCGCCGAGCGGCTCAAAAAGGCCGCAGCCTCCCTGCCGCACCATCTAACTCATACTCCTAAGAACCCATATTGTCCAGTATGCAATTGGGCCAAAGCTATCAGAAAGCAACAGCGCAAGGCGCAAAACAAAGGGCTAAAGGTTCCCCGCCCATACGCTAACCCCACTTCGTTTGGACACCTGACGACGATGGATCATTGGTTTGCGATGGATGAACTCTCGCGGGGGCTCCACGATGAGACCGCGTGCGTGACTTTTCGCGACCAAGCTACGGATTTTCTCTTGCCGCTCAGGGTGTACGCGACAAGTCTGCGGCTCACGTTTGCAATTTTTTGGTGAACCCAAAAGCCCCGGAGGAGAAGTTATAGTATTGCTATACAGATGGTGCACGAGAGCTTGCGAGGGCATGTTACGAGCTCAAGATTGCCCACGATCCTTCCATCCCAGGAAATAAGAAACATAACGCCGTCGCTGAGCGTGCAAATGGCGTGGTACAGATGGGGACTAGAGCCTTGCTCATGCAGGCCAGTCTTCCACCGCCATATTGGACCTATGCAGTCCGATACTTCTGTCTTTGCTATAATACTAGGACCCCAGCGGAGGGACAATCAAGTTGGGAGCGACGCTTTGGATGTAGATTTGATGCTCCGCTCCTTCCCTTTGGGTCTCTTGTGCGCTATGTGCCTCCACCTGAGTCCAGGTTTCGGACCGCCAAGACTGGCGCAACGATGATTCCGGGGATATACTTGGGGTATGTGCACAAGGGGGGGGGCATGGTTGGACCAGACAGTTACGTTGTGCCGTTGAGACAACTGGACGGTCTGAACATGGAATCAGGCGTACCCCAGTGGGTAAACGACCCATGCCCGTGAGAATAAACACTAGGGGATAATAAAGTTCGGGGTTCAGGGAGAGATAATAAAAGTAGCCCAGCAGACCTCAGCATAATCTCGAAGTAAGAGATGATCAAGAGGAGACCAAGCCGAGCACGTTTTGAGACATCCTTGGCGTTTAGTTTTCATAGAAATATCCTCAACAATGGCTTATCTCTCATGAACATTGTTTTTTGTAAGTGCTCGTGTAGGGTAGCTCATGTGCTTCAATTTCCATGGGTAATCAACCCCGGAGATAAGAAAGTTCAGGCGAGCGTGGGGGCAGAGAGAAATATAAAAGAAGAAGAATACAGTAGACGAATAATAAGAAAGAATAAGAATATGATAATAAGAAGAGGCCGAAGAAAGGAAACATCCAAAGTTCCAAATCTATCAATTTTAAGTTACAAGCGCTTTATGAAAATTGTTTTTTTTTGTTTTTTTGTTAAAGTGCTCGTGTAGGGTAGGTAGCTCATGTGCTTCATTTTCCATGGATAATCAACCCCAGGGATAAAGAAGTTCAGGCGAGCGTGAGGACATATAGAAATATAAAAGAAGAAGAGGAAATTATAATAATAATAAGAACATTGCTCGTTTCGTTTGAGTCTGCCTCCCAAAATTATTGGTTTCGCTTGACACATCCTGAAAACGTGTGATCGCTTCGGTTGATGTTGCTATATCAACATCGCTTGATGTTGCTATCTCAACATCGCGTTTCGAGGTGATAATGAAGTTCGGCCTCAGCGCTCGCCGCCCAATTTGAATTTTGTATAGGGCGACGATAATCAACTCTAAACACTGAAGGGGGGGGGGTCCCTTTATTATCATCGGCATGCGGTTATTGAGAAGTCCGACCAGGTGTACAGCAACATCTTAGATGGCATTGCTGAGGACCAATCTCCCCAATTTCCTTTGAGAAAAGCGTGCGACAAGGCGGTGACCGAAGTGCGTTCCGTCGCGGTCCCTCCAGCAGGAGAAGCTGCGGCCGTCCCAGACGGACCACAACCAGCAACAGGGATACGGCCGGACAACTTATTTGGTGCCGATGATCCTGCTGTTGGCATGCCACCGCCTTCCCAAGGAGGCGAGGACGCTCCACACTTCGACTCAGAGGCCGAATTAGAAGACGAAGGCCCTGGGGGATTGTGCGTGGATGACGAGCCCATGGTAGTTGACGGCAGAGATCCACAGCGCGATTCCCACCCAGCAGATAAGAACCAGAAATTGGGACTCGCGCAACTTGAGTACCGTTTGGATAGACAGTCCAACTTCTCAGCGGCTAAGCCGCGCGAGAAGGTTCCCGGGAAGGACATCTTCTTGCTCGAACGATTCAAAACCTGGACACGATGGAATACTTTGAAGACAGACGAATTGTTGCTGGACTGACAAAAGAAGAGTTGACGCAGAAGCTCCCATTGACAGGTCGCCGAAAGACATGTAGCATTCGAGTTGTTCTTTATTATGATCCCGATTACGTGCCTATAACTCGTGTGTGGGTTACTGACCCAGACCCGAAGCACAGTGCCCAATGGCTGAAAAAGCTGCCTGAATCCACCAATCCTGGGATCCATCCTGGACGATGGTTCAACATGAATCAAGCACAACGCCGACAGGCCGTGGAACAATACAAGGCAGAAAAGAGAGGATTTTTCGGTGTAGCAGATCCGGGCCCTTGTCTTGGCCTTCTGCGTGCTCTTGGTATGGACGTGGATGATCCACCGACTCCGCCCGAACCCGCAGTGGCTCAGCCACTTGCGGCATATCCCGAAGCCAGGCTAGCAGCACCGCAGGTGGCTGAGCGGCTCCGTCGTTTGGGGGCGGACAGCCTGTGCTGCGCCCCTGGCAGCGGACGTGGGGCGGCGTCGCGGCCTGCACGGGGCGGCCAAGCCGCAGCTGTGGCTGCTGATTCCTCGGAGGAAGGTGATTCTGATGAACATCTTTCGGATGATGAGGACGCTTGGTGGAAACAGACATGGCGCGGAGGCGCAATTGCACGAGATGGGATTCCCTCCGGCTCAGCCGGTAGGGACCCGCTGTCCGATGACGATGAGACTGATGACATTCATGAGGCAAGCCTGACCTTGAGTCCGGCGGCCGCCGCGTCGCGGCGAAGCGTGCCTCGAATGCCGTTGCAGGATGGCTCGGCTTCAGTTCTCAGTCATCGTGAAAAAGAGAGATTTGATTTGCAATATTTTACAACCCTTGTACTGACCATATCTCAGTTTTCGACGAACCATTTCAACTTCCCAGCGACTGGCAACGCACCTACATTGATGCCGCCGTTGCCAGATCCATCTCAAAGGACGAGGCCAAAGCGAACACAGACGCCCAAGCTGTCTTGAGAAAAGAATGGGATAGACTGCGTGACATTGGCACATGTAAAGAGGATGGTGTCAGAGAATACTCTGACGTTGTCGCCGAACTCAAGGGGCAGACAGCCCACTTTGGCCGGCTGCTTGCGATCCTTGTTGAAAAGAACTCAGAGTTCCCGTAGGACACAAAGGTCGAAAGTACGAAGGTCGGGTAGTTTTTGATGGTTCGAGTGTGAGAGATCAGAATATGGATGTTGCATTGTTTCAAGAACTTTCCAGCAGTCCCGCTACGATGCAGGCTAGCAAAGCAGCTGGCACCTATGGGCTATTCGAAGGCCATGGCATTGAGCAAGCTGACGCCCGCCAAGCCTATACCCAATCGAAGCTAGGCGGCACCACGACTTGGGTTTTCCTACCCCGAGATGAATGGCCTAAAGAATGGTCTCGCATGCGTAATCCCGTATGCCCGTTATATCTCTCATTGCACGGGCACCCTGATTCAGGGGGATATTGGGAACAGCGTTGCGAGGGGCATGTTACAGCAAAAGGCTTTGTGAAGTGTAGTCCGTGGCGCAGCTGTTACTTCCACAAAGAATTGCACATTTTCCTGATTATCTATGTTGATGATTTCAAGCTGTCGGGACCTGCCGACAAGCTTGCAGAGGGCTGGAAACTACTACAAGAGCCCTCTGGAAATTGTCCCAAGGGAATAGAAGTAGACCCTCCAACGGCTGTTGGAAGATATTTGGGATGTGAACATAGATTCTCAACGCAGTGGGTTGAATGGCAAGGAGAGTTACCTACAACCTTACACCCGCTTCCTCCTAAGGTTAGGACAAACGCCTCCGTCACAGACGAGAGTTGCGAGGAGGAAACGGGGGGTGACTCGGCGGCTCAGCCGTCCGAGCCGCATCAACCGAGAGAGCCGAAACTAGCCAAAGTCATAGAATATGACATGACAGAATTCTTCGACTCATGTGTTACATTATATGCTCAACTGACGGACACTGATCCAGCTACTTACCCAGCTGCTGGAACACCCTTTGGCCCTGAACTAACTGACCTCGAGGGTGGCCAAGGAGGCCCCGGAGGCGAGGTTTACTCCCCGGCAGAGGAGCCCACAGCATCAGCATTAAACATTAACGTTGACTCAGGCCCTCCTGACCAGAACGTAGAAGTTCTTGGCCTTGACGCCGCAGCAGCGAGCCCCAATGACCCAGAGCCACCGACGCAGTCGGGAGTGCTTCAACCCATTGCAGCAACAGTCTTGATGAAAATGTTTTATGGTGCGAGAGTGGCCACATACGACTCGCTCCGCGCTGTATGCCAGACTGCCAGTTGCATTGCCAAATGGACAGAGCAACAGGACATGGATCTTTTCCGCGTCATATGTTATATAAGATGTACTTCTCACTGCCGCATGACTTCGTGGGTAGGTGACAAAATGGAAGATGTCTTCTTGAAGCAATACTCTGACGCAGATCTCGCAAGTGACATTCGAACGCATCGTAGCGCGAGCGCCAGCTTTCAAGCCATTCGGGGCTCATGTACTCTAGAGCTGGACAGTCTATGGGATCGCAGCGACAGACATGCGTTTCCCACAGTACACTTGAGGCAGATATTGTCGCTGCTGACCTTGCTTTGCGCAAAGAACTGCTTTCAGCACTGCCGCTTTGGGAAATGCTGCTCGACCGACCAGTGCGATGTTTGTTCTTAGAAGGTAACCAAGCAGTTTGTAAAGTCATCAAAGCAGGTGGGTCAATGAAGCTCATGCACCTACCGAGAACACATCGGATTGATGCAGCAGCTGTGTCCGAACAGTTTTCTCGTGGCCTTGTTGAGCTCCAATGCGAAACAACTCAAAATGAGGCTGCAGGCATTGGAACCAAGAGGTTCACTGACCCTTTGGCCTGGGTTAAAGTTTCATATATTGTTAACATTGTTACACTCAAATTCTGGACCGCTAAGCGGTACCAGGACCATCTAGATTCGATGTTTTCAGACGGACTTCCCCTGAAACCCGGGGGGATTTTGAAGCCCCGCTTAGGCCCTAGTTCGGCCTTGCGGAGAGGAGCTATTGCACCTGGTAAAAAGATGAACAAAAAGAAGAAGCGCCCCAATAAGGGTAAGCCGGTGTGGCCGCCCCCGGCAAATCCGTGGTGGCATGCGCTCCCAGCATAGCTGTGGTTGCGAACGCGCCCGGCCTAGCCGTGGAAGCAGGTGCCAATGCTCCTATAATGGCCGAAGAAGGTTACAGCAGAAGCTCCGGGAAAACCAGCGATGGAGGACATAACTACGAAAAGTTCCAATCGTGAAATGAAAGCAATGTTTGACATGACGGACAGCGGAACTGAGTCAGATACATCGATATTGCTGAGAGATACGGAAGATATATCTGACCACAACCTTCTCTTTCCTCATCCTCCACCTGTGGGCACAACATGGACAGAGTTTGAAACGATGGCATTTCGTTCTGAGACTCGTTACGTTTATGCCAGCAATCGGCGATTGTCCCATCGACCCAGAAAAGTTAGATGATAGGCGTCGTACTTATGCCGCTAATACCCAACAAGGTTTGACGGTTGACCGTATTGATAGTTGGCGCGACGAAGATAGTAAATATCATCACGCGTTTGAACATAACTCGAATGGCGATTCCAGCGACGGTGATCACTGCCCAAGTAGGTGGACCGGATACACAGAGTTCTGGATCCGAGAAGATTGCGCCCCGGCCACTCAGTGGACCGGGGAAAGACTGTTGTTAGAATATTGTTGCGGCCCTCAGAGCAGGATAGGAAGCCCAAATAATTTTGTTGACAATTCGTGCAAGGTGATTCGATACACTGAGACGGAAGATAGGAGGACGGATGAGGGACTTAGGTTAGCTTCGAACGATATTAAAAAGTTCAAGGAAAACACATTACGCTGTGGGGTTCTATGCCTTGCACGGGAGGTTCTCCCTGGCAATATGTGAACGAAGCACATTCTTTTCGTATTGGAAATCATAGAGCAATGCGTAGGCTTCGTGGTATGAGGACTGACTTCAGATATTTGTTTTGGAATTTCCGTGAGGTTGCCCGCGCTGTGCACAAAGCGGGGGGCGTTTTTTGCATTGAGTGTCCTACCCAATATAATTATTGGAGAGATCCTCAGGAAAAAGCCTTCATGGGAGAGTTAGAGTTTGTTTAGACGGCATTGCATGGATGTGCGTACGGATTAAAGGATAGCAAGGGTAATTACATGAAAAAGCCTTGGGCGATAGCTTCTACCTCCTCTGACGTTGCGGAGGGACTTGAGCGCAGATGTGACGGCGCGCACGAGCATGTTGAAGCTAGAGGACGTGAGTGCAAGAGTGCAGAAGATTACACAGATGCTTTTGCTAGACAGGTCCATTTTGTCATTGCTCGAGCTGCAGAGAGATCTTTGTCGTCTCGTCGTCGTCCTATCTCCTCCTCTGATCACGTTTGTGCCGCTGCCGTTTCGTCTCTAGAGCTTGCGCGGGCTGCCCCGCGGCCGGCCCCCCTTCGAATCGCGCGGTCGCCTTGCGCTGACTACGCGAGCCTAACCTGCCGCGGCCCCCGCGCGCCCGAGAGAGCATCGACCAAACCCATGCGTCGACCGTTGGGTGACCCAGCGGTTAAACCGTCGGGGGAGGACATTGTTTCGATCTGCTCATATGATATCATAGATGAACTCATTTCCGACTCACTTGAGGCGGAAAATCCATGGAATGAGATCAAAGAGAATGTTCCTCCCGACACAATTCGAAAGGCTACCCCACCGGCTCAGCCGAGTGAGGAAGCTTGCCCATCGGCTCAGCCGGATGGGAACGAGGCTAGAGACTTTAGCCCGAACGATGTCGCATTTGAAGAAGACGTCGAAATGGAAGCTGGCGTTGAGATTCGCGGAGAAGAAATAGTTGCTCGCAAGAGGGCAGCAGAAACAGCCTTCCAAGACGGTCAGCCCGCCAAGAAAGCGGCCACCTCCGGTCCAGGGGACATTAGGTCCCGAAAGGAGAGAACAACTTTCCGCTGCTTTCCCGACACATTGAGAGAGTGATCTCGATTTGGTGCCTACCGGGACCGCCAAGTTTGCACCCAAGAAAAGGTGGAATTGGTGCTGCACGATGTGGAGGCACGACATAATGTATATGCGGAGCGACAAAGTCGTGACCGCGCTGTAGGCGGACCTGGACGCAACATCACAGACGATCTTCCAGCGTCTATACTCCCAGGTTTCGCAGGATCCGTGGGCAGCACACTGGACAACCTTCGAACGAAAGGCAACATGCCGTTTCGATTGTGCTCCCCCTGATCTGGGCCAAATCCCCGTCGGTGCATTCTTTCAGACGTACCCTGATGAAAAGACGAGGTTGGTAAGTAAGTTGTATGCGAACCCGCCAGGGGAGGCTCGTCGTGCAGTTCGAACGCTCGAGAAAGGAGAGGTCATTGGTCCCGCTGTCGGCCCTGCTGTACGGTGTGAGACTATCTATGGGGACTTCGTGAGCGTGCCAGTGATAGACCACTGGACAGAAGGATCCTCCGAGGTGTGGGTGAACATCTGGGGCCCTTCTCCCCGAAAGCCTCCCCGCGGCGCAGCCGCCGGGGGCGGTTGGGGGACAATGTTTGCCCTTCCTGTGGTCAAAGGCTTGTATCACACGCCAGTGCATGTTGTCGAGGAGGCACTTACTGCCACTGCTGGAGCGAACTATTTCGAGACCTCCCCTCAACAGGCGATACACTGGCGCAAGAAGCAGCGCCCGTGGAAGAGGCCGCAAAACCTGGACGCATGGTTTGCCAAGGACGGCCTCGATCCCGAGGCCGAAGAGCAGTCGCCGCCGAAGAGGCCGCCGACGACAGAGGAGGCACCGAACGACTCAGTCGCTTCGGCTAGCCATCAGGTAGCCCCATTCGGCAACCAGCCCTCTCTGGGCAGCCCTGGAGCCGGACAGCAGGCAGCCGGCGGATCATCCGCCGACCCAGCCCCAGGTCAAAATGACCCTCCCAGCGCAGCCTGCGGGGGAACTGGTGGCGGCAAACCCCCCGGCTCAGCTGGCGGTGGCGGGGCTCCGCCAGGATCAGGTGGATCTTCTTCGGGAAATGGTCCACCCACTCACCCCTCCTCAGGAGGTGGTGGAGGGGGTGGACCGCCCGAGTCGGGTCCAACCGCAGTCGAAGCTGAGCCGGATGACCCGCCCTACATTGGGCGAGGTCCCTGGAACGTCCTAGACTATCTTCGGGCGCAGGCGGATTTGCGACTAATCCCAGGGCCCCCACAAATCACTGGCAGGTGAAGGTGAACGAGATCCTTGACCTTTATATTGGGATCGCAGACCCGGCGATGAAGACCTGGGCAGTGAAACTGACATTAAGAAGTGTCAGGCCATCTCGCAAATCGCCAGAGTCAACGGACACTCGTGGATTCAATTCATAGGAGAGGACCTTGCGGCCATGTCGGACACAGGGAAACCCGTTACTGATTTCTTCCGCCCGCTGTGCTTGATGAAGAGCGGGTCGAATACTTATTGGTCTTATTCTGTTCATTGTTTCAGATTTCACAATTGTATTCAAGGATGGACCCGGGAAGGCGAAGTCTAGCGTGCTCCCTGAGTACAACCTGCGAGAAACCGTATTTGGAAGCTCACAGAACGCCATCAGCGGAGCCCTGGCCTCGGCCATTCGGGAGGCTTCTTCAAACTTTCAGTGGAACAAGAATGGGCACTTCAAAAAGGGGACCCACACTCCGATACGCTTCACCTCTTGGTGGTAGAGGATGCGGTTAAGCTGGTGGACGACGCGATGGGCCGTTCTTCCGATGGGGCGCTTGAGATTATGTATGTTGGTGGGGACCACAAGTGCTGGCAGGTTGATGGAGGTGGCGTAGACCCGATGTCGGACGATGTTGCCACCCTTGTTCGGGCCAGAATGAACCGTCGGATCGAACACTACAAAGCCATATGAATGTTTCCTAGGATAATGACTTTACCGACAGCTTGGGCATCGTTCAAGAGACGTCTTTCACTTTACTTCGGACCACCAGGACTACAAATTGAACAATGGTGGGCAAATGGTGGGCGCGAGTGCTGGCCAGTTGTGTGCAGACTACTTGGCCAACACTGCCAAGCTGGCCGTGTTATTCTTCTGTCAACCCTTCGGCGGCTCAGCCGCACGGAATGGCCGCATAACATGCGCGACAAGAGAGGACGGGTATGCCCAGCAGGAAGCGGCCGTTAATGAGCTAGCCATGTACTGGCAGAATTGGGCCCGTCCGCGGGCAACATACCCACGTCAATGCTCAATACTCGCCCGTTCAAGCCAGTTTTGAGCAGAGATGATTGTCCAGCCGTCTCAGGTGATTCTGGAGGTGGCGCAATACACTCATATTACTCAGCGGCTTTTGTTAACTTTCTCAAGCGGGGAATGGCATGCGACGACTTTTTCCCGTGGAAAGACGACATTTACTTCTTGCCGTGCGGAGATATTTTCTGTCCAGGGATGCCGCCGAAAGGGAAAAGCCAAAGATCGGAGGAGGTCGGCGTGCAACATGGCGAGCATATGCGCACCGCGCTGAACGAGCTGCAAAAGGCAGCGCCGGCAATGGCACCGAGCGGCTTAGCCGTTTCGGTGAGTGGGTCGGCCTCGGGTGACATAGCCACCCCTGTTCACGTCGCGCCACCGGCTGGCGCAGCCGCTTCCAGCGGAGCCGTTGCGCCCGGCGGCTCAGCCGTCTCGGGCGCTGACTCTAGTGCGCGGACGGCTCAGTCGCCCCGCAGTCCCCCTTTGGCGCCGCCTTTTGATTTTCAAGAAGTAGAAACGCCTGGAGAAGCAGCAGAGAGATACCTTCGCGGTAAATGTCCGGAGGGAGGCGCAACCAAGCTCAGCAGCAGATGCAAGTTCCCGAAGCGGCCGAAAGAAGGGATCCCTGGAGAAGAGGAGCCCTTTTGGCCCTACCGTTTGTCGCATCAGCAGACGAAGAGATTGCTTTATCAAAGCGCAGCGGGGACAGAAATCGTTCATCATGATTTTCTTCGTCCATTCACGATCGCTGGCGGAAACCTCCGTCGAGGCATGATGCCAGGGAACGCTTGCCCAGGCGAGGAAGGCCGCGATGCAGAGGTTGCACAAGGGAAGAACCAGGCTAGGAGCTATCAACAAAAGATGATTCAGAAAACCGCGAACGGGGAAGCGTGGCCAGATTTTCAGTTGCTGCAGAAGTCAACGAAAACCCCACCTGGAACCGAACTACATGGTTCCGAATTGGGCACGTTTCCTCAGGGTCAAAGCCGACCGGTCAAGAGCAGCCACAGCAGCCACAGTTGTTGATCGTCTGAATTGGGCCAGGTTGTCGGTGAAGACTCATAGAGCGGGCGTTGCCCATTGTGTTGAGCTCTCGTTACCCTTCTTCGTGACAGACGAAAAGATTGCGGAGGTCTTAGACCCATCCGCGGGCTGGACAAAGCAGTCCCACGGTACATCTGTGACTGCCCTCCACGCAATATTGGAGGGTCATCAGTTGCTTCCTTCTGATCCCAGATACGGAGGAAATGTCAAGGCGCGCGCGGTTGGGGTGTATTCTTTTCCATGTGTTGATAACCCCAATGCGCGCACCACGTACTCCGTTGTTGAGGAGACCTTTGGAGACGGTATATGGGCAACAGCTGAGATTGTTTCTTCACTAGGAAACCAAAAGTCATCAAATGAAAGCCGCCACAGTATGTGAGCGACCCAACAGGAGACGTTTTGCACGAGCTGCGACTGCACCATTGGACCCCAGCAGCACTTCACGTTGCAGACGCGCATGTGCATTTGCACAACGCTGCCAGACAGAACGGTTGGAATCTGGAGCAGGACTTCGAGGTCGAAAGATACCGAGACGACGACAGAACAAAGGCCACGGACAAAGTCCGGGAGGCGCAGATTGCATGGGTTCCAAATTTACAACCGATTGCCTGGCAAAGGGGGCTAAGTCCATACTTCGATGACGATACTATTGATGATATCTGGCCTTGGCTCCAACAGAGGGGAGTCAGGCTAACCAAGATTCATCCGTTACACAGAGATGAGGCCTCGGAGGAGTCCGTGAAGCTTGTTGAACACAACAAAGAAGAAACATATAAGTCGAAGAAAGCGGCGGAAGCCAAACAGGCAGAGCCGGCGGCTAAGCCGCCCGGCACCCAGTTTTCGATTGAGACCGGGAACTTCCCGAATCTGGGGCAGGCGTCAGCGAGCGCTGAGAGAGCGTTTAAGCTTCCGCCTCCGCGGGCCGAGGCTTGGCCCTCTATTCTTCCATGCTAATGCCCATGCCTCTTCCCCCTCCTAAGGAGGGGTTGCCCGGGGAAGGGCCGAGAGAGATGGTTCCCAAGAAGGCTCCGCCGGCTATTCAAGCACCGACACCGCCGCCGGCTAAGAAGCCGAACGTCGCGTTGCTGGGGAACGTACCACAGGCGAAGGAAATGATGCCCAAGAAAGCCCCGCCTCCGCCACAAGTCGGCCCAGAAGCGCGTGCGACGAATCCTCCGCCAGCGAAGGTGCCTCGCGTTGAAAGGGAAGACGAAAACCCCGCGGCATCTCCATCGACGCAGCCACCGGCAAAGCCGGGAGGCAAACACACGGCTGACGGCCCGCCTAAGGTCTGGAAGCCAAGTATTCGTGATCCTCCGGCTAATTTGATTCAACTCATTGGGCCTAACGTTGTCAATCTTCTGCCGGCGGATCAGAGACATCAGAAGGCAGAGCCCCCGGCCAAGGCTGCACCTAAATGGGCGAGACGCCTGGGGGATCCGCGGCGTGCCGAAGGCAGCGCTGCAGGGGGTCAACCCGCAAAGGCGAAGAACCCTGTTGAATGTGCAACGGCGGCCGAGGCAAAAGTAACGCCCGCCGGGGATATCGCTCCGGCCCGATGCGGAGGCGACGACGCATCGGACATCCCTGGAGCACCCCCCCCGACTCAGTCGGACGGGGGCGCTTCGTCTGAGGATTCGCCGATGTTAGTCGGAGCCGATGACATAACTAATATCCTCATAGTCCCAAAACACGTTTCAAATATGCAGTTCTCGCGTTCAAGAGCACGCAAAGTGTTGGAAAAAAGAACAACAATTATTTTACAGATGGCGTGACCTTATATCAAGATCGCCAGAGACCGAAGAGCTTATAGGACTCAGAATAGACGCTGTCGCATTTATTGAGGCTTCGACATATGTCTACCAGAGATATAGGGTGCGGAACGTGCATGCACCAGAGACCTACTCGCTTGCATGAACGAAATTTGCGGATGCTGTTGTTGGTCAGATCCTCAAAGTGGATCCAAATTTCGCCCGTACTCCTATGGTGCCTGAAAGGCGCAAGAGGTCTAAGCCTCAAGCAGCAGTGGAATCTGGTGCGAGTGCGAGTAGACTTCCGACTCCTCCTGCGCCTTCGTCCGGCGCTGCCGTGACAGCGAACCTTCCGACTCCCCCGCCTGGCCCAGCCAGAGCGGAGCACGCTGAACAGCCTGAGGCACATCAAGAACAGTCTTCCCCCAAGATTGACCCGACGGAGGATGAGACTGCGCCTGTTGCCAAGGCATCAGCATCAGCAGTCGCTTCGAGCGGACGACAGGAAACAGACATTTTCTCTGCAGGACAGAGCCCGGATGCTTCTTGGAAGGCGCTCCTGGGCTCTTGGAAGCAGACGCTGAACCTGGGGATGTTAAAGCTTTTCCCTACGATGAGGATCCTGATCCCGCAGATACTATGGAAGACGAGAATTACCCTGTTGGCCCAGCATCTGAGAACTTATTCCGCAGAGTGAGTCTGCCACCTGCTCCTGACAGGGGACAGCGTCAGCCCGCGCCTATATATCCCCAGGAAGGGGATCAAGAGGTTAATATTGGGCATGCTGTCCTGTTCAAAGGCAGACAGCTTTATGTTTCAAATGAAGAACGACGTGGGCGAATCATTCAGAGAACACTTGGTCCAATGAGACAGAAAATCCGCGATGCCCACATGACTAGTCCCGTTCCGCCGCGCGTCGAAGCCATGCGCAATCAAACAGGTAATACGTTCTGATATATTGCAGAGTTTGCGGAAGACCAGATTTTCGCATTATTGGGCGGCCTCGATCAAGTTGACGGCGCGTTTGGTCCGGCAAAGGAATTCCTCCGAGCTGAGTTTTATTCCGAAGATGTCCCAGAAGGGTCCACTCCGAAGTCCTTTAGGTGCCTGATGCCGTTGGTAGTTGGGGTTAGATGATAACCATAATCCAGCTGCCTTAGACAGCATGGAGTTTTGGAGGCTTCAGAGCTGCCGAGTGGACAAGCTTGTCGAGCACATAGGTAAGTGCGCGGTTCACCTTGCGAGGCATTGCTCGGACTTTGCGAGATCGTCGGGTGGCTGGGTCTACTTCGGAGACCTAGTGCAGAAGATTGCAGAGGACGGATTCACTTTCCAGTCATGCGCTCTTGCTGCACACGGCTTAGCCGCGCTGCCATCAGAGACAGTGGAAGTTTTGGGAATGCTCACCAAAGATAGTAACGACATCATTGGAACAAGTGTTCACAACATGTGGACACAGTACAAGGCGTGCCCCTCGCAGGAAAAAAGAGAGGAACGGTGTTGCTATGCCCATTTTCTATCGCGCATGCCAGGGGCATTCACGTTTGTTGCTTCCCTTGAAAGAATGTGCGTCCCATATGACCCTGGCCAGGTCAGGAGTCACGGATCCCTTCTCCATGCCACAGACATGCAGACGTTCTTGGAGTCCACGGATGGGAGAGTACGCTTTCCGAAGAAAGATTCAGGGCTCTGCTTTGAAACAGACTACGATTTGCTGGGGCTGCTTCCGACTAAGAGGAGCCCAACAATGTCTAATGCAGCACACATTTTTCCGTGGCTCAGCCAGCGGAGGTACGGGGAGGCCCCCTTTGCAAGGCATTTGGTGCCCATGGGCCGTGAGGCACAAGAAGGAGAGCTGCCAGCTGCGGGGACTTGGCCCGCAGAGGACACAGTCCATCTATGGGATAAGCTCCCCAACCACAGAGAATCCTGGGCACTAATTCTTGTTTTCGCTGGCCGAGTGCTCACTCGTTTCTCGCGCAGGATTTGCCGAGACGGGGCGCTCGTGTCACGAGAGGTGCCGAAGTTCACTGATATCGACAAGGCTGTCACCCTTGTTAGAGTTGGACCTAGCGATGGCTCCGTAATGCATCAGATGTTCTGGTCTGTTCTCTTCAACCGTGAGTGGGCCTCGTACGAAGTGACTTTCGACAACGAATCAATGATCGCTTGGATTCATACAGGCGAGACGCTATCGTTGGTCCCGAATCGCAGGCCCCAGTTGTCACCCGAAGCGCAAGAGCGGGTTTTGTCTGCCCCCTGGGAAGATGACGGAAGGTTTCTGTGCTACCAATTTCGCTGGGTGCGCACGGGCTTCGAACGCTGTCCAGTTTGCAGCTGTCGGGTCAAATCTAAACACAGAGTCACACACGACTATTTGGCTCAGACGTGGAACAGAAGGATACTTCCGCGATCTCTTGAGGCACATGGACTTAGATTACATGTGCATGGCCCCCATACTCTCCCCAACGCGCGTCCTGAGTGCATCAAAGCGCGCGGGAGAAGACAACAGAGGGCTTCTGCGATTGTGATGAAGAGTATCAGCAGTAACCAACAGCAGGAGCGAAAGTGGGCAAATGGGGAATTTACGCGTATGGCTGCATCAGGTCAGATCTTTGGGAACAGCCAGCCAGGCAATTTCCCTGCTTGGCTTCCGACGGACGCCGCGGCTCAGCCGCCGGCGCGCCATGGCCCGTTCTTCCAGTATTTGATGCCTTTGACCCGAAGATTCATTGAATGGCTCGCGTTCTCAGCTGCGAGAGCGAGAACGCAGGTTCTTGTGATCCAGGTCTGGTGGCCATTGCTGTGGAAGACAAATATCGACCAGTATGCACGCCCAGTATCTTGCCCGGCTCTGGCAGCCTTCGACTGGCCAGATTATCAAGACGACGTTTTCGAACCGGTGCTCGATTGGGAAAGATGGTATAACACGATGACCAGGCGAAATGTCTTCGTCCAGGCGGTATCCATGGGGACACCGTGGCTGCCTGTGCCGCGAGAAGACGCCGCGGACGCCGCAGGGCAAAACCCTCGCGCAGGGCAAAACCCTCGCGGACGCATACCGGTTGCCTGGGAGAACAGTCTCGAGGCGAGGCCAACACGCGATTCTCATTCCGTCGCCAGACGAACCAATGAGTGTCGCGATCATCGCCTCATAGCACCGATGTTGCAACCTGCCACCGGCGAAGCCGCGATGGCAGGCGCGCAATCACAGGTCGGACTTGACTTCTCAGCGATCAGCGGGCCTAAGGCCGCGCTGATAACCGGAGGGGCGATCAACTTTGATCAGCCCAACGGCTATGCGTATAACCATTGCGAGGACAGCTCGATAAATATATCTTTACACGGGTTAGAGGCCAGGGCGATCGCAGCGCAATATGTTGTTGAGTACACAGGCGTTCGCTCAAACTCCAAAGATCCCGATATATTGCGACTGTCAGGGGAAATGGAACACGAGGTCCCATCTATTGTGACGAACATAGTTGAAGGGAACTGGATGGCCCCTGTACAACAAATGCGACTTGGTCTTTGCATCATAAGAATACTTGCTATCGTTCGCGAGACCATGAGCTCCTTCATTTCAGGTGGATACTTTGTCGGTCACCCGGGGCGAATAATTCGCGCCGCGAGAGGGAGCGCATATCCTGTTTACCTAAGGCGACGGAGAGATGCATATGCTCTTGACTGTCGCATTCGCGCCGCTGTCCAAACGGGCGGCCTCATAGAAGAGTGGGCGCGTAATTTGGGTAGGCAGGTACAAACCGACATTTGTCGTGAGGGCGCATTATTTCAAGAGGCTATTTCTTGGCTCCAGAACGAATACATAGATCCTGGTACGGGGCTCCAGGATAAGGACGCAGGCCCATTCCGCACTGCATGCGGAAGATGTGGCAGTCCAGTAGCTACAGCTGCTAGGAGTTTGCTGAAGTTCGTGCGAGATCGAGAGCAGAACGTTCGTGAGAACAGAAATGCCAATCCGCACCGTGGCAGCGAAGCTGATTCCGCGGGGCCCATAAGAGCACAGGATGCGGCGAAAGCCAGGCCGCAGCCGCCACCTCCGCCGCGCAGACCCGACGTCTCAGACGCTCGGGCTGGCGACGAAGTTACCGAGTCCCCGCGCTCTGTCGCCGGCGCAGCCGTGGCGGCAAGAGAAGAATACTCATGGTATTCTGACACGTGGGATTGGTCGAGGCCCCCGCGCGCGCGCGATGGAGCCATGGTTGTCGGCCGCCCCTCTCGGCTACGACCCGCTCCTGTCCTACCCGCACTGCGTGAACAATGCGCAGGTTGGATGCTGCGTCCACCGGGATCGGATCACGCGGCTGTCCGACGATGTCTGGTGGTCGCAGATTTGGCACACGCACGCTGTCTTCATTCGAGCATGACTTTCACTTCCCGCCGAAGGGGAAGGCGCCCAAGAACAAGAGCAACATGCCACGCTGGCAGTGGCAAAGGACGGTCCCGTTCGCCTCGTGGCGGCCAGGGGCAGACTGGAGGCTCGGCGCCGTCGAACCCGACGCCTCCGGCGCCACCGACGGGAGATGACAACCCGTTCAGGGAGCTGGATTGAGTCCCGCCCGCGTGACATAGTCGCGGCAGGCGTATGCAAGAGAGTTCTCGACCGCGCGACGAAGTCGTGTCGGGCGATCAAGCAGCTCTGCCGATCGGCTAAGCCGAATCAGCGGAGAGAATTTCTTTATATGATGGAGGGAGTCGTCGGGCCTCTTCGGCCCTTAGCCCCCTGGTGGCCACCGTTGAGCGGTGCAAGTTTTTGGGGTTCGCTCCGGTGGTTGTACATATATGGGCCAGGGGCGCTGTGGCCGGATGGGCTCTACGAGGCCCGCCGCGGGGGGAGTGAATATGCTCCTCTCCGCCTCATATTAATATTGCTTGTTACATCACTTGCATTGCTGCGCACTGTCTGACTATGACGGCGGTGATCATCCGCAGCTGTATGTTTGCTTACAGGAGATAAAAGGTGCGAGCTGGTCCGCTCGCGCGCGCCGCGGGGTCGTCCCCGCGTCGTAGTCGTGTCGCTGGCTGGCCGGCCACCTCACTTACTATTCCTGTTAAAGTAAATTTGCTTACCGGTGACTTGTCTTGCCAATGTCTCAGGCCGTACCCTCTCCCACTGAGCAGAGTGAACATGAGATCTCAATTCCTTTGTCATCTTACCCCGGTTCTCAGAAGAAACCAATGCGGGCGCAGCCACCCAGCGGGCTCAGTAGACCCACTGTCAGAGACCAACAATTTATGTGCACGTGCGCGGTTAGCTTTCGTTGGGGAGCGTTTGATTGCGGACGTTCGCGCGCGCAAGACTTGCGGAGGGCATGCATGTACATGTGTCGTTGCTCGCTCACATTGGCTGGCAGTCTGCGTAGGTTGTTTGGCGCTCAGTGGGCTGCGCTGCCTTTCCCTCGCGACGCCCAGCCCGACCCTCGGGAACAAAGAACACAGGATCAGTTGGAGGATCGAACAAGAAAGCGGCTTCGCACTCTGGAGGCCGTTTCTGGGCCCTGGGACCCCCACCAAGAGCGAATCAGGATGGGAAGCCGCCCGCGGGGAAGGGATCGAGATCCGCGGGGCTGGGGCCGCGAACGAAATGCTACATCGAGTGGGGGGGGGGGGGCGGGTGGGGGAGGTCAGGGGGACGGAGGGAGAAAAGAAAAAGAGAGAGAGAGAGAGAGAGAGAAAGCAACATGAGCTCGAGAGACAAAAGAGGGAGGAAGAACAACCGAGAGGGGAGAGAAAGACAGAGCGATAGAGAGAGAGAGAGAGGGAGAGACAGAGGGAGAGAGAGAAAGAGAGAGAGAGAGAGAGCAAGAGCAAGGGGCAGAGAGAGAGGGCTGGGCGGTCAGAGAGGGCAAGCATGGCAGTCTCCTTCCCCCTCCCTCCTCGTCAAGACTTCTCCACCCCCTCGCTCGGGATCAAGCCGTTCGGGAGCTTACCTGGCTTCGGGGCGACCTCCCAAACCTCTCTGACCACGAGGCGGCGGCACGCCGGGACAAGAATAGCATATTGTTGAGCCGCTTGGTGCCCGGCAAGGGCAAGTTTCTGACTGCCACGCGAGGGGAAGGGGGCGATATCCATACGCGTCTTGAAGATATGGCTTCGGACCTCCGGAACCACTGGTCCAAAGTGTTCCGTTCGCGGCCTACGGACCCCGTTCTTCGAGCGCAGTGGCTCGCCGAAGACCTCCCTCGTAGGTCTCGTTGCCGTCGTGCTCTTCTCGCTGGGCGCCCTCTCGCGGCTACGTCCGCAAGGCTCTGGAGCGCTGTGGTTCGTCCACGCCGGGCCCAGATGGCATCCCCGCCGCAGGTTGGAGAGCCCTCGGCCCGTTGGCCGAGAACGTGTTGCACGAAGCATTGTCGGCCATGTCGGGGCCAGGAGGTCTCGAATTATTGGAAGCAGAGTACAACTTGTTCAACGAGGCGCTCCTCTTCTTCATCCCCAAGAAAGTTTCGGGGTTCGACGACGCCGTGGGCGAGTACTACGACCCGGAGCACACCAGTCCGATTACACTTACGAGCTTTGACGATCGGATCCCTGCGAGTGCGGTTCCCTTCAGGGTCAGCCGGTTTACCGCGTCACCGCGCAGTACTTCCCGACCGTCACTCCTGCCGAATGGGATGGCATGTGCAACTGGGCTTGTGCCCCAGGGGGAGCGGACACAAGGTCCCGAGGGTGTTACGGACCACATGGCCCCGCCTCTCAACCAAATGCACACTCCACGTGCCTGGTACCATCCCCAGGTCACTGGCGCAGCTAACGCGCCGCTGCCACGGGCAAAGTGCCACGTGGCTGGAGGAGGAAGAGGAGGGGGAGGAGGAGGAGGAGGAGGAGGAGGAGGAGGA
>CAUYUJ010009069.1:469422-493409 GCA_963575745.1 Prorocentrum cordatum | reverse complement strand
CTCCTCCTCCACCTCCTCCTCCTCCTCCTCCTCCTCTCCCTCCTCTCCCTCCTAGGATGCACCAACGCAATACCCCGACTGACGCCCGACTCG
The DNA here is from genome assembly GCA_963575745.1 of Prorocentrum cordatum. NCBI lineage: Eukaryota > Dinophyceae > Prorocentrales > Prorocentraceae > Prorocentrum > Prorocentrum cordatum. The sequence continues at coordinate 493,316 of CAUYUJ010009069.1, read as the reverse complement.
CTCCATGTCTTCTCCATGCAAGGGTGCACCCCCAGCCCGTACTGTTTGAGCACTTCCTGCTGTCGCGACGGCTCGGTGGCACACGGATGGCGCCACTGCTGGCATACTCGAGCCCCAGTGGATACGGTCGGACCCAGGACAGAAGAGCATCCTTCAAGAGCACGAGACCCACCGACGGCCGAACTGATAAACATTCGGGGGCACCCTCCCCCAGAATGCACAAGAATACCCAACAAACACGAGCAGCATTAGGGTTCCCTCCCCGAACCGGCCTCGATCTTCTGCCTCACTCCAACCTTCTGGCTATTCCTATGGAGAGTGGTGGCCCACATGAGTTGCCACAACCACCAAACGCCACACGCACTACCTCCAATGATTCGCCAGCTTCCGCCAACGCCATGCCTTGCGCCAGCTTCTGCCAGGCTTCAGCCATCGATCCGCCAGGCGAGGGGTGCCATCCTCTCGTCTTACCTAGGCCGCTGGGGCAAATTTTGCGGAGAGGGGCGCCCGAACTTCGGGGGCCCGAGGCTGCTCAACGTGGCCGCGAGGGTGCCCTCCCCGAACAGACCTAGATCCTGTACCCCGGTCCGACCGCGCGGGCGGGAGGCGGAGGGGCCCAGGATCTCCGACGAGGGTTGTTGTTTCCAGCCCGCGGCTCCTGCGCAGCGGCGGCCCTCGGGGGGGGGGCCGCGTGCGGGCCCGAGGGGGGGGGGGCAGCAGACATGGGCCTGGGACGAGAGGCTGCACCAGGGATGCGGTCGGGACTTACTGGGGCCCTCTGCTGGGAAAGCCGCATCGGCGGATGTCAGGAGCGGAATGAGGAGACCTCCAAGCATCCCCTCCCCATCGTGGCCCCACACACTACCACACATGGCGGACAGGATGGAGAATAGACTCCTTCCCGCTCGAGGATGGAAAAAGGCGCGAGGCAGAGGGAGGAAAGGAACTGAGAAAGGGGCGCCTGCTTCCCCATCCCAAACCGTGGGCTGTTGTTTCTGCTGTGATGCTCTCGCCTCCCTCCCTCCCTTCGGGGATCTTCTGACACGGGTCACCAGAGGGGGTCTTCGCAAGATCCTGCAGGATCAGGTGCCCTGGCTGACCCCCGTTTGCATTGACCCCGTCTCTTGAGCCCCGATCCCTCCCTTCGTCTGCTTTACTGGCTTTCTCTCTCCCCGGCCGCGCCCTTGCACCTCCCGTGCACCCTTAGATCCCCGTGCCCCCTCACCCAAGCCAGCTCTCAGACTCCGACTCGTGCTCGGACACGCTCGCTCTCAGACTCAGACTCGCTCACACTCAGGGCCATCCACACTCGGTTCGCCACGAGGTATCACTCATGGCACTCGGGCCTCCCGAAGAGGAGCCGACCAGGGTGGTGTCCCCAGGTCGGTGCGACCTCCCGCCTAGAATGCGCACCATTCGGGTGTGGCCGTGTTCGGCTCAAGGGCCCCATAGAATCACAGCGATGCACCCAGCATTGCACTCGGGCCTCCCAAATAATGGGTGAGCTGGCCAAGGGGACATCAGGGGCAGAATCGCGCCCATTTTGCAGTTTTGAGAAGCATGCGTGTTTGACTTCAGCGCCACATGATAACCGCAGTGCAGCAGGCATTGCCCTCGGGCCTCCCAAGGGGGAGACCTACCAAAGTGATATCACTGGCACGCTCGCCCCCGGATTGGTGGGACCTCGCGAGTGTAGAACGGCCGTTGCTGGAAGTAGGACGAGTCCTCGTTTCCAAACCTCAACACCACCACACAATAGCAATAACCAACTGGGACTCAGAGGGGGAGCCGACGAGTGCGTGGTTAGGCTCGAATCCGCGCCAAGATAATCTGTGCAACCTCTCAACCGGGATGATCTCTGGGAAGTCGAGTATATGTTTTCAGCACCACCTGATGACCACGATGTAAGAAACACAATCGCTCGGGCATCCCGAGAAGCCGACCAAGGTGGTATCACATGCGCACTCGCGCCAAGATTGGCGGACCCTGTCTAAGAAAACTATTGTTTAGAGAAAAACACGTGGATGTTTTCACGGCCCGATAATCGCCGTGTTGCATCAGGCATCTGACCCGTGGACAACAAGGGGAAGCCGACCAGGGCGTTATCACGAGCACGTTCGCGCTCAAATCCGTTAAACAAACTTTAGACATGCTTGGAAACATACGCGTCCCCTTTGAGAGCTCCACAATCACCGCACTGTAGCAAGGACGACGCGTGGGCCTCCCAAAACAGAGCAGACCACCAGGGTGTTATCACGCGCACGTTCGCGCCCAGAGTGGTGAGGCCTCGTTGAGTGTAGCTGTGTCCCCCTGTCTCTCCTTCTGCCTCGCTCCTCTTTCCCTTCCGCCTCCTCCTTCTCCTCATAATCATCACCATCAATATCAGCATCAGCATCAGCATCAGCCACAGCATCAGCATCAGCATCATCAGCATCATCATCATCATCATCATCATCATCATCATCATCATCATCATCATCATCATCATCATCATCATCATCATCATCCTCATCCTCATCCTCATCATCATCATCATCATCATCATCATCATCATCATCATCATCATCAGCAGCAGCAGCAGCAGCAGCAGCAGCATCATCATCATCATCATCATCATCATCATCATCATCAAATCCAGCATGATCATGATCACGATCATGATCATGAGCATGAGCATGAGCATGAGCATCAGCATCGTCAGCATCAGCATCATCAACACCAGCATCAGCATCAGCATCAGCATCAGCATCAGCATCAGCATCAGCATCATCCTCATCCTCATCCTCATTCTCATCCTCATCCTCATCCTCATCCTCATCCTCATCATCCTCATCCTCATCCTAATCATCATCGTCATCCTCATCCTTACCCTCGTCCTCATTATCATCCCCATTCCCATACCCATCCTCATCCTCATCTTCATCCTCATCCACATCCTCATCCTGCTCATCATCATCATCATCATCACCATCATCATCATCATCATCATCATCATCATCATCATCACCATCATCATCCTCATCATCCTCATCATCCTCATCCTCATCCTCATCCTCCTCCTCATCATCATCATCATCATCAGCAGCAGCATCATCATCACTATCATCATCACCATCATCGTCCCATCCCCCATCATCCTCTTTCTCCTCCTCATCCTCCTCCTCCTCCTCGCCCGAAGGGGCCACAACATGGCGCAGGGGGCCCCTGGCTGTTCCAGGAGGCCATCGACGCCCCAGGAGGCTCCCGAAAGCACCGACAGGGTCCAGAGGGGGGGTCGGGAAGCGACGGGGCCCCGAGGGAGGCCCTGCGAGGCCGGAGCCGTAGGAGGTCACGTGAGGCCCAAAGAAGCCTTCAGTCATGTTCAGACTCGCACATAGGTGAAAGGGCCCTGGGACACACAAATAAACAAGTGGCACGTGTGCCATGGCTCTTGCACCAAAACAAAGGGGGAGGAGGAGGAGGTGGAGGAGGAGGGGGGAAGAGGGGGTAAGACATCGCCCCTCGGGGCCCAGCAACGGGGCCTAACTCCCAGGTAGGGAGGGCGGGGTGCGTCGCGATGCGGAATAAAGTGCTTGGAGCGGAGGGGGCACGGGGCGGAGGCTCCCCTGGGGCGCTGGGGGCGCGGAGAGGAGGGGGGGGAGGTGGTGTGCGTCGCGATGCGAAAGAAAATAGTCGGGGCGGAGGGGGCCCTGGGCGGGGCTTGGGGCAGAGGGCCACAGGGCGGGGGTCCAACTGGGGCGCTGGGGATGGGGGGGGACGTGGTGTGCGTCGCGACGCGGAACAACCTTGTCGGGGCGGAGGTGGCACAGGGCGGAGCCCCCACTGGGGCGCTGGGGACGCGGGAAGGGAGGTGGGGGACGTGTGTGCGTCGCGACGCGGATTCAAGCGTTCGTGGCGGAGGGGGCAGTGGGTGGGGCTCCCGCTGGGGCGCTGGGGACGCGGGGGGGCTCGGGGCAGAGAGCCACGGCGCGGCGGTCCCACTCTGGCGCTGGGGACGCGCGGGTGCTGGTGTGTGTGTGTGTGTGTGTGTGGTGTGTGTGTGTGTGGTGTGTGTGTGTGTGTGTGTGTGTGTGCGTGCGTGCGTGCGTGCGTGCGTGCGTGCGTGCGTGTGTGTGCGACGCGGAATAAAGTGGTCGGAGCTCCAGACACCCTGTGCAAGAGAATACACACAAATAACCGGATTCTCCATAGTTTCCCATATGTTCTGGGTTTTGGTCTCCCCCCCCCCACTTCCCATAGTTTCCCATATGATCTGGGGAATCGACGATGAATTGTGTCTGCATGTTTTTCCCCCTGCATAGGACGGATAAAGCATCCCTCAAGAGCGCGAGGCCCTCCTCGGGCCAGCAGGAAGAGCCTCCGGGGGCACTGGGATGCACAAGAACGTCCAGCAAGCACGGAGATGATCAGGCCTGCCCTTCCCGAGCCGACCCCGATCCTGGACCACAGTCCACCCCGTACGGAAGGGAGGCCCACCGCTGGCCAGCACGAAGAGCATGCGAGGGTACCCTCCCCCTCGGATGCACGAGAGCATCCCGCAGACACGAAGAACATCAGGCTACCCTCCCCGAGCCGACCTCGGCCTCGTACCTCGCTTCGACCGTACTCACGCTCAGGTTCGCGCCCTCTCCGAGGCACTCTCAGGACCCTCGACGGGCGGTGGACGTGCCGCCCCTCCCCAACAGCCCCCCGGGGCCCGAGCGTGTCCGTTCCCACCGCCCGCCGGGGCCCCCCGAGGGCGAACCCGCGGGCAGTGGCCCTGGATGTGAAACCCCGTCCCTTATCAAGGGGCCCCAGCACACACAAATAAATACACACAAATAAAAGGATTCCCCATATTTCCCCTATATTTTCTGGGTGTTTGTTTCCCCCCCCACTTCCCATATTTTCCCATATTACCCGCGGGCCAAATGAAGGGGCCCCAGGACACACAAATGAATACAAACACATAAACATATCCCTTATAGTTTCCCCATATTTTCTGGGTGTTCGCCTCCCCCCCACTTCCCAGATCTTCCCTTATTTTCTGGGGAATCGACGATGAATTGTGCCTGTGTGTTTTTGTTCCCTCCTGACCTCAGGCCCCCCCCACACAAGCGGGGGGCCGCGGGCCGAAGCATGCTCCACTCCTCGCTCGCGCCAGGTGGCATGCCCCGCCCCGCTCAGCACCGCCCTGGTCTCGGGGGTGCCGTGCCTCGGACTCTGTCGAGCCACCAGGTGCCTGGGGCGAGGGGCGCGGCCGTCGGCGGGGTCCTTCAAAGCCTCGGGTGTTGGTGGTCAAACCTGGGGGGGCTTCAACCTTGGGGGTGCTTGATCATCGGGTCTTCAAACCTCTGGATTCTGGTCGTGTAAACAACAGAGAAACCTGATACACTTAAAATGTCGGAGGTCCGCGCGGATGTCTTGGACCCCACCCTCCCTGACGCGCGGAGTGCGCCAGGGGCGGTACCAGAGGCGCCGCCAGGGGCGCCCAGGTGCCGATCCAGGCAATCCGCGCTGACCTCCAAAAGCTTATGCTTGTGCCGTGTTTTGTCCCTCGCTTGAAGCTGCGCCGCCGGCTTACGCGCAGCCAGCAATACACCGTCAACCAGGTTACCGCACGAGACCTTGTAAAGTTCTCTGACGTGTCTCTCGCATCAGGCGGAACTTAGGGTTCCTCGTGAAAGCTTCTGACACTACGCCGCTCCGCCGACGTGGCCTCCTGATGATGATGATGCTGATGCTGATGCTGATGATGATGCTGATGCTGATGCTGATGATGATGATGATGATGATGATGCTGATGATGATGATGGTGATGGTGATAGTGATAGTGATGGTGATGATGATGATGATGATGATGCTGATGATGATGATGATGATGATGATGATGATGATGATGATGATGATGGTGGTGATAGTAATGGTGATGGTGATGATGACGATGCTGATACTGCTTGTGATTATGATGCTGCTGATAGTGATGATGCTCTTTGATCATGATGCTGATGATGCTGATGCTGATGATGATGCTGCGATGCTGAGCGATGACGGCTGATGGTGATCATGACAACGCGCCGCCGATGTGGCCTCTTGGTGTATGAAGTAGCTGCTGATCAGGAGCAGGACGACCAGGCAGAAGGCCACCGCCTGAGCTGCCGCCCCGCAAGGGGCACCGCTCCCTGCCGCCCGGGAGCCCCTTCACATGAAAAAATCCTAAGGAAACGGGCCATTACCAACCCAACAATCCCGCCTCAACCCCCCTCTGCACTCCCCCTAAGGAGGGCTTCGCCCCTGATCAACTTCACTCGCTCGTACCTCGCTCTTTCCGTCATCCCAGTCGAACGCGCCTCGCCCCTCCCCTGGACCACTCCCTCAAGAGCTTCGCCCCACCAAAACGTCATCACTAATACCTCGCTCTGTCCGTTACCTGCTCGGCACGAGGACGGAAAGCGCGTGGAATTCCAAGGCGTGAGGTCGCTGGCTTAGTGTCTTGGACCCGTGCTGGTTTTAAGGCTTTGGTGAGACGTACGACAAGTCGAGCAAAACACCTTGCGAAAATCAATGTGTATTGCGATTCCGGATCTTCCTGGGGGCCCTCTTGGGGATCTTTGGGGCAATCGTTGGGCCCTGCTGGGCCGTCCAGGGGCCCTCTTGGGCAGTCTTGGGGGGCTTGGGCCGTCTTGGGGCCCTCTCGAGCCCTCTTAGAGACCTCCTGTGGCCCTCTCGGGGCTCTCTTGGGAATATTTGAAGCCCTTAGGGGCCTTGGGGACCTCTTGGGCCGTCTTGTGGCGTTTGATCTTTCTCCGAGGCAGGACGACGTCAAGTTGAGCTGAGAGTACATGCAGGTGAGTACTCGTCAACGCTGCAGCGAATCTGCCCCCAGTTGGTGCCCACTCGGTGCCACAACTAGAAGCATGCTGGGCCGAACGCTCACAGCGACACGCTAGCGAGTGGGTCGAGGGCAGAAGCTGCATTGGCTGCACATGCAGCATAATGTGATTGCACTCTAGCAAGCGGTGGGCCGAGAGTATGTACAGCCGGACGGCAGAGCCTGTTGCTCAGCCTGGGCTGCGCGCCACTGGGCAGCAATCGCGAGAGCAACAGCATGAGCGAGCATGGCAGTGCAGAGGGTCCTGAATTCATAGAATGCGCGAGAACGCGGATGAGGCGCAGAGGGTCAAGCGCGAGGTGCCTTTGCCTGTATCCAGAGATAGCCCAAGAGATGGCGTGGCGCGAGGCTGCCGTGACTGCAGCCAAGAAGTGAGCCGAAACCCCGACGTCCCCACTGCAAGGTTCCGCTCCTCCTCCCCCCTGCTCCGCCCGCTCCTGGTCCGCACGGCACTCTAGCAGCGAGGCATCAGAACTCGTTGGAAGTCCGCGGTGCGAGCCAACCTGCGTCCCAATGCAGTGGAGAAGCAGGCAGGTCGCCTGCGGCGCGAAGGCCGCGCCACTACTCTGACCAGACACCAGGAGACTTTCGCAATCTCTCCTCCTCCTCCTCCTCCGCTCCTCCTCCTCCTCCGCTCCTCCTCCTCCTCCGCTCCTCCTCCTCCTCCTCCTCCTCCTCCTCCTCCTCCTCCTCCTCCTCCTCCTCCTCCTCCTCCTCCTCCCCCTCCCCCTGTTCATCCTTCCATGGTTCTGCTCTCCTCCCGGGCCCCGGACGCGCGAGCGGCGGCCCCCTTCGGAGAGGCAGGAGCATGAAGGCTGGTGGCGATTTGAAACGGTCGATGGATCAACCCCGACCATGGCGTGAGGTGTGCGCCAGACGGATTGTCCTGCGCGGCATCTGCGCGGAGGACGTGACAGTGACGCTGCTGGGCACCCCCAGCATGCGCCATTCATGGGTACCACGACCCCCGTCCCCCCCTCCCAGACCACATCTCCCCATCCTCACCTTCCCTCTCCTGCACCACGCTCAAGGGAGACGGCCGACCGAGAGCTCTGGCCAGACCGTCACGAGCCGAATCCCACCAGCCCTCTGGGCGTAGGTGGTCTAGAACAGATCCTCTTCCACCCCTCCCTCTTCCCCCTTGGGGAGGGGTTTACCCCTCCCCCTACCCCCTCCCCTGGACCTGGACGGGGGGGGCCGCGGGTAGTTAGAGCGTCCAAGATGGCCCAAGACGGCTCCAAGAGCGCCTCAGAGAACCCAAGATGAGCTCCAAGATGGCTCAAGATAGCGCAAGATCGCTCACGATGGCTCCTAAGATGGTTCCAAGAAGCCCAAAGACGGCCCCAAGATAACTCCAAGTGGCCAAACAGCTCCCCAAGGAGGCCCCGAAGAGGCCAAAATCGTCCCAAAACCTAAGGAAAATCAATGATTTTTGCTTTCTCGCCTTTTCGCTTCCGATGGCCATCCGAGGCCTGGAGATGGCTCCAAGATGGCCCAAGAGGGCCCCAAGAGAGCCCCAAAAGAGCCCCAAGACGGCCCCAAGAGCGCCCAAGAGCACTCCAAGAGCGTTCCAAGAGGGGTCCAAGAGGCGATTTTAGGGGCTTCCGAGGGGGGGCGCTAATTAAACCCCCCCTCTTGTTTGATCGACTCCCTCCAAGATGGCCCCAAAAGCGCCCCGAAGGCTCCCCAGAGCGCCTCAAGAGGGTCCCAAGAGGCGCCCAAGATGCCCCAAGGCGCCCAAAAAGCCCTCCAAGAGGCCCTCAAAAGACCCCCAAGAAGCTCCTTCCCCTCCTCCTCCTCCTCCTCCGATTCTTCCTCCTTCTCCGTCCTCCTCCTCCTCCTCCTCCTCCTCCTCTTCCCCTCCTCCTCCTCCTCCTCCGACGACGACGACGACGACGACGACGACTCCTCTTCCATCCTCCCCCTCTCGGGGTCTGTGACAGCTTCCCCCGCCCTTTGTTATTCTGCATGCTCCCCGACTTCCCTGATCACCTCAACTCCCCTGAGCATCGTTTCTGGATGGGCTGGTGGGGATACGCGAAGCGTCAACAATTCTGACAAGTATGACAGGGCTCCAGGCTAGCAGCAAGGCAAAACGCTAGTGCTTCACCAGGAACGCAATTACCTGACGGCACTATGAGCTTACAGTGCGCCAGAAATGATTGCATGGAGAATCGATGAGTTGATGTGTGCGCGAGCTGCTTAACACTGAGCTGGTGCCGCTCATCTGAGATAATCTTGCTGTGGCGATGCTGGCCGCACTCACTGATTGCCCTTTTCTGAATGACCTCGAGGCGCTCCCATATCTCGCGTACCAGCTGTCCACCACATTCAAACACGAACCTTACACCTGCTTTTAAAATGTCTGTTCCTACGGAGAGAACAGTACCAACGCCGCAACACATGGCAGCACTCAACACTGCCGGTGAAGACGGAGACCGGAAGAAGGAGACTGGCAGGCAGACCCGGGGGCACTGAGATGTAGCGAAGCTATCGGACGATCAAGCTCGCGAGGGGGTGCTCTCCCTGTGCGTGCCCGGCGGGGCCAGCCACGCTGCAGGTGCTCCTCAGCGCCTGCGGCCATCGTAGCTGTGGTCGAAACGCGCCAGCATCTCCGCCCTCCGGAGAGCCTCCGCCCGGGCGCTGCTCTTGCGCAGGTCGACGGAGTCCTTGCTGCCGCAGCGACGCATGTCCTCCGAGCTCAGGGCCAGGAGCCGGCCCTGGCAGGTGCTGCCGTCCTCAGAGCGAACTCCGTGCGTCTCCGTCGCCGAGTCCGTCGACACAGCCCGCCCGCGCCAAACATTCTCGGTTTCGAACCCGGCAGTTGACAGCGTCTGCGGCGAGCCAAAGGCGGCGGTGTCCACCGTCGGGGGCGCAGGAGCCCCAAAAGCGCGCGCCAGCAAAAACGCCATCCTGGCACGGGCGCAGAGGACGGGTGGCCGGCTTCAGTCCTGGTGGCTTGAGCAAAAAAATGGCTACGGACCGTCTTGGAGCGATGCTGGGGTAGTCTTGGGCCGTCTTGGACGCTGTTCTGACACAGAAGAACCCGGGGACGTAATCAACCCTGTAAGGCATGTGGCGAATATACATCGGATCGCTCAATATAAAAAGCAAGCATTGAATTATCCGGAATGCCCTTGAACGCTTCGCCACAAAACGTCGGGCCAGAGTCAGATGTTTCACATATGCGGCGTCACTCTTTAGAGTCAGGTCGTTGGCAGGAGAGCAACCACGAGGGGGCGTGGAAACATGTGGAAGAGGGACAATTGGAGACATAATTCGTGGGAGTAGCAGCAACTTGCGATGTGTTCGCACTGCAGGACAGCGCTCTCTGCAAGGGTGCCGAACAATCTAAGGACACAAAAACGCCCTCAGAAAAGGTTCTCCGTCCTTATCCGTCCGCTGGAATCACACCTGCCTGTGCCTCATGTGCTCAGCCCTGTGCCTGACTGCCGCTAGGTCCATGTACCTGGCCGCCCATGCCTCATGGGACCAGTGGCGACAGCTTCACGGATCGCAGCCCCCGAGGGGCCGGCGAGGTCTCGTGGTGATCTGCGTAAGGCGTACCTCCGCTGGGCCTCCCAGGAGTCCACAGAAGTGGCGACAGATTCGCAGATCGCAGCCCCCCTGGGGACGGCGAGCTATCGTTGTGATGTTTTCAAGACGTCACTCCGCTGGCCCTCCTAGAAGCCTATCGCAAACCCCCACAGGGCGGCGAGGTCTCGTGGTCATCCACGTAAAACGTCACTCCGCTGGCCCACCCAAGAACACACGTCACTGTCGACAGTTTCGCAGATCGCAGCCCCCCTCGGGGGACAGCGAGGTCTCGTGGTAATCCGGATCGCAGCCACCCTCCCCCGGGGGACGTTGAGGACTCGCGGTGATCCGCGTAAGACGTCACTGCGCTGGCCCTCCCCCGGGGGCGACAGTTTCGCAGATCGCAGACACCCTCCCCCGGGGTCCGGCGTGGTCCCGTGGTGATCTGCGTAAGACGTACCTCCGCTGGACCTCCCAGAAAGCCAACGAAAGTGGCGACAGTTTCGCAGATCGCAACCCCCCAGAGGACGGCGAGGACTCGTGGTGATCCGCGTAATACGTCACTGCGCTGGGCCTCCAAGGCTGCCAGGAGGCCTCCCAGGAGAAAGAAAACGAGGAGGAGAAAGGAGGGAGGAAGGAGGCGGGGGGAGGAGTGAATGATGGAGACCACGGTGCTCTTTTCAAAACGGGAGAAACAAATTTACTAATTAGCCTGACGAATGACCCAACCATGAGCAATTGTGGATACCGCGTTCTGGATCCATCGTTCGACGGGCCTCCCTTTGGGGCCACGAACCGTGCGAGGGGTGTGCCAAAATGAGCGGGGAACCGCATGCGGACCCTGCCACTGGGGCCTTCGGTGGAGCTCCCTATGGGACAACGACACGTGTGAGGCGTGTGCCGATATGGGCGGGGAACCGCATGCGGACCCTGCCACTGGGGCCTTCGGTAGAACTCCCGATGTGTCTGTATGAAAGGGGTGTGCTGAAATGGGCGGGGAACCGCATGCGGACCCTGCCACTGGGGCCTTCGGTGGAACTCCCGATGAGGCCACAAAACGCGTGGGGGGTGTACCGAAACGGGCGGAGAACCGCATGCGGACCTTGCCAATGGGGCCTTCGGCGGAGCTCCCCATGGGGCCACGAAACGTGTGAGGGGTGTGCCGAAATGTGCGGGGAACCGCATGCGGACCCTGCCTCTGGGGCCTTCGGTGGAACTCCCGATGGGGCCAAAAAACGTGTGAGGAGGGCGCCGAAATGAGTGGGGAACCGCATGCGGACCCTGCCACTGGGGCTTTCGGCGGAGCTCCCTATGGGACCACGAAACGTGTGAGGGGTGTGCCGAAATGAGCGGGGAACCGCATGCGGACCCTGCCACTGGGGCCTTCGGTGGAGCTCCCTATGGGGCCACCAAACGTGTGAGGGGTGTGCCTAAGTGAGGGGGGTGACGGGAGGAGCGAGGAGGAGGGGGCAGCGGGAGGAGGAGGAGGAGGAGGAGGAGGAGGAGGAGGAGGAGGAACGCGGGGCGCTGTCTCTTCATTACACCAGAGAAGAGCCCAATCAGTGGATGGTTTGATGAGATCGATGGTGAGATCAGTTGAGATGAATAGTGAGATCGATCACGAGATCGATAATGACTCGTGAGATCGATAAAGGGATCGATAAGGAGATCGACAAAGAACCCGGGAACCTGAGAACTCGGAACCCACCGAAATCGGCCGGGACTCTTTCAGTGCAAGCACTGAGGCCCAACACCACAGAATGGTTGGGACTAATGTACGTCTTCCTCAGGGAAAGGCCATCTTGGGCTCGCTTTGAGAGCTGGTGGGCTGTCCAGGGGTCCCGTGGACCTCCCTAATGCCGTGAAGGAGCCTCCCTGATGCCGTCCTTGGGCCTCCTGGAGGCCCAAGAAAACGACCTTGTGGTTCATGGGCGTCTTGTGCGTTCTTGGGGCCGACTTGGGCAATCGTGGGCCAAACATGGCCGAAAATCAATACATTAGACCTGGGCCGGCACGGAAACAGAAAGAGCACTTCAGGAACTTGCGGGAGATGGCTCATGGCACCCTTCGCTCTTGGGAACTTTGGTGTTCAGAGCTGATAACGTCATTGCTCTCTGTTGGGAGCCCAGAGACTTGTACGTTCCCGCTCTGGGGCTGCGTGGGATCCTCGGTCCTCGGCGCAGCCAAGCCTTCCCTCCCCATCTCCTCTTTGCCCTCCTGCCTCATCATTGGGGGACGTGGGAATCCTGTGCTCATTCTTTTCGTCGCCTGCGACAGGGAGGCGCCTTCGCGAGCGTCGCGCGGTCGATGGTGATGGCCTCGTCCAGGGCCTCCCAGATGGAGAAGGGCTTCTCCTGCTCAAAGGGAGGCGGGGGGTGGGAGCAGGGGGGCAGACAAGCAGAGAGAGGTTCGGAGGAGGAGGAGGAGGAGGAAGGGGGAGGGATGAGGGAGGCGGAAGGAGGGAGGAGGAAGTGGAGGAGACGAGGAGGAGGAGGAGGAGGAGGAGGAGGAGGAGGAGGGCGGAGGATGAGGGAGGGAGAGAGGAGGTGGAGGAGGGCGCAAGCGAGCGAGCAGCAGACGGGAACCCTGTGGATCATGAAGAACGCCGACGGGCCAACACCGCGGTCTCCTCCAAGGTTCAGGGGCGCCGCGGGCATGGATGCGGCGGAAGCGGGCGAGCCTGCGTGAGGCCAGCGCGCATCTGCTCACAGTGGAAGAGCAGGCTGAGCGGAGTACGCAAGACGGACGGCCCAACAACAACGCAAGGTGCACAACCCGAGATACATCACACGGCACGTGGACCCGTGGGAATCCAAACAGACCTACCTTCAACGACCGGCTGTTTAGTGGTCAGGCCGAACGATCCACCATCACATCGCACAAATATAAGAAAACACACCTGCTGCAAAAACAAGCCAGAAAGGGAGCGCGTCGCCCCATGCGCACGCAATCGGGAAAGGTCGGCGGCCTAGTGCGTCCAAGCGGAGCAAACATGGTGTGTGTGTGTGTGCAAAATGGCGGCCTCCTCCTTCTCATCCCTCTCGAAATCCACCTCCATCCTTATCTGGTTTCTCGTCCTCCTCTGCATCCTCCTTGTCGCCATGGGTATCCTTGCTCCATCGCCGCCTCCATCGCCGCCTCCCCCTCCCCCTCCTCTCCTCCTCCTCCTCCTCCTCCTCCTCCTCCTCCTGCTCCTCCTCCACCCTCCTCCTTCCTCCTCCTCCTCCCTCCTTCCTTTTCCTCCCCTCCTCCTCCTCCTCCTCCTCCTTCTCTCTTCCGCTTGGGCGCAAGTCCGCCTCAGTCATCCTCCCCTTCCCCCTCCCCCCCCCTTTACTCCCCATGCGCGTTCCGCCAGGGAGCGGGAATAGGGGTTTAGGAATACCGATGTGACATGTGCACTGGATGCAAACACGTAGCGCGATATAATGATACTGTGAGTGCGCATCAGCGCCACGAACGCGCGAACACTGAAGGGGATGGCAATGCTGGCGCCGCGCGTGGAACATGGGTGATCAAAGCATTCGAATCCCGTGCGTTGGCGCACGTGGCGCGTCAACCTTTGGGCGGGCTTGGTATGATGCAACCCCAGAGCCCGCGATGCACACCACACATGAGGGCGCTCAACACTGGGGAGCCCTGTTTATGTTTTCCCCATGGCGCCTGCTCTAGACAACGAGGACCAGGATGGGCCGGCACGACGGCAGCGATGACGGTGAAGGTGATGACTTCGACCAGCCCATCGATTGCTAGGAACAGAAGACCTCCAGCGATCCATCTAGGGTAACGAACAATGACATAAACATAAAACAATCATCAATCAATGGTAGGATCAATCAATCTAGGGTAACGAACAATGGTAGGATCAATCAATGATTGCTAGGACCTCCATGGGTCGATTCATCAGCCTAGGGTAACGAACAATGACACAAGCATAAAACAAAAATCGGAGGTCCGCACGGACCTCCGAGGATTGTGTGTTTATACCACTGTACTTTCACTAGAAATCGATCGAGCGACCGTGATGGGCAGATTCTCCACCACCACTAACATAGGTATTATAGGAAGGCACCAACTATACACCAACACCGATCCTGGCCAGGATCACCCTGGGCCCAGGATCGGTGTATACGCCCTCCTGCCTTGCGCAAGAAGGCATATACACCGATCCTGGGCCCAGGGTGATCCTGGGCCAGGATCGGTGTTGGTGTATAGTTGGTGCCCTCCGATATTACGGTAGGGCGGGGGAGAAGGGAGGACTGGTGGTCCTCCCTGTCAGATGTTTCTCCCCCTCCTTCTCTCCCCTTTTCCCATGTACCTATGATAGCGGTTGTGGACAAGCTGTCCATCGACCGCGCCCGCCCCGTCGATCCAAGGCCGATCGACAGAGGCGAAGGAGACGAAAAGAAGGCCTTCTCAGAAGGCGGCGGCGCTTTTCAGAACCCGCCGGCCCTTTGAGAAGGTTTCTCAGCGTCTGCGGGAAAAGTTAAAAAACATCGCAGGGACCGAGGAACCTACAAGCCTTCTGTCGGCGGTGGACAAGCCTCCCTTCAGTAAACCACCCTTTGGCGGACCTGGACCCGCAAAAACAATGGCCGCGACGCCCGCTCCCGAACCCAGAACGGCCAATTCCTGAAATCAACGTGTTAGGGTAGGTTTAGGACGGCCTGTCCCCCTACAGGGGGATTTTGAGCGAACAATGGAAAATACTCCAAAAATACCCTCAAAATGTTCGCAAAGAGTCCAAACATAGTCCCCGGACTATTTTTTGGCTACTTTTGAATATCTTCCCCATGCAGAGGGACAGGCCCGACGTAAGGGTATGCCTATCAACCTCCGCTTCTAAGGAGACCCCGTCGCTCTGCCGCCCCTGCGCGATCGATATCGAGGGGCAACGATAGGGGGGGGACAGGCATAGGGGGGGCGACCTGGAATCGGCGACACATCGCCGATACATCGGCGACAGGCCCCCGATAGTGAATCGGCACCTCCCTGGGCGGGTTGGTGCTATCAGACCCCCATCGGCGATCAAGGGGCCTATCAGGAACCCTAAATAAGGAACGGGGCCCCTTTCTCCCATACGTTGAACTTCCCATGGAAAAACTCAGGAAAACGGAAGGCAAACTGCAGAACCATCAGGGAACGCCGAGCCCCTCTCCAACGACAAGGGTTCCTTCTTCAGGGCCCCGACTGTATCGTTGCCCCTGAGATTTGGACGCCCCAGTTATCCGGGGTAACTCGGGTCCGAGGTAACTCGGGTTTGGATTCCCGAAAAAGGAACCCGAGTTAGCCCTGACCCGAGTTACCCCTGATGATTCGGGGCTCTGAGAGATATCCAACGACCGCCCCGGCCGACCGCGCCGGCGGTCCTCCGGGGCCCCGCCAGCCGCCCCGGCGTCGCCGCCCATGGCGCGCGGGCCGGGCGCTCCGCGCGGCGCCTCGGGGCCCCAGACGGCGGGGCCGCGCCCGGCCGCCCTGGCCGCAGTACTCCGCCTCCGCCTCCGCCTCCTCCTCCTCCTCCTCCTGCTCCTCGCCCGTTTCCTCCCTCTTCTCCCCCTCCTCCCCCTCCTCCTCCTGCTCCTCTTCCTCCACCTCCTCCACCGCCTCCTCCTCCACCATTGCACTTCTTATCAGTATTAGGTCGGGCTAGTCCTCCTACAGGCGGATTTTGGACGAGAGAGACAGTCGGACTCGATTGAACAGGACGCGCGAGAGGACACAAGACCCCTCCGAGGGCCGCATTGCCATAGGCATGTAGGAGGCATGGGTCGCGAGACACGGGACACAGAGGTGCCCTTGGCTTGGCAGGGTCGACATACTAATCAGGGCCGACGATAGGTCGGGCCTGTCCTCCTACAGGCGGATCTTGGACGAGAAATAAAACATGGCAAAACGTTCGCAGAACATGCAATAATCAATCGACACATCGTACCCCGACTATTTTTTCACTCGTCTTGAATGCCTCCTGTAGAGGGGCATGCCCGACTTAACCGCAATATCAGCCAGCATCGGATCAGAAAGCATCGGCACGGAGTCGGAATCGGATGGGATGGATTTCGTTATCTTTGGAGTTTTTCCAGTGCTCAGCCATTTCCCAGTGCTCAACCAAGGCTCCACCTCCACAAAAACATCCTGGCCTACATCCGCCCTACGACCGCAGTACCGCAGTTCGGCGGCGTCGGCAAATGCACGACTCGCGCAGATCAGAGGACGTGCTGTTTTCAGAACATCTTCTGAACGTGCTGCGACCGAACGTCTAATATAAGTATCTTGAAACTGAATTGCACCCCAGTGGCAGAAAGCCCTGATCGACTTCGCCAGAGCGGCGCCATGCGAGCATCGGCCCGCATCGCATCGCTGGGGGATCGAAGTGACACAGGATCGATCGCGGCAACCTCGAAATCGTATCTTGTCGATGGAATCAAAACGGGGCCCAGCCTGACCAGGCCCTGCCGCCGCCCGACCGCCGCTCCGAAGGCAGAACCGACGGGCATCATATATACAGACAATCGGCAGTTTAACAAAAACACAAACAAAAAACACAAAAGCATAGGACTCATCAAATGCAAACACATACACAAACTAACACAGACACATGCACATATGTAATCAATACACATACCAAAACACGTGCGACAAATATATGAGAAGAAATCTTGCGGCACAGACGTCGGCGATCATGCAGGGTCCTCAGGCGCCCCAGAGCTCCGTGGGGGTTCCCTGGGCGGTCTTCGCGGGGGGTACGTGGCGTCCGTGGGACCTGGTGAACATGTGCGCCCACTGCGAAAATCTCCATGGCCCCGGGACGCTCGTACTCGGAGAAAGGAAGTGAACATTTCAGCAGCAGCAAAGGACAGTACGACAAGCCACCTCCACTGGCTCAGCAAAATCTGGCCGTCGCGGCTATGGTCGACCGCAATCTTCGCAGAACGTGTTCTCATAGTAACAAAAAACGCTAAAATATCTCACTTCCACACGGGATGCGGTTAGCACAAATGGAGCACGTTGGTGGCAAGCGATACTCGTCCTCATCGTCGAAGGAGATAGCTTCATCCAAGTCCAGCTCGCGCCCCTCAGCGCAGGACCTCCGTTGGCCACTTTCGGGGAACTCCCGCGAGATCTCCAACTCCACCTCGACGGCCGACGCAGGAGCGCCACGCATCGAAGGGGCCGAAACCACCGTCTTCATACCATGGCTCTCGAGCTATTGCGGCCCGTGTTTATCCACGTCGTCGGCTTGTACGTCGAAACACACTCCAGCCTCACGATCCCAACACTCGTCGACGACCTCCGCCTTTCCCTCCTGCTCGACGACCTGCGTTGTCGGCGGCTGCGACTGCAGCACCGCCAACCAGAAGCCCAGCTGCCTCCGCCACGTCCTGGAAGACCGCGGGGAGACGGGCCCGCTTGCCCTCGGCAGGGGCCTCATCCCCCCGCATGGCCTCGGACACCCTCGGCGAGGACCGGCCGTCGGGCCAAGACGGCGCCACCCTCCTCAGCAACCGTGCGGGCGCGCCCCGCAGAACTGGCGCCAAGGGCGTCGGGGTGCGCGGCGCCGCCGCCAGAGCCGACGCCGTCGAGCCTCAGGCCTGTGGCGACGATGGCGATGTCCGAATCGATGGCCCGGGCACATCCTCCAGGCGGCAACTCTGCCGCGGGCCAGGCCGCAAGCGCCCGGGGACGCGGCGCCCTGCTGGCCGGAGCTGCAGCACGGGTCACGTGGTCACGCCAGGATCCTGTGGTCACGCCCCGCGCCGCCCCGCCGCCCTGCGGTCACGCCAGGATCCTGCGCCACCTGCTCCGTCGCCGCCCGACGCGCCGACGAAGTGCCGAGGGAGCGAATCTCCTCGATATCGGGCAACCCCCCACCATTCCCGTGAGCCAAAAGCCCCAGTCCCGCCCACCCGTCCCTCACGCCCGCCGCTTTGCCCCGAACTGACGACGGGTTGGGGTCGCAGGGTACGCCGAAGGGCAAGGTCCAGGTGAAGGGGGCCTACAGAAAGGTCCGAGCCAAAATGGCTACGGGCCTCCTCCTCTTTCTCCTCCTCTTCCTCCTCCTCCTCCTCCTCCTTCGGCCGCTCGGGATGATTCGAACACCCCCGGAAGGCTCTCGGGCAGCCGCAGCTGCAGGAGAGCACCACTGAGGCTGGAAAGCCCCAAAGGACAGACGAAAACGCCACGCGACGCCGACGGAATCGTCGGTCATCCTTCTTCACCCTCTCCCAGAGCCCCCTTCCTTACCGGTCACACGCAGGAGCGACCCTGGGCAAAGTGACCTGTGGTGCGCGGCTCCAGGGGGTCGCGCAGGGGCCAAACCTGAGCGCGCAAGACAGTGTTGGGGGGGCAGCTGTGGGCCGACACAGGAGGTCACTCCGTCGAAAGGCCAGTTCCCCAGATCCCCCACGTCATGACTTTGTGCAAGCCGTCGGCTCCCAGAGGCCGACAATAGTGACCCCCGTCGTAGTTTTGTTTCGTGACTCGAGGGGGTCTGGGTCTACGCTTCGGTCGGGCATCTCGTCCTACAGGAGGATTCTGAAAGAGAAATATCTCATACAGTAAAAACGATGCATAAAAAGATAGCCAAACGAAGCACGAAAAATCGCCACCTTAGTATATGTTACTATCAACTATCATCGAATATCCCGCCTGTAGATGACTAACTACTAGACAACCCCAACCCAAACCGAAGACCCGAACTTTGGGTTGGGGGGGTACGGGCGTCATACGCGTTTTTGTTCCAATGTTCCCCGACCACCCCACACTGGAAATAGAAGGCAAATCAGGGCCTTCGGGTTGGGTGCGGGTTGTCTGGTGGACGGCGGGTAGAGGGACATGCCCGACTTAGGTTAAGGTCGGGCATCTCCTCCTACGGACGGAGTGTGGGCGAACAATCCAAACTAGTCAAAAATATTCATAAATACCAGAAAGTATGGAAAATTCGTCCTCAGACTGTTTTTTAACTATCTTTGAACATCTCCTGTAGAGGGACTTACCCGATTCAAGACTTGTTGACGCGTAGCTAGAGACCTCCTAGATTGGGTCGGAGTAAATGGAGTTGGAGGATCGCACCGCGTCGCCGATACATCGGCGATGCATCAGTGATGCATCGGCGATTCATCGGCGATACACCAGCGATGCATCGTCGACGGGGGCGGTGCATCGGCGACGTCCACGTTAAGTAAATCGGGCTCCACATCGAGCCGCATCGGCGATGCGGCGCGATCCTCCGACCCCATCTACTCCGACCCCATCTAGGAGCCCTGTCGGGGGCGGCCAAGAGGGGGGCGCTCAAGAGGAGGGGGGTGCAGATCATGACCCGCGGCGTGTGCGCGGCCCAAGGGGGGGGGGGCCCAGGGACATTAATGAGATGAGAAGAGGCGCCGTGAAATCTGTGGACATGCCATGGCTTCTCGTCCGACCTCGTCCTCCTCCTCCTCCTGCTGCTCCTCCTTTTCCTCCTCCTCCTCCTCCTCCTCCTCCTCCTCCTCCTCCTCCTCGACCCCCGACGAGGCCATCACCCCCCTCTTTGCCGCCCCCGACCCCGGGCGTAGCCGACCCCTCGCAGCGGGCGGCCGGGCGCTCCCCGGGCTGCTCCCATCGGGCCCCCGGCCGGCCTCTCGCTGCGGGCGGCGCGCCTGCGACGCACGGAGGCCCGGCGCACCCCTCGCGCCACGCGCCTCCCCTCCCCCGCCCCCCCCCCCCCCCCCCGGCGGTCGGGGGGGGGGGAGGAGGGCAGAAGGAGGGATAAGGAGAGGGGGAGGGGGAGGGGGGAAAGGGAGAGGGAGGGGGAGGGGCAGGAGGAGGAGGAGGCGGAAAGAGGGGGGGAGGGGGAAGGGGAGGGGGAGAGAGAAGAACAAGACGAAGCCATGACGAGGATCAATTCGGGTGAGGTTAATGAAGTTAAACGGGAATCTCTGAGATCCAGCAGTTCTGGAGCATGTCTCGGGCGCCGCGGCCTTCTCAAGGAGAGTCCCGGAACGCTCTGGTAGCGTTCCAGTACGCCCTGCAACGGAAATGTCCTCGTCCTAGTCCCGTCCGAAGAAAAAAAGAATGGGGGGCGGGGCAATAGAAGAATACATATGGCAAAAATATGAACTGTTGGCGCTCCGCGCGGATTTCTTGGATCCGCGCTGGCCTTCCGTCCCTGGCGCGCGGAGCGCGCCGGGGGCGGCGCTGGAGGCACCGCGGGGGTGGGGCCAGCGTGGATCCAAGAAATCTGCGCGGAGCGCCAAACGGTTATGCTCATGCCATTTGGTCTTCCAGGCAAGGAGGCAGCTCCTGGAAGGTCTTCGTCAGAACGATGCAGAGCTAAGACCCGATGGCGGGGCCACCGTGCTGGAGGAGGCCCGGCTGCGCCCAGGACTAGTCCGCACTGAGCGGGACGATGCCGGATCAAGCATGATTGGGCAGATACGACGGGAGACGAGGGAGGAGGGAAGAAAAAGAGGGAAGGGGAAGGAGAGACGATGTCGTAAAGAGAGGAGGGGGTTGGGAGGAGGGAGAAGGGGGAGGAGGGGGGAAGGAGGAGGTGCAGGAGGGGGGGACAGCAGGGAGGGATGCTGGAGCAGGAGGCGAAAGGGTGACGGAGGAAGGAGGGGAGGAAACCGCGCAAGCAGGAGATTCCGCGGATGCTCGGCAGATGGTCAACAGGAGGGCGCACACACGCGGAGATGCGATGATCGCCTCTGATGAGCACATCCTCTTCCTCAGCAGCATCGTCATCGTTATCCCCCGCACTCTCGAGCCAAACTCCTCCGTTCTGCCTTCCCCACCCCTCCTCGCTCCCTCCCCCTCTTGTCCTCCACATCCCTTCCACGATCCTCCCATCGCCTCGCCAACGCATCTATCCTCCTGCTGCTCGCTCACTCCCACTGTTGCATCCTCCAATATCCTGCTGATGTTTGCTTTTCCACTACCGTATGCGTTTTGTTATCATCGTTTTTGTCTCAGGGCCCCCTTTTCCTCCCTGTTCAATGTGCTCCTCGTCCTCCTAGCACGTCTACCGCTGCCATTTGCTGCTCCCCCGCTGCTTCTGTACAATCAATCCACCAGTCATCCCATCATCTTATCTCCTCACTCCGTCCTCCCCTCCCTCTTCCGACTCCATCTTAATACATTTCCTCCCCCTCTTCCAACCTCCCCCTCTCCCTCCTCCCGCCCTTCACCCTTTCACCAATTCCGCTTCCCGTCCGCCCGAATCCCTCGTCGAACTCGTCCATTCTCAACTCCTCGTCCCCACTCCCTACATCGGTACCCTATCCTAACGCTTCGTCTTCGATTCTCGACGCAGGCGGTTGCGTCGGACTGAGAGGGGGAAAGAAGGGGTGGACAATGCTCAGGGGGTAAACATCGAGCCCGAATCGGCGATGCATCGCCGATAGAGCAGCGATTGGCCCTCGATAATCGAAGCCGCACGATCATGGGCGGGAGATGGGGTATGGGCCCCCTTTGGGCGACGCACTGGGCGAATGGGGGCCCGATGCACCCTTCCCCTGAGCATGTCTCTCCAAACTTTAACTCTTGGCGACGCTTCCATAGAAAAAGAAACAACCCCAGAAACAATAATGGGTTTCTTGGACCCGCGCAGGACCCCCTCCCTGGGGCGCGCGGAGCGCGCCAAGGGCGGCGCCGGAGGCGCCGCCGGTGGGGCCCAGCGCGGTCTGATGGTCCTGCTTTCCACCACCACCGCCAGAAGTAAGAGGGGAGAAAGAGGTGGAGGAGGTGGAGGACGAGGAACCAGGGAGGAGGAGGAGGAGGAGGAGGGGGAGGAGAAGGAGGAAGAGGAGGAGGAGGGGGAGGAGGAAGGCAGGAGCAGGTGGAGGAGGAGAGGGAGGACCCCCTCCACCTCCAACTTATGGTGGTGGTGGAAAACAGGCCCATCATCGTCGCTTGGCGTTGGGTCCACAACTCTGGTCCCTGGCGGCCGAACAGTTGCAGTAAGCATAAACTTCTGGCGCTCCGCGCGGATTTCTTGGAACCGCGGTGGCCCTCCACTGGCGCGCAGAGCACGCCAGGGGCGGCGCTGGAGGCGCCGCCTGGGGGGCCCAGCGCGGATCCAAGAACTCCTCGCGGAGCGCCAGACGTTTATTCTTATGCAGATTCTTGTTCTCGAATCGAAGGCATGCCAAAGAACCCCACGCAATTGCTGCCCCTGAGGCGGCTGCGGCAGCGGGGACCTTCGGCGACGGCGGCGGCGACGGCGCTTTTCTTGGCGCAGGCTGGCCAGCGGCCCCGCCGACGCCACGCCGAGCCCGCGCGCCACCCAGCGCCCCCTCAGCGCCGCGCCGGCGCTTCTGGGGCGCCCATGTGCCCTCGTCGCCCCAGGCCTCGCGAGGCGGGCGCGGGGAGGAGTGGGAGGCAGAGGGAGGGAAAAGAGGAGGGAAGACAAGGAGGAGCAGGAGGAGAAGGAGGAGGAGGAGGAGCAAGTGGAGGAAAGGGAGGAGGTAGAGGAGGATGAGAAGGTGGTTGGAGGCAAGAGGGTCGAAGGAAACCCGCGGGTCGGGGGGAGGAGGGAAGTCGAGGAATCAGCGAGGCCCGACGAGGAGGAGGCTCGAGGTTCGAGGGGGGAAGAATAGGCGCGAGGTTCGAGAGGAAGGACGGAGGAAGGAAGGATGCAAGGACGGAAGAAAATTATCCTGGCGAAGGGCCCAACAAGACACAATTCCGAATGCCGCCGTTGTAAGTATCGTCGTTGGTGGAACACCCGATGGGGCCACGAAGCGTGTCAGAGGTGCGCCAAATGGAGGTGGAACTGCATGCGGACCCTGCCACTGGGGCCTTCGGTGGACCACCCTGTGGGGCCGCGAAACGTGTGAGGGGTGCGCCGAAATGGAGGTGGAACTGCATGCGGACCCTGCCATTGGCGCCCTCGGTGGAGCTCCCTATGGGGCCGCGAAATGTATGAGGGGTGCGCCGAAATGGAGGTGGAACTGCATGCGGACCCTGCCACTTGGGCCTTAGGCGGAGCTCTCTTTGGGGCCTCGAAACGTGTGAGGGGTGTGCCGAAATGGAGGTGGAACTGCATGCGGACCGTGCCACTTGGGCCTTAGGCGGGGCTCCCTATGACGCCACGAAACGTGTGAGGGGTGCGCCGAAATGGAAGTGGAACTGCATGCGGACCCTGCCACTTAGGCCTTAGGCGGAGCTCCCTATGGGGCCACGAAACGTGTGAGGGGTGCGCCGAAATGGAGGTGGAACTGCATGCGGACCCTGCCACTGGGGCCTCAGGTGGAGCCCCCTATGGGGCCACGAAGCGTGTGAGGGGTGCGCCGAAATGGAGGTGGAACCGCATGCGGACCCTGACACTTGGGCCTTCGGTGGAGCTCCCTATGGGGCCACGAATCGTGTGAGGGGTGCGCCGAATTGGAGGTGGAACCGCATGCGGACCCTGACACTTGGGCCTTCGGTGGAGCTCCCTATGGGGCCACGAAACGTGTGAGGGGTGCGCCGAAATGGAGGTGGAACCGCATGCGGTCCCTGACACTGGGGC
>CAUYUJ010009069.1:437483-469322 GCA_963575745.1 Prorocentrum cordatum | reverse complement strand
CCCTCCACTATCCCACTGTTTCCACCTCATTCCCACTGTCCTCACCACCAATGTCCCCACCACCACAGTCCCCACCACTGTCCACTGTCCCCCATGTTCCCACCATTGTCCCCACCACTGTCCCCACCACTACCGTCCCCACCACTGTCCCACTGTCCCACTGTTCCCACCACTGTCCCGCTGTCCCCTCACCACTGTCCCCACCAACACCGTCCCCACCACTGTCCGCACCCCCACTCGGTTTTCGAGGGGGGGGGGGGGTTCGAACCGGTTAGGACACCCCCCCCTTTTTCATGATGAACTGGGGGGGGGGGGTCGAACTGGTAGTGACCCCCCCCGGTTTTCCGCCAGCAGCGGTAGAACACGCTCTTTCACATAATGGGATCTGGGGATCCAAAAATACCGACGTTCAACGACCAGCGTGTAAATCCCACCAGCCCTTTAGGGCGTAGGTGGTCTAGGGAGTTTCCTCTGCCAACCCCCTTCTTCCCCTTCGGGGAGGGGTTTACCCCTCCCCTTACCCCTCCCCACTGACCTGGACGGGGCCGGTCGCGAGGTGTCAGAGCGTCCAAGATGGCCAAAGACAGCTCCAAGAGCGAACAGGCGAGAAAACACAAAACATTGATTTTACCTAGGTTTTGGAAGGATTTTGGCATCTTGGGGGGGCCCAAGAGGCGACTCGAGGCACTCTGGAGGGGCGGGGCTAATAAGCACCCCCCCCTTCTTTGATAGATATCCTCCAAGATGGCCCAAAGAGCGCCCCGAAGGCTCCCAAGAGCGCCCCAAGAGCGCCTCAAGAGGGCCCCAAGAGACCCCAAGAGGCCCCCAAGACGCCTCCAAGACGTTGCCA
Organism: Prorocentrum cordatum; assembly: GCA_963575745.1. Lineage (NCBI taxonomy): Eukaryota > Dinophyceae > Prorocentrales > Prorocentraceae > Prorocentrum > Prorocentrum cordatum. The sequence continues at coordinate 468,472 of CAUYUJ010009069.1, read as the reverse complement.
AGAGACCCCCAAGAGGCCCCAAGAGAGTCCAAGATGACCCAAGACGGCTCCAAGAGCGAAAAGGCGAGAAAGCAACAAACATTGATTTTACCTAGGTTTTGGAAGGATTTTGGCCTCTTGGGGCGCCCAAGAGGCGATTCGAGGCACTCTAGAGGGGCAACGCTAATTGGGGACCCCCTCTTCTCTGATCGATCTCCTCCAAGATGGCCCCAAGAGCGCCCCGAAGGCTCCCAAGAGCGCCCCAAGAGCGCCCCGAGAGCGCCCCAAGAGGCCCCAAGAGGCGCCCAAGAGGCCTCCAAGAGGCCCCCAAGAGACCCCCAAGAGGCCCAAGAGGCTCCCAAGACGGGTCCAAGAGCGAAAAGGCGAGAAAACAAGAAACATTGATTCTACCTAGGTTTTGGAAGGATTTTGGCCTCTTGGGGGGGCCCAAGAGGCGACTCGAGGCACTCTAGAGGAGCAGCGCTAATTGGGGACCCCCCCTTCTTTGATAGATCTCCTCCAAGATGGCCCCAAGAGCGCCTCGAAGGCTCCCAAGAGCGCCCCAAGAGCGCCCAAAGAGGGCCCCAAGAGGCCCCAAGAGGCCCCCAAGAGGCCTCCAAGAGGCCCCCAAGAGACCCCCAAGAGGCCACAAGAGGCTCCCCGAGATACGCAAGAGGCCCCGGGGACCGCCAAGAGGCCCCAAGGACGGCCCAAGAGGCCCCCAAGCTCGCAATTGTCCTCCTCCTCCTCCTCCTCCTCCTCCTCTTTTTCTTCCTCCTCCCTCCTCCCCCTCCCCCTCCTCCTCCTCCTCCTCCTCCTCCTCCTCCTTCTCCTTTTCCTCCTTCTCGTCCTCCTCGTCCTCGCAGTCCTCCATCTCCTCCTCCTTCTATTCCTCCTCCTCCTCCTGCTCCTCCTCCTGCTCCTCCTCTTTCTCCTCCTACTCCGACGACGACGGCTCCTCCTACATCCTCCCCCTCTTGGGGTATATGGCGGCTCACCCCGCCCTTTGTTCTTCTGCATGCTCCCCCGCTTCCCTCATAACCTCCACTCCCCTGGGACTCATTTCTGGACGGGCTGGTGGGGATACGCGAAGCGTCTAGAATTTTCGATTGTCCGCGCGGATTTTGTGCATTTGCGCTGGGCCTTCCTCCCTGGCGCGCGGAGCGCGCGAGCAGCGGCGCCGGGAGCGCCGCCAGGGAGCCCCAGCGCGGATCCCAGATATTCGCGCGGAGCGCCGAAAGTTGTTTGTGTGTTGTTTCTTCTGCGAAACTCCTGGGTTATGGGCCCTGCATCTAAATTCATGTGGCGCGAGCGCACCGCTGCTGCCCGAAAGCCCGCGCGCGGGAATTGCTCGAACGTGGCGCAAGCACGAATCGGAAAATGAACGTGACGAGCCCGGGGGAAACACGTGTAGCCGACAATGCCAAGAGCGGGCGAGAGACAAGTGGCAACCGAGAGGTGGAATAGGAGGGAGGACATGAAAGCGGATCCGAAACGTGGGGCGCAACGACTAACAATAATGGACGGCAATTACGCTACCGAGGAACCCCACATACCTATTTTATTTCCCATGTGTACCATCGGTGCTTCTGCTGCTGCTCCTCCTTCTCCTCCTCGGTGTCCTCCTCCTGCTGCTGCTTCTCCTGCTGCTGCTTCTCCTGCTGCTGCTGCGTCTGCTGCTGCTATTGCCGTTGCTGCTGCCCCACCTCCCCGTCCTCCTCCTCCTCCTGCTCCTCCTCCTCCTCCTCCTGCTCCTCCTCCTCCTCCTCCTACTCCTCCTGTACCTCCTCCTCCTACCTCCCAGCGCACCCCCTGTGGCGTCGACGACATGCCACGCCTGCCACGCCCTGGGAGCCTGCAGCGCATAGGGCCCCCGCCCTCAGCGCACCCCCTGTGGCGTCGAGGAAATGCCACGCCTGCCACGCCCTGGGAGCCTGCAGCGCATAGGGCCCCCACCCCCAGCGCACCCCCTGTGGCGTCGAGGGAATGCCACGTCTGCCACGCCCTGGGAGCCTGCAGCGCATAGGGCCCCCACCCTCAGCGCACCCCCTGTGGCGTCGAGGAAATGCCACGCCTGCCACGACCGTCGTGCATAGCGGCCGAGTTCAGGGACCACCCCTCTGCACACCCGCTCTGGTGCGAGAAGGAGAAGGGGAGGGGGGGAGGTGTGAGACGCGGGTGCGGCGCGGCAGGGAAAAAACCAGAGCCCCACGAAACATGTGGGGAATAAACATGAATTATGAATGATAGGGAGGAAAAAGAATCTGGGCATGAGGCTTCCGGGGACCCCGCGCTAAAAACCCTTGAACGGGTGCCCTCTGGACCGGCCTCTCGACTCGCATGCGCAGTCCAGCTGCCTTTCGCTTACAAAGAGCCCCTCCTCAGCGCGGCGCTGTCCTACGGGTCGGTGGGGCAGTCCTGCCGTCGAAGACGCGTCTTCCTGCGACCCGTCGAATGGGGGCCGGCACTGGCCAACGGCGAAATGGACTCATTCATCCTGACTGAAAACACTCTGTCACCGAAGCCGGGCAGCCACAAGCTCATGTTGCGCGAAACATGCAAATCAACCTCGCCCAAGACAGCACTGCGATTGGCCAAGCGGGATCCGTTCAACCCGATGGGACATTCCCTCCAGCCCCCTTCCTTGGGCCCTCCCTCTTTCTCCTGCATGTCCCAAAGACCCTTCTCTGTGGGCGGGTTAATGAAAGGTCTGCAACAAATCATGGGCTTGTTTTCGATCACCACCACCATATGTTGGAGGGGGTAGGGAGGAGGAGGAGGGGGCGGAGGAGGAGGAGGAGGAGGAGGAGGTGGAGGAGGAGGAGGAGGGGGACGAGGAGGAGGGGGAGGAGGAGGAGAGGGACGAGGAGGAGGAGGAGGAGGAGGAGGAGGAGGAGGAGGACCTCCTCCCCCTCCAACTTATGGTGGTGGAAAACAGGCCTATCAACAAAAGGCTCAGGCATTTGTTGTATCGGGGCTGCGGCCCTCTCCTGGACGCGCGCCGTACCTCCCAGACTTGGTCCGTGGGCGGAACTCAACTCGCTGCGAAGGGCAGCGATGTCCGAACCACGACGACGCCCCTACCAGGGTTGAGTCGGGCGTGTCCCCCTACAGGGGGATTTTCGACGAAAAATTAAACATACGCATAAAAATCCAAGATGGTCAAAACATATTCAAAACATAATCCCCAACCTATGTTTTAAACTATGTTTGGATATTCCCCGTGTAGAGGGACGAGCCCGCCTTAATACTAGGGCCCAGTCGCACGCGGTCGAACGCTCACGCAACTTATGTGGAAACTCACGGATGTGACAGGCGCGCTGGCTCTCCCCCCCTGTGCCCGAGAAGGCAGAGCATGGGACTTGGAACGTCCACGGGGAAACTTGATCGACGCTGTTACACTCACGGTTATGCGCTTTTTCTTTATTTGAGCACTCTCGATCAGGAACCGTCGGAACGATGCGGAACAACACCTGGGCACCGCGCAAGCACACTTAGGGGAACAACCAGTGACATAAACATGAAAACTCAGAGGTCCGCGCGGATTTCTCGGATCGTCGCTGGGCCCCCCCGGCGACGCCTCCGGCGCCGCCCCTGGCGCGCTCCGCGTGCCAGGGAGGGGGGTCCAGCGCCGATCCGAGAAATTCGCGCGGACCTCCGAGTTTTTATGTTTATGTCACTTTTTGTTCCCCTGGCAACTTACATCAGGTGAGACAGCCGCGAATGAACCCACGACGACGAGCCACTTCTGCAGAGCGGCCCGCCCTGCGCAGGGGGAAGCAGCGGCTCTACTACCCCGTTCGAGAAGAAACAGCCATCGGGCTTCGGGGGCCCCGCCCCACCCCTGCCAATCTTGGGATCCGCCAAAGTCGAAAGCTGGGCGAGGGCTGCTAAAACTGTGGCTGCTAAAACGGCCCTCGCGGAAGGAAAAAACAACTTCCCAGAATGAGGCGCGGCACGCGAAACAGTCAACGGGCTTCTTCCCGGAAGGACGAAGACAACTTCCTGGAGGTCGATTTTAGGGCACGAATTCGATCCGCTGGTGCACCGAAGTGCCGCAAACCGATGCCCCCCGCGTGCCCGACCTATCGGCAACTATCGGGAGCTGCCGGCTGCTGGGGGGCACATGTTTTGGGCGGTTCGGTGCAGAAGCTGATTGAACTCACAACCCCCGGGGCACGCACCCCCTTCGCGGGATCCCGACGACAGAGGGGGGTGGAGAAGAAGAGCTGGAGGGACGGAAAGAGACACCAGGCTCCGCCCGCGGGGACATCACGACGACCAACAGAGGCCCGCCCGCTGACGAGCCCCCACCCTCCATGCTCTCTAGCCCCCGTCCTCCATCCTCTGTCCCCACCCTCGTCCTCCATCCCCTACCCTCCATCCCCGATGACGATCCCGACCCTCCATCCTCGACTCCCCAGCCTCGATCCCCCACCCTCCGGCCCGCCCGATGACGATCCCCCACCCTTGGGGGCGGCTGGGGGGTCTGAACTGGTTGGGACCCCAGATCTGTCAGGAAGGGGGATGCAACCCAATGCGCTCAAAATTGGTCCCCAGATTCACCCGGCATCGGGGCCCGAAGACGTCCCCCGCAGGCACTAAAGGACAAAAAACCCACTCGAACCCAAAACCTCGAACCTGCCCCCTCACCCTTCCCCCCAACAGCTCCAACGCCAACCTCTGTCCTCGATTCCCCCCATCCTCGATCCCCACCCTCCAGCCCGCCTGATGACGATCCCCCTCCCTCGGTCCCCGATTCCCCTCCTCCTGCTCCCATTGTTGCTGCTTCTCTTCCTCCTCCTCCTCCTCCTGCTCCTGGTCCCGCTTCTCCTCCTCCTCCTCCTCCTGCTCCTGCTTCTCCTCCTCCTCCTCCTCCTCCTCCTCCTCCTCCTCCTCCTCCTCCTCCTCCTCCTCCTCTTCCGCGCGCGCAGCTCACGCGCCCAGCCGCGCGCGCGGGGCCACCGCCGCGGGCAGCGGCACCTTCATCGGCTCCTCGCAGTCGGCCTTGACGTCGCTGCCGTCGGCGCCGCCGTCGTCGGCGTCGGCGTGGGCGGAGGCAGGGGGAGGGGGAGGGGAGGAGGGAGAAGAGGAGGGAGGGAGGGATTCCTCCTCCTCCTCCCCTCCTCCTCCTCCTCCTCCTCCTCCTCCTGCTTCCCCTCCTCCTCTCCTCCCCTCTCACCTCTCCCCCTCCTCCTCCTCCCTCCTCTCCTCCTCTCTCCTCTCCTCCCTTTCGTCGTCCTCCTCCTTCCTCCTCTCCTCCTCCTCTCCCCTCTCCCCCTTCCCCTCCCCCTCCCCCTCCCCCTCTCCTTTCTGCATCTGCCTGCTTCGCGATCATGCCCTCGGTATCTCATGGGCATGCATTTCGGAGCATCTGGCGAACATTCCCCCCACTCCTCTCATCCTCGCCCCAACTATTCAAACATATTCAAACATAGTCAGAACATCGTCCCCACAGTATGTTTTATATTTCTCCTGTAAGGGTAGTGGAGGATGGGTGGCATTATGGGGGGAGAGGGAGGGAGGACGACAAGCTCGGCGCGCTCGCGCCCCATCTGTCGCCTGCCTGCCCTGCCCATCCTTGTGCACAGCTCTGTCCGCTGACTCGGGTGTCCAGGGAGACCCTGGCCCCCAGGTGCCGCTTGCAGGATCTGACCTTCAGGCTGTTGCGCAGTCGAGAGGAGCGCTGCTGTGCACGAGGGGAACTGCGGAAGCACTCGGAGGTGGAGGTCGAGCAGCAAGAGCAGGAGGAGCAGGATCGCCAGGGGAAGGACGAGCGGGAAGGAAGGTAGGGAACCGAACTCTATACACCGACGCGTCTGTCTGGCCTCACATCGAATCCCGCACAGGAAAGCGGATCCTGGTGTAGACGGGATCTTGGTGTATACATGCTTCGTTGCTTCCCCAGGAAACCTGGAACAAAAAGTATACACCACACCACCCCGACGTCGCCCCCGATCCTCAAGCAAGTCCTGGGGCTGAAACACCGCCCGCCACTGGCAGTGTAGATGCCCCAGCTTCCGAGAGGGGGCCTGCAGCGACGAGGCATCGGGTCCCAGAGGTGCGGCCTGTCCCTCGGACGAGGCGCGCCACTCCTGTGCGACGGGAGCCGTGCGCCGACCCCGAGCTGTGGCCAGCACTGCAGGGAGGAGGAGGAGGAGGAGGAGGAGGGGGAGGAGGAGGGGGAGGAGGAGGAGTGAGGAGGAAGAGGAGGAGTTGAGGAGGAGGAGGAGGGGAGGAGGAGGAGGAGGGGGAGGAGGAGGAGGAGGAGGAGAGGAGGAGGGAAAGAAAAGGAGGAGGAGGAGGAGGAGGAGGAGAGGAGGGGGAGGAGGAGAGGAGGAGGAAAGGAGGAGGAGAAAGAAGGCAGGGAGAGAGAGGAGTGAGGAGGAGGAGGAGGATGAGGGGAGGAGGAGGAGGAGGAGGAGGAGGAGGAGGAGGAGGAGGAGGAGGTAGGAGGAGGAGGAGGAGGAGGAGGGGGGGGGAGGGGGGGCAGGAGGAAGAGGAGGAGGGTGGGGGAGGAGGAAGGAGGAGGGGAGAACCGTTCTCGAACGGACGGAGGTGTTCCGACAGAACACACACATCATAACGAGGGGGTCGATCGGTCTTACACCGTCCCTCCTGGGTGCTCGGCGAAGGCGGGGGTTCCGCGGAGCAGCTGACTGTTGCTCTTCGTTGTCGCCACACGCCCCGCGACCCACCCGCCACACGCCCCGCGGCACCGCGGCACACCAGCCCCGCAGACCACCGGGGACCCAGATAGCTTTGACCATAGAAATGGCACCTGCGGCGGGCTCGCTGTGCTACGTGTCAAGAGAGTGGTGGCTGCGGCAACGCAGGTTCATCCGCATTCGCTTTCGAAGGTCGACCACTTCCGACCACCCTCCTCGCTCTCACTCTCGCCCGCAACTGCGGGGACTAGTACGCGCAGATACACACTGTTAGGAAAACAATGCGCGGGTGAGGTGGGCGGCAACACTGCACGTTGCCGAACTCATAATCGGAGGTTGGTGGGTGAGATCGAAGTGGAACAGAGAAGCCCCCACCAAAACATCGGTTCGGTTTCGGGTTCGAATCGCGCTTGCGGGCGAGGGAAAGCTGCGTGGGCGGGCGAGAGGAATGACCCCGCTGCGGCTAAGGCGGGGCAAAATAAAGACCGCCCCTCTGGTGGGCTGGCGTGGCTGGGGTTGTCCGCCTCAGTGTCCCTCCGTGGTGTCCGGTCGGTGTCCGCGGCGGTGGCCAGGGGTATCCTGTCGGTGCTCCGACAATGAGATCGATAGAGTGAGACCGGCAGTGAGACCGATAGTGAGACCAGTAGTGAGGTGAGATCGACACTGAGACCGGTGGTGAGATCAATTGAGTGAGACGTTCGTTCCGTCGCCCCCGCACACGACACCCTTCTCACCCGAAGGGTGGACGTATTGGTTTCTCATAATGGACAACCGTTTGCGAGAAGCGAGAAGGCTGGGGAGGAGGACCAAGTGGGAGGAGGGGGAGAAAGACGGAGGGAGGACGATGCCAAGCCCTAGCAGAGTTTCCCGGTGTTGGTTGAGAATCTCGCGCGGATCGCGGGGGGGAGGGGGGCGCTTGGCGATGCAACGGGTGATTGGGGAAACCAAAAGAGACCGATACCGCTACTCCCCGGACCTCTCCCAGGGTGCGCTCTGACCAGGAACTCGAGGCGAATCCAGCGCCGGCGACGAGGGCCTCCCAGGAGGCCCAAAACACGGGAGACGAGGGAAGGGTGGGGGTCATGGGGTCCCCTTTCCCTCCTCTGAGCTACGGCGCCAAGGAGCCAGGCTTGACCTCCTCGGGCCGAAGGCGCTCTCACTGCGGAGGGCTGCAGAGCCAACCGCGGAGCAGCTAGCCGCACACCGGGAGGCAGCCGTGCTGGCACGCACGAGCAAGGTTGCAACAGGGGAGCACTCCGGGGAGCCCATTCGCATCCCCTCGGGCACCTGCACTATGCAGGAAGTCATGGACTCACCCCACGAATAATACGACAACGAGTTATAATGAGACTAAGAATAACAATAATAATAGGAAGAATAAGGAACAATAAAACAAGACGCTCAAAACCATGAAACAGCTCGTCGCCACCCACCAGGCCACACCCAACCTTCAGCATTTTGTCCTCGCCGATACCTAGCAGAAAGCATCCTTTCCCCTGGCCTGTGCAAGTATTACTGATCCCCCAGATAGTGGCGATGCCGAGGAAGGGAACCAAATGGGACCGAGGCCAGTGGATCAGATGAAACCCATCGCATGGAATGCGGAGGTCGGTGTGGCCAACATGGGACGGCAGCGGAAGCATACAATCAAGATTTTGATGGATGCCTACAGAGTCGACGAGGACGGTGGCGATGCCGAAGAAGACCAGGACTGACGAGACGTCGTTGGCACGCCAACGTACTGTTAAACAACCAGATCAAGCAGAGATTTGGCCTTAATTCTGAAGCCTGTGCTTGCATTATGAAAGTGCCCGCTCCTCACATTGGCGGTGATCATGGATGCTCGAGAAATTCTTGAGCTCATGGATTCTCATCCTCCCCCTCCTCCGCCTCCTTCCCACTCCTCGGTACTCCATCCTCCCCCCTGCGCCCACTCCTTTCTTATATCCTTCCGCCTCCTCCTCCTCCTCCTCCTGCCCGTACCCGTGCCTCTTGCGCCAACCCAAGAAATCCGCGCTGGCCTCCGAAAGGTCATGTCATGCAACTGTATTGTTCTCCCGGGGAGGGTGGAGGAAGAGGACAAGGCCATCGTCGTCGTCCTCGTCCTCGGCCTCCTCGACGACCTCCCCCTCCAACCCCAGACATCCGACGCTTTTACTTTTTGATGCGTGGGCTGGACCACTCGACTCCTCCTTCCCCGGGGCTGGCTGTTCGTCCAGGCTTGTTTCCTGACAGCCCCGAGGCCCACAAACGGCTCCCAAGGGCGCTGAATGTCCCGGACTCCTCTGCTCCTCCTCGTCGTCGGCGCCGTCGTCGCCCTGTGCACGACACGGCGAGCCGCCCAGGCGGAGAGCCCCCTCCCCCCAATCCCCACAGCCTCCTCTCCCTGCACGCACGGCCACCAACGGGAAGTCCAACAAACAGTTGGCTGCGAGCGAGGGGGGGAAATGAGAAGGGGCGGGTCTCCTCAGATGTCTCGGAAGTCCCCCGGCCTTCTGAGAAGTGCTCTAAGCATTCCCCGACAAGAGAAAACACCTATCAGAAGGCGCGAGGGCTTCTCAGAAGTCCCGCCACCTTCTGAGAAGGTCTTCTCCTTCTCACTTCCCCCCTCGCTCGCCGCCGAATCATAACGAAAGAAAGCAACAACGACACGCAAACATGTGCAGCGCCCAGCACGCCAGCGCGACGCTGCATCGGCGCCCGCAGATCCAAGAAATCCGCGCGGGGCGCAAAAGTTCATGCTTAGCAACTAGTTCTTTTTCGAATTCCCCTGCTCCCCGCGAGAAGATGGATGTGGGACGACCCCCGGCGGCCCGCCGCGGCACCGCGACCCGAACATGCCTCGTCGTGGGCGCTTCCACCTGGCGAGATCGCCCGCCCGAGCCTCCGCGGGCGCGAAAGATGGGAAGGAGGAGCGCGCTGGCATGGAAGCCCCAGACAGCAACGTTTGCTTAATCAAGAAGGTGGTTAGACAAGTCAGTGCTTTCTTATTCGGCGTTGCGGCATTGGGCGGAAGGGGGAGGAGGCGAGGGGGGGGAGGGTCTGGCTCCAGACCTCTGTTCGGTGCGACTGCTCAGAACCGTGCGTCCTACGGGGGAGGGATTCCGCCTGCTCGAAACAGGCGCCCAAAGCCACCAAAACCAACCAAGATCTACTCCACGAGGGGGGCGGGGTGCGAGCCCGCGCCGATCGGCAAAACAGTAAATAAACAACTGATCACAAACAACAATGTTTGTTTAAAAACGGCTAGACAACCGAATGGCGCCGACTACGCGCGCCCGCCCATCTGCAAGCTGCACGCAAACATCGACCGATGCCTAAGCACACTGCAGCAGGCGAACTATCAATCGGCCAGATGATCGAGATCACTCGCCCAGAATCGCAGTCTGCAATTTCTTTTCCGTGGGCCGATTCTCTTTTCGCTCGAAGCAAGGCTTGTTTCTGTTTTCGCTCCCTCTCCGTGAGCAGGGGATGTCGGCCATTCGGGAGCGGCCAAGAGGGGGGTGTCCAAGAGGGGGGTAGTGCAAATCATGACCGGCGGCATGTGCGCGGCCCAGCGGGGGGGCCAGGGACGTAATGGAGCAAGAAGAGGCGCCATGAAATCTGGGGAAATATCATGGCCCCCGCCATGATATCCCCCCCCCCTAGTCATGACCCCCCCTCTTTGCCGCCCCCGAGCCATGACAATCGCCGCGGCGCCGCGGCAGCAATCAGCTTGGGGGAACGGGTCCCGAGGGAACCGGGCCCTGGACCCTGGCGACACTTCCCCCGGGATGAGGTCCTCAGCCCCGAGGCGCTTTCTGACAGTCCCCGGGGCCCGTGGAGGGCCCCGAGAGCCTGCAAACGGCGCAAACGTCTCAGGACCCGTCTCCCTCGGGACCCGCTCTAACCCCATGGCGAAGCACCGCGGCCGACGACGACGACGCCGGCGAGGAGGGCGAAGGCACGGGCGACCGAAGCACGAAGACGACGTCGACGACGGCCAGGGCTAGAAGAAGAAGAAGAAGAAACTACATAAGCATACACTTTTGGTGTTCCGCGCGAGTTTGAGGATCCGCGCTGGACCCCCCTGCCTGGCGCGCGGAGCGCGCCAGGAGCGGCGCCGGAGGCGCCGCCAGGGGGCTCCCAGCGCAGATCCTAGAAATCCGCGCGGGGCGTCAAAAGTTTACAGTCAACCAGTATTGTAAGGATGCGCGATAAGGATGCAAGGGTCTTGGAAGGCCACGTCGAAGCTTTTCGAGCGGGGCGCGGCCAACGAAAGTGGCCAAGGATGGGCCGAGGAGGCAAGGATGCAAGGGCAGCCTTGGAAAGGTTGCCCACCCTTACCAAGGGCTCCCAACTTCGCGCTTCGCGCTGCGCGAAGCGCGAAGTGCGAACAACTTCGCGCCCTCGCGCCGCCTCCCAGGGGAGAATCGGAGCCGAAGCGCCAAGCGCGAACAACCCCGCGCCCTCGAGGGCGCCCTCGCTTTGCTTGCGATTCGGGCGGACTGTCTGCTTATGGCGCGCTCTTCCTCGAGGGGCGGCGGCCCCTCCGCGCGCCAGCGCCGGCGCCCGCGGCGCGGCGCCCGCCACGGCGGCGAGGGCGGCCGCCAGCGGGCCGCGGGGCGGTGGCTGCAGGCCACCGAGGCGGAGGCAGCCCGCGACGAGCCTGGCGCCGCCGCCGCCGCGAGCGCGCCCCGCTCGCCGCGGCCCCGCGCGGAGGCCCCCCCCCAGGGGCTCTCGACCCGCAGCCTGCAGCTCGAAGCTGCGGCTCCGCCCTTTCCCCCGTCGTGCTTCGGCTGCCGTCTCCTCGTCCCCCTCTTCTCTGTTCCACGCTCCTCCTCCTCCTCTGCCTTTTCTTTCTCCTTCTCCTCCTCCTCCTCCTCCTCCTCCTTTTCCGCCTCTCTCCTTTGCCCCTTCACGATCATCTTCGTCGTCCTCCTCCTCCCCTACAAGCCTCGTCAAACGTACATTGGAACGCTGTTCAAAGTCGAAGCGCTTCGTTTCGAGCGCTTTGATTTGGAGGAGCGTTCCAGTATATGTCTGACGAGGTTCGCATCGACAAACAACCATCTGAACATAAACTGTTGGCGCCCCACGCGGACTTCTTGGACCCGCGCTGGGCCCCCCTGGCGGCGCCTCCGCCGCCGCCCCAGCAAACATACATTGGAACGCTGTTCAAAATCGAACCGCTCGATAATCAGAGCGTGAATTACCTCCCCCGCTTTCGCTTCCAGGCAAAACCAAGCCATACCACGCGCCTCCTCGTCAAGCGGCCTGACCAGTACAGGCCGCAATCTGGCATCGTTTGGTATCTCTTGGAAGCGAGGGTGGTCAAAAGCGAGGTAGGTTTGTTTTCCCCCGAGATAACTCGGGCACTTGTCAGACCACGCGTCCCTCAATGCCGTGAGGGTGCTGTCGGCTCTCGGACGCCCGTGCGCCTCGCCCACTTTCCCCGCGCAGGCGCCGCGGCCCCCTCTGGAGCTGTCGACCTGGAGCCCGCAGCTCGGGGCCCCCCCGCCGATGTTTGTCCCGGGTGCAGCAGGGGCGCGACCCCCCAAAAAACCTTCCACGAAAAACCCAACCCTTCCACAAAAAACCCAACCATTCCACAAAAAAAACAACCCAACAAAAAACCTTCCACAAAAAAACCCAACCCTTCCATGGTTTTTTGGTGTGGGAAGGGCACACCTCCGGTGGCACAGCCCCCACAACCGAAACAAAACCCAGGGCACTCTGCAGGCGAGCAGGGTGCTTCTTGGCACGGGTTCCCAATGCAGCTTTGAGTCGGGCATCTTCCCCTACTCGCGAAATGTGGATGCAGATCCACAAAGAAACGGAAAACAGATTCAGAAATGGTCCAACATACAAAAACATCGCCCCCATACACTTTTCTGTTGGATATCCCTTCTGTAGAGGGACATGCCCGACTTGCGAATTGATGGGGTCGGAGAAGCGCGTCGCAACGCCGATGCATCGGCGAGGCATCGGCGATGCATCGACTATGCATCGGCGACGTCGGCGAAGCATCGGCGACGCCAGCATGGATAACATCGGGCCCCGCATCGAACTGCAGCGCTGATGCAGCGGCGGTGGGCGTGATCCTCCGACCCTATCCAACTCGGACCCCATCTGGGACGCCTAGAGCAGCGCGCCTCGTGCCGAGGGCAGCGACGAGGACGACGAGGCTCGTCGTCGCCCTCGCTGTCATCATCGCCGATCGCCCCGCGACCCTGGGCCCAGGTCGGGCATGTCCACCTGCGGGCAGATTTTGGAGGAACAGTTCAAAAGTAATCAAGCACTATTCAAACATGGTGGGCACATGATAGAAAAATCGTCCCTGAACTATGATTGTAATATGTTTGAATATTCCCCCTGTAGAGGGACATGCCCGACTTGACCCTGGGCCCTTTGGAACCTCCGACCCCCTTCTACGAGGCGGGGCCGGGGCGGGGCCCGCGTCGGGCGGGGGCGCGCTGGGGGCCTCTGAGATCTCGCGGCGCTGGAGGATGCTTCGGGCGAGCGAGCGAGCGAGCAGACACCGAGAGGCAGTTGGTTCAGGAGAGTGCTAACAGACGTTGCCCACCCGTCCCAACCGCTGTTTACACCGAAGCCCAAGGGCGGAAAGGGGGCTGACAGCTAGCCAGGATGGGAAGCCCAGACCGACAGCGCGCAGCACGGCGGCCTCGTTGGCCGCAGCAAGACGGGCCTGGAAGGGCGGGCTCACCAGCGTGCCCTGGAAGACGACGTCGAGGAAAGCGTCACGCAGGTCAAACCCTGTGAACTCCAAGGGCCTCGACCGTCACTCCCAGAGCTCATCTTCGGACTCCGGGGCGGCGGTGGTGCCGAAAGCCACCAGGTCGTCGCCCGAAAGCCCGCAGTCGCGCAGCGTGGCACTAGCGTCCAGCAGCCTCGATGCATTCACTCGTCCCCGCTTGCTCCCGGGCATATGAAATTCAATTCCATCGGCGGGGCCAGACCAGCCCTTGGCCCTGCGCGAGAAACTGCGCGACGCAGCTGACGGGCTTCTCGCCTCCTTCAGCCTCGCGGGGCTTTTGCGTGCCTGCGGGTGCCGCAGGGTCGATGCATGTATGGTGTTCTCAGCACTTCGTCCAGATCCTCTCGCTTTCTCTGTGCGTGTCATATCACGTCCGTGGCGGTTCACGCTTCCAGCGTTCACGTACTTGCAGCAGTACGAGCAACGCAACAATGCCTCACCGCTGCCGGCAATGCAGAACTCCAGAATAGAACTGCCAATAATGTGCCACGGCCACAGACTCAACGCTTCAACGGCCGCAGCTTTCTCGTCGCCAGGGCATCTTCCTCGGGCTCGGGGAAAGCGCGATCCTTGGACCCCGTGGAACCACATGCCGAAAGCCGCGGTGCATTTGAGGAGCACCTCGTGGAACCTGGCTGCCCCTCGAAGCAAGGCCGGGGCCGATGCGTCGGCGCGATGAGAACCTGCACTTCGCCTGGCCATCTCATCCGCTTCCTCGTTGGTGTCCTTCTCGACTTGCAATGCCAGCGCTTCTCGCGCGTCGTTCCACGCGGCGCGGGCTCTCGCATGAAGGGCACTTGCGCGGCAAAAATCACCATTCAATGCTGCGCGCCTCCATGCGTGAGCTCGAAGGTTGCCTGGCCCGCTCGCCTGGCCAAGGTTGCGGCGTCAACGCGTGGGAGTCCGAGCGCAGCGCGAAGCTCCCCGTGCCCATCTGGCTCGCATGATACAGCGCGTAATCTTCACCGCCAAGAGCCACTTGGCTAGGGCCTTCTTCTCGCGGCACGGCGCCCAGGAAGCGACCCAGTCGCGCTCTCTCTTTCTTTCTTTCTTTCTTTTTCTCTCTCTCTCTCTCTCTGCGCAATAGACTGAGACCACCCAGCCAGCTGATCTCACCTCTGGGCATTTGGCGCCGCATCCGCAGCGGTCAAAAAAGACGCGCCCGCCCTGGGCAGCGATGGCCCCCGCGCGGTCCACGTCAATAAAATCGCGGCGACTGGGCCTGGGCGCGCCGCGGAAGGCCTGCCCAAAGCGCGGCAAGAGGCCTCTGGCGCGCCTGTCCTGTCCGCCGAACGACTCGGCTCCGAGGTTTTGCGCGGCCTCCCGAACTTCCGATGGGATCGACGTCCGTCGATGGCTCTCGCAGGCGTCGCAAACAGAAAGGCGTGGAACCGCGCCCGCGCAGCCGCGCCGCGCCGCAAACAAAGGCGCTTCTCTCCAGCGAAAGCTCTCGCCACGTGAACCCGGCGCCAGTGTCCTCCAGAGGTTGGCGCCTTTCAGGGGGGCGCTTCTCGTGGGGCGACAGGCCTCTGCAGCGTGAATGTTGATCAATCGGCCCCCAACCAAGTGGGCCTGTGCGCGTAGTGCCTGCGCTTGGCATTTGAGCCACCGCACGCCTGCCCACCGGCCGCCGGACACCGTGGGCCTTGAAGTTGGCTGAGTAGAAGCGGGCGCCTCAAGTGCAACCTCTGTCGTCAACCAAGGTCGCTGGGTCTCGCAGCCCCCAGCAAGCGCGATGCAGCGTGACAAGCAGCGCCGCGATTCGGTTCTTGCGCTCCAGCCAAGCCCGGCAGTCTCCCAGGAGCGGCTGGGCCGAGCGCATCAAAGCAACAACCGTATCCGACGTTATCGCTCCTGTCTGAAGTATCTCAATCTATGCATGCACGGCGTCCGATGCTGCAATCGCCAGAATATCGTTCTCCCATCCGCTGTCTCTGCGCAGCAATGATCGCCCCGCCGGGGATCAAGGCTTGAACCGAGCCCCCGCTTCCAGAAAAGGACATCTGCAACTGGTGAACACGGCCGTTTGGCACGCCGGCATTCGAGCAGCCCCACGGGGCTTTCGTTAGTGCGCACGATCGATGAGCCACAGATTTCTTTGTGGCGAGCCAATGGATCGCCCTGACCCGATCCGTGTTGGCCAAAGTGCCACGAACTCGAGCCAGCGGAGCGCCTCTTCGTCTGTCTCGTCCGCCTCGAACGCCCCCCTTCCCAACTCGCGGTGGTGTGCCCCGCGCCCAGGGAACTGGATTCCAATCGGTCGCGCGCTTGCGACCTCGCCGTCAATCTCGCGAAACACCCGGGGATCGTTTGCAGGAAGGGGCCCACCTTGTCCCAATAGCGGCAGCCAGCGGGCCTGCAGGAGGCCAACCGTCTACATGACAGCGAAGACCATCTCCCTGGCGACCGTGGCAGGGCCCCCGACCGAGCGAACTGATGTTGTCAATCATGTTTTCATTCTCCGAATCTTGCACCTAACCCCAGCATGTCGTAAAAGCGTTCTCGCCATCAACTTCGCTTGCCCCGTCGCGCGCGAACGCCCTGCCATGATGGCCCGTCGAAGTCGCCCTGGTCACCCCCAGGGGAACGCCGCGGCCGCCCCCCGATCAAGGTGACGATGACGACGTTGGCGACAGAGTTGCCACACCGACGGCGGCGGCAACGCTAAGGTTGCTGATGGCGACGACCACGACTGTGCTCACGTGGGCTTGAGGGGCAACGGTAGGGGGGGACTGGCATAGGGGGGGGTGCATCGACATGGAATGGGCGACACATCGCCGATCGATCGGCGATAGCCCCACGATAGTGTGTCCGCACCTTCCTGGCCGGGTTGGGGCTATCGGGCCCCTATCGGCGATCAGTGGGCGATTGGGGGTCGATGCATCCCTCCCTTTGGCTATCCCCCCCTATCTGAAGGGGAACTGGGACACACAAATAAATAGACACACGTAACCATATTCCCAATATTTTCCAATCTGTTCTTGGTTGTTGTCTTCCCCCACACTTCCCATATTTCCCCATATTTCCTGGGAGAATCGACGAATCATTGTCTGTGTGTATTTTTTTCCCTATCGTTGCCCCCGATGCCTTGGCCCGATGGAGAGGGCCCCGGTCGAAGCAGGCCCTGGCTCTGGGGCCGTGCCCTGGGCCAACTTAAGAGTGGCCTCCCGGATTGAAGGGGCCCTGGGACACACAAACAAATACACACAAATAACATGATTACCCATACTTTCCCATGTTTTCTGGGTTCTTCTCTCCCCCCCCCATGTCCAATATTTTTCCACATGTTCTGGGGAATCGACGATTAATTGTGTCTGTTTTTTCCCACCTCCTGACAGATGGTGTCCGAGTACAGATGGGGTCGAGGGATCGCGACGCATCGCCGATGCATCGAGGATGCGTCGCCGCCGTCGGCGGTGCATCGGCGACGCCGGCGTGGAGAAAATCACGCTCCACATCGAGGCCGCATCGCCGAGGCATCGCCGATGCATCGGCGATGCGGCGCGATCCTCCGACACCATCAACCCCATCTGGTAGGCCTAGGATGAAGGGGCCCTGGGACACACACAACTAAATAGACACAAATACCAAGATTCCCAATATTTTTTCATATTTTCTGGAAATCGGCGATTAATTGTGTCTGTGTTTGTTTCCCTCCTGATAGGAGCTTCTCATCCGGGGTCGTCTTGATGTGGCGGCGCGCACAGGGGGCTAGGCGGAGTGGGGAAGGCTTCTCAGAAGGAGGCTGCATCTTGCAGGGCGCGGGCCCTGCCTGCAGATGTAGGGCCTGCGCCTTCTAAGGACCAGTCTCTCTCTGAGGAGCCTTCCCCCCCCACCCGCTTGAGCAGGGACCGACCGTCCCGGCATTCCTATAGTCCTACCACGAAATTCTCTTAGAACCCCAAAATGTTCCAACAACAAAACCATGTTCTTAGAGCATAAACCCGATGTGATAAAACAAGACAGTCACAGCCAGACGTGTTCTAAGAACCTTTCGTGGAAACCACAAACGGATCTTAGAACATTGTTTGGTAGAACTATAGGCACGCCAGGACGCTTCGCCACTGCTTGACCCGCTGGTGCACGCCGCCAATTTTAACGATCTGGTGCCTGGGGAGCCTCTGGCCTCGTGAGCCGCCCGAACACGGCGAACAACCCTCCCAGACCCCCTCCTCTCCAGGGCCCCGCGGAGGAGGAGGGGGAGGGGGAGGGGGACAAGCCAGGTGCGGAGGAGGAGGAGGAGGAGGCGGAGGAGGAGGAGGAGGAGGAGGAGGAGGAGGAGGAGGAGGAGGAGGAGGAGGAGGAGGCCCTCGACCCCCAGGCCTCCCCCAAGGCCGCGTGCTGGCCAGCGCCCTGCGGGGAGCCCGGCCGCGCCCAGGGGGAGCCTCCGGGAGGCCCCGACACCTGGACCCTCTCGGGGGGACGCGCCGGCCTGGGCCAGTGCGAGCCAGGGCCAGTCTTAGGTCGGGCGTGTCCCCCTACAGGGGGATGTTCGACGAGAAAAGCCCCGAACAGATGTTTGTTAGGGCTATAGGGCTACAGGGCTATAGGGCTATTGGACTATAGGGCTATGCGGCTATCGGGCTATAGGGCCATAGGGCTATCGGGCTATAGGACTGTGACCTATAGGGCCATAGGGCTATAGGGCTATGGGGCTATAGAGCTATATGGGCTAGGGGGCTATAGGGATATAAGGTTATTAGGGCTATAGGGATATAAGGCTATAGGGCTACAGGGCTATAGGGCTATACGGCTATAGGGCTATAGGGCTATAGGGCTACTGGGCCCCCCCGGGCACCCGGGCACCCTCAGGCACCCGGGCACCCCCGGGCCCCCGGGCACTGGGGCACCCGGGCCCGGCCACCGAAATCGGCCACCCGGGCACCCCCGGGCACCCGGGCACCCGGCCCCGGCCACCGAAATCGGCCGCCGACCTCACCTCAGCTTTATATCCGCTAGGACCCCTACAGAAGCAAGCTCTGATTGGGGAAAAACATACTCCAAAGATGCCCAACAATACTCAAAACATATACCTTCAAGATGCCCGACTTAAGGCCAGTCGGGCTGTTCGGCGGTGGAGAGACCTCCCTTTTACAAGGGCAGGAGGTCTATAAACCTCCGAGCTTTCCTGGATCCTGCAAGCTCCTGCAGGATCCAGCGCGCCAGCCCGGGGCAGAGCATCCTTTTGCTCTGCAGGATCCTGCAAGAGATCCGGTGCTCTGGCTGACCCCCCTCTGCATTGACCCCCATCTCAAGGCTCCCCATCCTCGACCTCGAGAGTACACCCGGGACGAGCACCTCCCACCCACAGCGAGGGGACGGCGCTGGCGTTAAGTCGGGCCTGTCCCCCTACAGGGGGACTTCGACGAACAGATTCCAGGATGGCCCACAACAATACTCAAAAATAGTCCTCTGACTATTTTAAAACTACTTTTGAGTACTCCAGATGTCGTAATAAAGGGAGGGGGGTCTCATTTCGGGGGGGGTCTCTTCCAGGCTATCTTGGAGGGCCTGGGGGGTCTGGGGACGATGTTTTGGAGGGTTCTCCCACGGGGGAGGTCTGAAATGGCTTGTCTTGGAGGGTCCAGACCCCCTCACTCTTATTACGAACTCTGGAGTATCCCCCCTGTGGAGGGACACGCCCGACTTAGCGCTTGGCGCCACGGGGGGGGGCGGGGTTCGCCCGCCAAGACAAGTCTTTTCAGACCTCCAAGACAAGCCATTTCAGACCCCCCGTGGGAGAACCCTCCAAAACATAGTCCCCAGACCCCCCCAGGCCCTCCAAGATAGCCTGGAAGAGACCCCCCCCCCGAAATGAGACCCCCCTCCCTTTTATTACGAAATGGCTTGTCTTGGAGGGTCTGAAATGGCTTGTCTTGGAGGGTCCAGACCCCCTCCCTTTTATTACGAAATCTGGAGTACCTTTGTTTTCCAACCGATCCCGACGCCAATCCGTTCTTTCTCGCCCTCTGCACGAAGTCGCCTCGGCGCCCGTCGCGACGTCGCCTCGGCGCCTGAGACGCGCCCCGACGCGAGATTGCCGGATGGCTCTTTAGGGAACTGAGATGGTCATAAACAAGAAGCCGGCAGGCAGGGCTACGCCAGCTCCTCTCCGCGGCTCCCAGGCAGGCGTCCCCGCAGCGAGTTGCTCGAACTCGCTGCGTGTCCCGAGAGCGCGTGAGAGAAGGATGAGGAGGAGGATGACGAGGAGATGAGGAGGAGGAGGAGGACGAGGAGGAGGAGGACGAGGAGGAGGAGGAGGACGAGGAGGAGGAGGAGGACGAGGAGAAGGAGGAGGAGGAGGAGGAGGAGGTATCCCCCCTGTGGAGGGACACGCCCGACTCAGCGCTTGGCGCCGCGGTGGGGGGGGGGGGGGGGGGGGGCGGGGCCCGCCCGCCGCCTGCGCAGGATCTCGGGGCCCTGAAGGCACCCAGGTCCGGCCTCGGGTCGCCGCGGGTCGTCGTCAACACTCAGGGGCTCCTCCTCCTCCTCCTCCTCCTCCTC
Source organism: Prorocentrum cordatum (assembly GCA_963575745.1). Taxonomy (NCBI): domain Eukaryota; class Dinophyceae; order Prorocentrales; family Prorocentraceae; genus Prorocentrum; species Prorocentrum cordatum. Next base: position 448,564 of record CAUYUJ010009069.1, on the reverse strand, counting down.
CTCCTCTCTTCCCTTCCTCCTCCCCTCCTCCCCCACCCCCCCCCCCCCTCCTCCCCCCCTCTCCCCCCCTCCTCTTCCCTCCTCCCCCTCCTCCTCCCCCTCCTCCTCCCCCTCCTCATCTCTCTCTCTCTCTCTCTCTCGGAGGAGGAGGAGGAGGAGCAAGAGGAGGACGGGGAGGGGGAGAGGGGGAGAAGGAAGGAGTGGGAGGAGGAGGAGGAGGAGGAGGAGGAGGAGGAGGAGGAGGAGGAGGAAGAACTCTCTCTCCCCCCTTCTCTTCTGCCATCCCTCTCCGCACAGTCCTATAGTGTCCTCCGCCGCTGCATCCCCCTACCTCCGCCGCTGCATCCTTCTCTCCCTCTCGATCTGTCTCCTCAACTGCCCCCCCTCCCTTGTTCTCCCCATATCGAACCAGATTCCTCCTGTGCATTCCTCGTGATTGGTCCCTTTGCCTCCTCCTGCTCCTGCTCCAGCTCCTTCTTCTCCCACATATTCCTACACCATGATCTCCCGTTCCTGTTCCCTTGTCTCTCCACGATACGTCTTTGCCACTCTTCCTCCCTCCCCCCTCCCCCATGCACTCCCCTTGCCTCCTCCCTCGCCCCAACTTCCTCACCCTTGCTCCCTTCCCCCTCCCCCAGAGATCTCCGGGGTGTCCGATCAAGTTGTTTTCGATCTGTCCCTGCTCCAGAGGTCTCCATTGGCCTCTCGGGGCCCAGGAAGGGCCAGAAACGTTTAAGCATCCCACGCTTACCACCTCGACGATTCCCCTTGTTGTAGCCCTCCTCGACTGGTGTGCAAAATTTGTCGGCGTGTCTCGGGTATTCCATCTGGGACACGGCACACACATGTCAGCAACTTGATTTGTCTACGAGCTGCTGCTGCTGCCAATTGCTCATCTTCATCCTCCTCCCGTCCCTCATTGTCGTACTCCCCCCATTATGTTTGCTGCTGGTCCTCCCGATTCTTTCACTCCTGCATACTCGTCGCTCGTCCAACTCTTCCCCCCTACATCATCCCCCTGATGCAACCTCAACATCGTCCTCTCGCCCATCGTCTTCGCATGTAACTGCGCCGCATCACCAGACGTGTCCACAAGGTGCTATAAACATTTTGCCTGGGACATCCCTTCAATGTGGGATAATATGGCCCTGGATTTCCAACCGTTGCACAATCGCTGGCGGATCGAATTCAAAATCGCGCGCTCGACTAAGACATTCTCACGTTCTTAGACACACATGCTTGACCATATTAAACATTCGACGCATCCACGGTTGGATTTCCATCCCTGCACAAGAAGGCACCATGATGTAGAGCGTCGTCCAACCTTGCGATCATGACCCTTGGTATTGCCGTAAACCCCATGGATGTAAGGCATTTGCTTCACAATTGTGCGAGAGAAACTGATTCATAAAAACTGTGAACAAACCAAACGCACGAACGGAGGGCGGTTACTCAAAATCGTGCTATGGCGGCGGACCCTTTTCGCAACGTCTGACACCAACCAATACAATGTCAAACGGTCGAACGGATAAAGGGCAGGCCATTTTCAGAATCGAGATCTCTCGAGGCGCCCTTAGAACTCAGGCTCGTATTTCTCGGAACCTCCAGCGCAAAAATACACGAATGGGCGGCGATTAATTTACATACTAATCATATCGTCGCCGCGCCATGCGCTTGACGATCGAACGTTAGTTATACGGTCGAAATAGATGGAGCGCTCCACACTCTCAGACGCATTCTGCTTTAACAATGTTTGCGGCCGATTCTTGGTGCGATCGGCCATTAGCTCACATCCCTGACAACACCGGCGGAGAAAAAAAACACCCATACTTCCTGCACCGTTTAGACCTGCTGCGTACCGTGATGGCCAAATGGCCGACTGAACGAACACTTTTTTCCGTCGGCGGCGAGGCAGAGGCCGTCCGTACCAGCGTGGGGCTAATGGGGGCAACCGAAAGGCGAATTGCCTGGCGTGCAAGAGGAAGGAAAGAAGATGAGGGCGGCCGCGCGAGGGGAGGAAGGGGGAACGCTCACACGTGGAAGAGTTCCGCAGAGAGCAAGCCGGAGCGGCCAGCCGGGGCAGCGAGGACCCAAGATCCCCGACGTCGTGATTTGTTTCACAACGTCGACCCCCAAACGTCTGAACCCGTGCCGGGAGGGGAAGGGGGAGAGGGAGGGGGAGGGGGAGAGGGGGGAGGAGGAGGAGGAGGGGGAGGAGAAGAAGGAGGAGGAGGAGAAGAGGGAGGAGGAGGAGGAGGAGGAGGAGGAGGAGCAGGAGGAGGAGGAGGAGGAGGAGGAGGAGGAGGAGGAGGAGGAGGGGGGATGAGGAGGATGAGGAGGATGAGGAGGAGGAGGAGGAGGAGCAGGAGGAGGAGGAGGAGGAGGAGGAGGAGGAGGAGTGAAAGGCCCCGATCCCAAACTCTGATTTGTTCTAGAAAGCTTCCCGCTTGCTCCCGCGTGACATCTCGAGGGCCATCGGGCGGCCCGAAGGGTCCCCCAGGGCGGTCTGGGAGGGCCCCGGGTCGGCCCCAGAGCGCTCGGGTATGCCAAATATGGCTCAATATAGTCAATCAGTATAGTAAGGATGCGCGATAAGGATGCAAGGGCCTTGGGCGCCCACTTCGAAGCTTTTCAAGCGGGGCGCGGCCAACGAAAATGGCCAAGGATGGGCCGATGCGGCAAGGATGCAAAGGTATCCTTGGGAAAGCTGTCCATTCTTACTGTGCCGGTTGACTGTATGCCAAAGATGTCTCAATATTCAAGACGGCCCAAGGGCAGGGGAGCCCAGAAGCGAATTGATAAGTCGAATCGGCGATCGAAAGGAATCGGGTCGGCGGAAATCGGCAGCCGAGCCGGGAAACGTCGAATCGGTAGACATCGGCCGGCTAGTAGGCCTCCACTAAGAAATCGGAGCCCAAATCGGAATCCGATGTCGAGTCGACTCGGAATCGGAATCCATCGAAATCGAACCAGGTCGAATCGGAGAAATCGAGATCAGCATTGCAAGGGGCCCCCAGGACGCCCTAATGCTCCCCAAGAGGGTCCCGAGACGCCAAACTCGTTGATTCCACATAGATGTTAGAAAGATGCCAACATTGTTTTCCTTTCGGGTTCCCGACCGGCCAAGACAGCCCAAGAGGCCTTCCAGATCGCCCCAAGACGGACCAAGAGGCTTCCACGAAGGCACCCAGACAGCCCCAACGGGCCCCAAGACGGCCCAAGAAACCACCAATACGTCGAGACCGCCAGCACGCCCCGAAGAGCCCGCCAGAAGCCCTAAGAAACCCAAACCGGGCCCCACGAGGCCACCAAGGAGCCCCTGGGAAGCCCCCAAGACAAGCAAAACCGCTCCGGACGGGCTCCCGGGCCCCCGACCTACAACCAACGCACGGCGGCGGGACGAGCCGAAGGCCACTAAATCCGCCGCCCCATGTCACAGGTGTGCAAGGCGTGCCGAACTTCATACAGTTGTTTAATATGAAGGTTTCTGGTCTTTGTACTGAGTTACAAATTCCCAATGGGTCTTCGGCCGATCCCACCAGCCACACAGAAATGCGCAGAATCGTCTCACTTCATCGGTCTTCCCACCCCGTACGGACACATGAACTTCCCAAGTCAACGGTCTTCCCGCTCCAGACAACCCTAAGATGACCTCCGAGGCGCCCCATATGGACATGTCGAGGATCTGCTAACCTGGATCAATCAGACCCGGGTCAGCAAGAAACCAAACAACTGCAATGCAGGAACAACAACTGCAACGCAGGGCTTCGCAAACTGGGTCAACCAATATGCGCGGCCGCCTCGCGGCCACGAGCGGCTCGCTGACCCGGGTCTGCCAGAGGGGGTCTTCGCAGGATCCAGCAGGATCCCGTGCCCTGGCTGACCCCGTTTGCATTGACCCCCGTCTCTTGAGCGACGAACGTGTAAACTTGCCAAATCACCAGCCTTTCCGCTCAAGACGGCCAGGATGGCTGAAGACGGCCTCCTAGACATCTAAGGTGGCCCCGAGAGAGCCCAAGATGACTGCAATCTGTCTCCAAGACGGCCCAAGCTGCACCCAAGATGGCACCCAAATCGCCCAAGACGGCCCGAGAGGCCCCCGGAGGCCTTCGAGAGAGCCTCAAGGAAAGTCCGAAGAGATCTCTCCTCCTCTTCTTTCTCCCCGACGTGCTCCACCCGCAACGTTTCCACAACGGCCGGGGGAACACATGATCGGATAGCTTGGTCAAACTCTGGCCACGAGGCTCGGACATAGAGGCGCTTCCTAAAGTGAAGGAGCGGCGGTGACTCGGTGTAGGCGACTTTGATCCACCGCCTCCTGTGGCTTGCCAAGGGTGCTCGGCGTGCTGGACTTCAGGTAATCCCAACAGAACCCAAGAGAACCCAATAGGGCCCAAGAGAACCCAAGAGAACCCAATACGGCCCCACGATGTCTCCAATGTGGGCCGAGCTGCCCCCCAGATGTCCTCGGGATCGCCCCAGGTGGCCCAACAGGCCTCCAGGACGGCCCAAAAGACCTCCGAGAGGACCTCCAGGACGGTCCGAAGGCCAACAGCACTGATGTCCCAAAGAGATGTTTGAAGGATTGTGGCGGTTGCCCATGTTCGTCCCCCATGGTCCAGGAGCGTCGCAAAAGCTAACAGAGTGGCCCCAAGAACGCCCAAGAAATGATCCTCCGGCGGCCCAAGAGGTCCCCAAATAAGAGATAGCGCAATTCACGGGCGCTTGGCTGTACAAAATCGCCCCCCCACCCTCCCAGAAACCAGGGGGAAGGGGGGGAGGGGGCACGCTAGAATTCCCACCTCCTCCCCGGGAAACCGGGGGGGGGGGAAGGGGGGGGGACGACAAAGGGGAAAAAGGCAAGGGGGGACCCCCCCCCGGGAAGGCGCCCCCCACAGTCGGGAGCGAGGACGACGACGACGGCGACGGTGACGGCGACGACGACGACGACGGCGACGGCGACGGCGATGGCGACGGCGAAGGCAACGGAGACGGCGACGGCGACGGTGACAGCGACGGCGACGGCGACGGCGACGGCGACGGTGACAGCGACGGCGAGGGCGACGGCGACGGCGACGGCGACGGCGACGGCGACGGCAACGGCGACGGCAACGGCGACGGCGACGGCAACGGCGACGCCGACGGCGACGACGAAGGCGACTGCGAAGGCGACTACGACTACGACTACGACGGCGACGGCGTTGACGACGACGACGAAGAGCTGGTGGACGGGTCGGGCGGGACATTGGGTGCAACCTCCACTCTAAGTTGGGAAAAGGTCACGGAAGAATCCGCCGACCCAGTTGGCGTTTGTGAGACGCCGTCGTCGTCTTTGCAGTCGTCGTCGCCAGCCCCAAGGAAATCTCGAAACGAACCAGGGAAACAACGTCTTTCAAGAAACGTCGTAACTCAGGTCATTGCCTCCCGCTGCCCCCTTCCTGACGGGGGGACGGGGGTCGATCTAGGGGGGGGGGGCGGGCGGTTGGGGGGACGGGGGCGGGGGCATAGATTATAAGATTTCTCGGTGCGCGCGTCGCCCCTGGGGTGGCGACGCACATATAGTATAAGTATGTTGGGGTGTTGCCGAGAAAAGGGGGCGTGGTCTCCCTGCCGGCAGCAAGGAAACTCAAGACCCCTCCCCCGGGGGCGCCTTGGTCCCGGCTCTGACCCCGGCCCCCGGAGGCTCTTCACCGTTACTTTTTACCGTTGCGCTCGCGTTGCCCTGTTTACCGGTGGATGTTGACTTTACCGGTGGATGTCGGTCGTTTACCGGTGCGTGAACTTAAACGAAGTACAACGCATTCGCTGCTAAACGCGATTGCTGGTGGATGTACCTAGACTTCCAGTGGATGTGAACTTTGCCAGTGGATGCTGTCCAAGACGCCAAGACCATTCACTGTGGCCAACGCGCTGGAGTGCGGTTGGCAAGACTACGCACGGCCTACGGCGGGGTCCTGGCCCTATCGTTCCCCCCGCGCACCCTTTCCCACGATCGCCCACCCTGGCCCGCTGGTAAAATCATTGCAGCACTTGTGCCCCCCAAACGGCCCGACCCCCGTCCAGGATCACCGGTGGATGTTGGATTACCGGTGGATGCTGGTTTTCTGGAGGATGTTGTTGGACTGCCAATGGATGACAGCACTCCCTGTCAAAATATACCGGTGGATGACCATCATGCGGCGAGATTACCAATGAATGAACATGTGGTTCAACACCCATCTTGAAAAATAACGTTGAAGAGCCTTCAGGCCCCGGTCCCGGCCCCCGGCCCCAGCCCAAGCCCTGACGGCCCCAGGCCCCTCGGACCGGGCTCTGGACATGGCCCCGGCCCAAGTTCTGGTCCCCCAGGGCCCCCGCCCCGTCGCCTCCCAGACGCCTGCCCCCTAGGAGACGTGGCTTTCCTCTTCCTCCTCCTCCTCCTCCTCCTCCACCTCCTCGTCCTCGATCTCGTCCTCGTCCTCGTCCTCGTCCTCGTCATCGTCCCCGTCCTCCTCCCCCTCCCCCTCCCCCTCCCCCTCCCCCTCCTCCTCCTTCTCCTCCTCCTCCTCCTCCTCCTCCTCCTCCTCCTCCTCCTCCTCCACCTCGCCTCTCTTCCTCCGTCACCTCCTCCTCCTCCTCCTCCTCCTCCTCCTCCTCCTCCTCCCCCTCTCCTCCTCTTCCACCTCCTCCTCCTCCTCCTCCTCCTCCTCCACCTCCTCGTCCTCGATCTCGTCCTCGTCCTCGTCCTCGCCCTCGTCGTCGTCCCCGTCCTCGTCCTCCCCCCTCCCCCCCTCCCCTCCCCTCCTCCTCCTCCTCCTCCTCTCCTCCTCGTCCTCCTCCCCTCCCCCTCCCCCTCCCCCTCCTCCTCCTCCTCCTCCTCCTCCTCCTCCCTCCTCCTCCTCCTCCTCCTCCTCCTCCTCCTCCTCCACCTCGTCCACTTCCTCCGTCACCTTCTCCTCCTCCTCCTCCTCCTCCTCCTCTTCCTCCTCGTCCTCTCCCTCCTCCTGCTGTTTCTCCTCGTGCTCCTGCTCCTGTTCATCCTCCTCCGGTTCTTCCTCCTCCTCCTCCTCCTCCTCCTCCTCATCTTGCCTCCTCATCCGCCTCCTCCTCATCCACCTCGTCCTCGTCCTGCTCCTCGTCCTCGTCTTCGTCCTCGTCCTACTCCTCGTCCTCTTTTCGTTGTCGTCCACCTCCTCCCCCTCCTCCTCCTCCTCCTGCTCCTGCTCCTGCGCCTGCTCCTTCTCCGCCTCCTCCTCCTCCTGCTGCTGTTCCTGCTCCTGCTCTACCTCCTGCGCAACATGAGTCTGTCACGCCGCCAGGCCCGTCCAACGGGCCTCAAACGAACCGGTCGACCCCCTCGCCGACGAGGTCCGCGATGTGCGAAGCGGGGGGGAAGGGGCAGGCGGCGCCCTCCCTCCACGGGAGGGCGCATCATCGCCGACCCTTCCGCTGCCTCCCCCGCCCCGCGCCGGTGCCGGGGGCCGCGTCCACCGCCTCCACGAGCCAGGCTCGGAGTCGGTGGAGCGGCCAGGCGGCGTAGTGCGGCTGAAAGTCAGCCACGCGCGCCCCAGGCGTGCGGACCCACGCCGAGATGAGCGCGGCCCGCTCCGCCGACTCGCCCAGCACGGGCTCCACGCTGTCGGCGGCAGCGGCAGCCGCGGGTGGTGCCACCAGCAGCGCCAAGGCCGACCCCTCGGGCGCCGCGTCACCACCCGCCGCCGCCGCACCACCAGCAGCAGCAACATCCGCCGAGGGGGTCGCTCCGCCAGCCGTCGGCGCCGCCGCAGCGGCCGCACAAGCTGGCTCCGCGGCCGCGATCGCCGCTGGGCCGCCGAGCCGACGCGAAACCCGACGAGGGAGAACGTCAGCCCAGGCGTCGTCCAGCACGTCATCGCCGTCGACCTCCATGAGGGGCTCGGCCGGGGCCGCAGCAGCAGGGGCCGCAGGCACGTCGCCAGCCGCGCGCCGCGCGGCACGGCGACGGCGGCGGCGCCTGCGCCGCTCGGCACGAGCCGCGGGCGCGGGCACCTCGCCACCGCCAGGAGGTCTGTCACCACGTCCACAATCGCGACCAGCGCCACCAGCTTCACCAGGCACCGCGCCCAGCGCAGCGGCCGCCACGGCCGCACGGGCGACGGCGGCCAGGGAGCGCGGCGGCGCCTTGGCGAGGGCAGCCGCGCGGACCGCCGCCTCGACGAGGACGGCGGCCTCGCGCACACCGAGCCCCATCCCACGTGCGCGGTGCGCGCGGCCGAGGGCGCGCAAGCACTTCGAGCAAATGGGTACGGATGCCCAAACCCCACGAGATCCCCGAGGGGGGACGTGGGGCTTGAGCCAAAATGGCTACGGTTCCTGCTCCTCCTCCTCCTCCTCCTCCTGCTCCTCCTCCTCCTGCTCATGCTCCTCCTCTTCCTCCTCCTCCTCCTCCTCTTCCGCCCCCGTTTCCTCCTGTTCCTGTTCCTGCTCCCCCTCCTCCTCCTTCTCCTCCTCCTCCTCCTCACGTGTTTGTGCTTATTCCTCCTCCCCCTCCTCCTCCTCCGCCTCCTCTTCCTACCTCCACCGCCCGCCCCGTGCCCCGAGCTTGTGGCAGGGTCGTCAGCTCGTCGGTGTCGTTGTCGTGGTCGCTGTCGTGGTTGTAGTCGTCGTCGTCCTTCGAAATCGGCGGTTCCGACCAAAAGGCCTACACAAGCGTCACCAGGTGCGCCGGGGCATGGAGATTGCACATCGACCTGGGGCAGCCCATGATAAGCCCCAGTAGGAGTCGAGGAGGACGTGGCCGACCAGGCAGCCTGGCTTGCTCCTGCCACCAGTCCAGTGGAATGCACGTCGCTGGCCACCTGGGCGAAATAAGCGCCAGCTCCTCGAGCTGGTGGATATTGACCGACTTGCCGAAGCCACGTGGTTCGCCGCATGGGGATGAAAGCCGCCGAATCCATCGACGCGCTGCTTCGTCAGCATGACTGGGGAAGCCCTTGCGCATGAGCCCGCACGCGTCGTAGCTGGCGTGGATGTCGCGGCCGCCCGTCATGCGGCCACCCCGACAGCACCTCCACCGCGCCCGACCTGCGGGATACCTCGCGCCAGGCCTCGGGTTCCAAGGAGCCCGAGCCGATCGCGGGTTCCGTCCGTGGTAGGGCCACTGGCTTCTCTGGAGCCTCGGGCGCGCCGCTGGAGCGAGTGGCCGAATTCGATCTTCGCGCGCCTGATGTCGGACTCCATGCGCCGCCATCCGCTTCGCTGGCCTCCCGGGCCCGCGGGGGGGGGGCAGCGCCTCCTGGGGGCAGGACGAGACGCGGGCTGGCTGCCGCCTGGACGAGGCCATGCAGCTGGGGGCAGCCCTAAAAAGAGTCGATCGTTAGGAACGCGGCTCGATGCTCGGCGACCTCCTGCTCTGCATTCTCCGCCGCCGTCGCCCTTTTGAGCCCCTGCTGGAACTCGCTGTCGTAGCTTCAGCCAGGGCAGGCCTGTCCATGGGGGCGTCATCCGGCTGCTCACCTGAACCAGAGCCAGGGCCGCCAGCGGTCGCACCTTCAGCACCTTGCGGCGCCTGGGCCGCAGCTCGGGCCTCACGCTGCAGGCGCCGCAACAACACGAGCGCCGCCTGGCCCTCGGCCGAGCTGGCGACTGCCTGGTCGAGGCCCGCCAGCACCGCGGCGATCGGGTCGTTGACGTCCGCGAAGTTGACCTTGTAGATCAGCTTGGCGTGCTGCTCGAGCTCTGCACGGGCCTCCTCGAGCTGCGTCTTTGCCTCCCCCAGGGCCCTGGCGAGCTCGGCCCGCTGCTTCTCGAACTCCGCGACGCGGCCGACGGGGGCGATCCACCTTGCGAGTCGCGTTCTCCGCCCTGTGGCGAGCAGCGATGGCCGAGGGCGGCCGCGACTCGCAAGCCTTGGCCATGGCCTGCTCGACGGTGGAGATCGCCGGCGCGCCGACGCCCGGTGCCTTGTGGAGGGCGAGCACCTGCGCGAAGGAGAGGTCCGACGCGGCTGGCCCGCCTGACTGGCGGGCCCCCCCGCGCCCCGCGCCCCCCTCCCCCCCTGGGTGGCCGTCAGCTGGGGCGAGCGCCCGGGGCTCCTTGGCGAGGCTGCCGCCGCCTGGAGGCCCATTGGCCCAGGCGCCGCCTGGGCGGCCAGCGCTCGAGCTCTGCTTGCTGCGCGCCACCGCCCCTGCAGCGCGCGCGGCTTGGCCGATCCTCGCTGGGGCCGCGCTGCCGCTGCCTCGGAACATGAGCCTGCTGGCCGAGTCGCCGCTGCCCCCGCGCCGCCCGCGCCCCCGGCGCGGATATCTCGGGCCCAGCAGCGCGCCCCCTGCCACTCCGCCCCGCGGGCCACCCGCGGCGGGCGACCCCTGTCTGAGAGGCTCGCGACGATGCGAAAGGCTCGCCGGCGCTGGCGCCGCTTCGAAGCATGCGCCAGCGACGCTCCCAGAGCGCGGAATGCCTTGGAGGAAGACGAGGGGGGTGGGGGGGGGCGACCCGAACTCAGAAACAGGAGCGGGCGTCAATGCCGGAATCGCGGAGCGGGTGCCAGCGCGGCGGCGCATGCGCCCTGCGCGCGCGAGCCGTGCAGCGCGCGACTGGCGAGCCGTCGCCGAGCATGCGCCACCTGTCGAAACGCTACCCGCGCAACGCCACCTGTGGATGCAACCTTCCTTGACTGTGACAGGAGGGCGCAGACGAATGTCGCGCGTGGCTGAAGATGACGCGGCAGCGAAAAAGACGCCAGCGCTGGGAAGAACAATGAGAAACCGACGGGGGCCAGGTTGGAACAATGGGACGACGCCGGCGAGGAGGGCGAGGTCGACGGCCGCGTGGGCGACGCCCCGCGGGGCGGAGATGCGAGCAGCTGTTCGCAGGGCACGAGACCAAGTCGATCCAAGCAACATTACCAGCGGGCGTGGGCCTCGCTGAGCGCAGACATCGGCGGGCGGGGGCAGGCTTCAAGCGAGCGGCGCAAAACTTCAGCGAGCGTGGGGCTCCAGCGCGCGCAGGCACTGGTGAGCGCGGACTTCAGAAGGGACGAACCTCAGCGGGCGAACGCGTCAAGAGTCGCAGAGGCCAGCGGGCACAAACTTCAGCGGGCGCAGACTTCAGCGCGCGCAGAC
>CAUYUJ010009069.1:419983-432483 GCA_963575745.1 Prorocentrum cordatum | reverse complement strand
AGCGGTACACACAGCCATGGCAATGCCAGGAAACGCCAAGCCCAGACTCTGGGGAAGTACATCGGGCACGGGCAGGGGCTAATTGCCTTGCGACTCGCTGCCCCGCCGACCACACCCTGCACAGCCATGGTTTACCTGCGGGGGCCCCGCGGACCAATCGCCAACGGGGGTTGCGCAACTGGCACAATTCACCTGCGACGGTGTTCGGCCGTTTGCTCAAAGAGCTGCAGGGCTGGAAACGGGGTCTGACAGAGAGCACGAAGCGGTCAAGCTTGAGATCGCCGACAAGGGATACACTCGAAGGTCCCATGGGGCTCGCGTGTCACATGGCAACGCCACTCAACGGAAACGCGCGATCTGCATGCAATAGTCGCCGCCTGGGCCATGGTGCGGGCAAGACGTGCGTCCAAATCCAATGCAGCTTGGAGTGTTGGGCCCCCTTCCCCCGAAACACGAGGAACACTGGATATGAATAGTATATCCCTTACCGCTATTTTTGGTTTGATATAGATCTACATTTATATACATATAGATATGTCCAGTGCGCCTCGGCCTTGTGGCGCCCCTTCCAAGAAAGTCCACGACGCACGACATTTGGATATGAGGATTGCCCGCGCATGGTTCACACAGCACTGCTTGCAAACGCAGAGCAACCGAACTCATCTCTGTCCGCTTGAAACAACGGCCGCCTTCCTGCACCTGCATACCAATACCAAGGCTCTTACCAGTACAGTGGGGGCCAGTCAACAAGACACCTCCCACAAGAAAGCCACGCTTTCCCCAGAAAAACCATCGAACCCCAAGACACCCAGGGCACCCTGGAGGCAAGCAGGGTGTCTGAAAGCATGGACCTCGACTGTGAGGCCCAGAGCAAATGTGGCACTGGCACAATGACAAGCACTTGCCAGGCTCCCGCTCGGGAAAAGGAGGGGGTGGGGAGAGCGGGGGAGGGAATGGGAGGGGGGGAGGCAGAGGGATGGGGGGGGCCGGAACGGCGAGGGAGAAAGAGGAGGAATGGGGAGAGGACGGGAGAAGAGAGTCCGTTCACGCGAAGCTTGGCGAGGAGCCGGGGCAAGCGCCCTGAGGGAGGAGGAGGGGAAAGGAAGCAGGGCGGAATGGAGGAACGGGGGGGGAGGATGACGGTGGAGAGAAAGGGAGGGACGAGGAGGAGAAGGAGGAGGGGGATAAGACATCGAGTAGGGAGACGGAGAACGATAGCGAGGACGATGAGGAGTCGATCAACACTTCAAGAATCTCCTTATCCTCCCTCTTCTCTCCAACTGTAGTTGGCTCCCTCTGCCCCTCTCCTCCTCGCCACTGCCCCCTCCCCCCTCTACTACACTACCACTGCGCTCGCACCAAAACGCGCGCTTCGCAGCGCCCAAGCTTCGCAACCGCGCCGCGCCCGCGCTCGGGCCGACGCGCGTCGTCATCGCCGTTGCACCCGCCAGACGCGTCATCGTCGTCCTCTCATCGTCCCCGTCATCTCGCAAGGGCTGGGCGGTGTCGACGGCGCAACTAAGAGCGCCCCAGGTGGGGATCCCCACCCAAGGGGGGCCACCATGCCAGCCTCCAGCTGGAGGCTCAACGGGCCCCCGCTCTTGCACTCGAGCGGGCCCGCTCAGCTCGTGCTCTGCTGGAGCACCGCCGGAGCTCCGACGTATGCCGTGGGGCACAGGGGGGTCGTGACGTCGTGGGGATGAAACCCATCCCCCTGGGTCTCGACCTTGACCATGAACATGTCACGGTACCCGCAGCCGTCGAGGAAAAAAAAAAAACATGCTATGTCCAAACCAAGCTGTTGGCAAAGTCCAGCTGGGTCTCAAATTATCCCTTTCATAATGACCATCACCACCGCGACATTGAATACTGAGTCGCTCGCCTTGTCAGTCAACAAAAAACCGAGGGGCGGCCGCTGGAGTGGGTCGGAACGAAATCCGAATCAACTTCGCTGGATTGATTCAAGTGCTTGATTGAAGTCAAGAGTCTCATTAAACCGTTGGGGGAATATTGCTGCCCCCAGGCCCGTCCATGCATCGATTGAGGCTCGCGTTCGCGCGCGTCTCTAATTCTATGAAAATTACCAAGAGCAACACATATGACTTCATATGGGATGCGCTTCCCAGGTGGACAAGCCGAACCCAGCAACGCTAGCGAATGAATCGCAGATGCGAGTACATCTACAAACTCAACCGAAAGGTTAACGATGTCATGAATCTGCGTCGTCCGCAATCTAGCATCATCGATCTCCGAGCCCAACGAAAGAATGATCATGGCCGTCATATCAGTCCAAATTAATATGCGTGCTGACTGTGGTGGGGGGTGGGGCGCGTGCCTCCGCGGCAGTAGAACGCGAAGTGGATCAATCTGCCCACCCTGCATGCCTCGAGGCATGCGGGAGTATAGGGGGCCAGGAACAGCGGGGTGAAGAGCTTTCGCCTCAGGGTGCGCTGCAGCGCAAAAAGAAGATATGCATGTTGATCTTGTGCGTCTAATTAATCAACTTGTTCTTCTGTCAGGAGGCTCGTGGCAAGACGAAGTATACCAGTGCATCCTGTTTACCGGTAGAGAGAAAGATGTGATCATCTCTTTCGCGCGAGAAATTCCGCGTCGAAAGCGCTGGGGTATTCGTCGCCGGCGTGTAGGCGAAGGCCACTAAGGTTGCCATGTAAACGCGCCCTATGAGATTGCCATGCCTGCGCTGTCATTCGCACTCGGGGTTCCCATTCAGAGGCAGGGGCGCCGCTGCGTAACTGACGCCCCCAAACTTGAATGCATCTTGGCCCCGACGCAGCGAACGACGTCGCTTCCTTGCGAGGGTGCGCGCGCTATGATATCGACAAGGCTGTGCGCGCAAAAAGTCTACTCATTGGCTGAACGCACTCGGATGCAAAACGGCCGAAATCAAAACAACGGGGCCATACGAGATCTGCGCGCGCAGCGCCGAGCCAATAAACTTGCACAACCAGAGTGTCCAGTAGCATGCGCAGGTGTCGCTGGGCAATGATACACGATGCGTTCGAAGTGCCCAAGACGACATATGCGGCGCATATCAGAACAAAGGCGTGCGATTGGTCAACCACAGCACATGCGAGTTACATGCATAACCTTGGTCGCCGAATGATTCCTCAAGGTTGGCGGCCGCTCGCAAGGCCTTCATGCACGCTGCTGCGAGGCGCGCTTCACAATGGGCCCCCAAATCGCGCCAGGTTTCAAGTTATCGCAGAAGGCGAGGGCGCGCCAATGTTTCGGCAAACCGGACCTTCGTTTTGCGCGACAGCCTGGGCCGCGGTAGCAGTGGGCGCCTGATCGGACCCATTGCCTGCACGTGAGAGTGGAGTCGCCGTGAAATCTCAGGGCGTAATGAGGAGGCGCACGCAGCGATAGATCCCATGCGCATGCATTGCAGTTCAACAAAGAATTGGGCGCCACATTGCTCACGCGTTTGACTGGCGCCAAGACCGTCGTATAATTGATGCCGAACGTGCCTCCCAGCGCGCCGCGCAGTTGCGCAGGTGCGCCTGTCCTTCCCCGGCCGCGACCCGGCCCCGTGAAATGCGCCGCGAAAGACACGTGAATGATGTCCATCGAACTACCCAGGTATAGAGGAAACAGAACTAACTATGCACATGCACCGATTCTGGCCAGGCCCACCCTGAGCCCAGGCTCGGTGCATACGCCCTCCTACCTTGGCTAGGAAGGTATATGCACCGATCGTGGGTCAAGAATGGGCCTTGCCAGGATCGCTGCATGTGCATAGTTCCCTTCGCCGGAAGGTATAGCAAAGCATCCTCGTTAAAGACAATCGGCGGCGCCATGACATCACCGGCGAAAATTGCATCACTGATCTGCTTCACCTGCTCACCTCGGCACACCGCGCGCGTGGAACCACCTTCCGCCTCCAATTTAACCGTCCGCCGAGCATCGTGCAAACGTTTCAACCAACGCAACAGATGTGGTAAATTGGTAGATGCAGCGTCAAATAAGTGGTACGCCAGACCACAGTCAGGCCTGGACCATCGTCTGGGTATACCAATCTTCTGCAAGCAGCCAACCTCGAATGACGCTAGACTCTGTGATTCAGCAATGAGGTGGCTGAGATGAGGGCCGAATCTGCAGCATCTAGTATGACGGGCTGCGATGTAATAGTACCAGCAAATGGTACCAGCGCAAGCGCGATGTCAACGTCGTCCAGGATGCGCGCGGGTTCGCCCTCAAGGCATTGAACGCTGCTGACCATTTGGGGCATGATGCGGTGACGAGTCGCCTTGAGGTCAAGAAGAATGAACGTGAACGATGTCGCATTGCGTCTGGCGGGGTCTGGAAGCAGGCGTGGCTGATGCGACGCCGTAATTGGAACGCGCCACGGCCTCCCGCCAAGATGTGAATCCCGCGAGAACCAATCCAGCGTGCCAGCAAGCTGCGTCGGCAGGAACCGAGAATGATGCTTCGCGGATACGTTGAATACAATGAGCCCACGATCGACCTTGCTTGAAGATGGACCACCAGACGCCTTCGACACCCCAGCAAGCCTAGGGTGCTCGAGCGCATCAGGTTCCGCACACGCGAGGCATGCCTTGACGAGCAAAGGGTTGATCGGCGACGCAAATTCCTGGGGGGGCATCTGAATGACCTCCTCGATAATACCATCAGCACCAACTGCCCGCCATGTTTTGCTCTTTACGTAGTCGCCGCTTGGCGCCCGCAAGACACGGCATGATATTCGAGTTCGCTGGGGTGCGATCAAGGGGCGTACTCGGGCAATGTGCAGATTCACGCGTCTAATCACGTGGCTCAACAATGCGTGCGTTTGCTGCCCGACTCCGTTTCCTTCGCGGCGGTTTTCTCCTCCTCGTGAACTCTGCGCGGCAGAAAGCTTCCAATGAGAAGAAGGGCGTCGTCCACCACGTCGTAGGAGTTGTTCGGCAGCTTGCCATGGTTGTCTCTGACCACATGCCGTCGCGCAACCACCTGTATGTAGCATCAGCGTGCCCTTCCAGCTTAGCATCGCAACCATCAGTGAGTTGTTGATTGGGGGCCGTAGACGCATTGTGCATAAAAGCCCCTGCCTGGGCTTGTATTTCAGCTGCTGGCCAAATACTCGATACTCTGAAACCAATTCCAAGGACAAGACGAGATGCCTCCTCCTACCAAGCATCAGGGCACACATAGAAATGCGCAAGTGAAATACGACAATGGTTATGCAAGGTGTCAGTCTCACCGCGTCGCAATCGTCTCCAAGCGCGCTGAACATGCCTTCGCAAACGGATTGGCCTCATAGCGCTCCGGAGTATATGACTGGGCCGGTCTGAACAAATCCTTCGCGAAGACCTTGTGAGCAGCAGGCTTGATGAGCGCGACAATGTCCGCGTGTTGGGCACTGACTTCCTGCGACCAGTCCCCACGGTTGAGCATGCTGGGGCAATCGCTGAAATTCAGCGCGACATTCGGGATTCGCCAACCTGTCAAGCCAGAGGTTGAGTGCATGCCCAACTGCTTGGGAGTAGCCGTGTGCTGACATGAGAACTCTACTGCGACTGGCCGATGATCTTCCTGTTGGAGACCCGTGCCAAGGTTGGGGACCACCCTTCGCTGCAACTAACCCATGTTAATACCAGCGCAACGAGATCTTCGGAAACATTAACATCTGTGTAGGTCAAATCATCAGCTGCGCCATGCAAATATATATATATATATATAGATATACCAAAACCACAAAGGCGTACTATGGCCGAAGGTTGTCGCCCACTCTCGTCGCCGAATACTGCGACCGCTAGGGATGCGGAGCTGGGCCTTATACCAACAATATTGCGGGAGACCTGTGCGACTCGTGGATGCTGCTCCTTCAGAATACAGGATTGCTTCGAACCCAGTGCACGCGGTAAACCAGCGGGGGCCAAGGGGGCCCGCCCGTGGCCGCCAGCGTCGTGGCCTGACCGTCGCGCAATGTATTGGTCTGCCCATTGCTGACCTTCCCTGCCTCTAGCCTCTTGTATGCCAACGAGAGGAAGCCCTTCATCACGACATTTGTGTCGGAGCCTGTGATGGCGATTCCTGTCTAGAAGTGCGTGGCTGATGGTTCAGCTGTCGAGATCTGGCATCTGCGAATGACGTGGCGATGCATGGTGCAATTTCGAATCGCAGATGGGCAACGGTGGCCCAGGGTGCCTAGGGATTGTCTGTAGCACCTCTGGATGGATATATGAGCCCCCTAGAATGATTCAAGACCCTGAACATGTATATCATCGCCACATAACGTAGGTGGTCTCGTGAACTCTATGCCGTTCCCCGGGATCTTGGGGTAGCTAGGGCAGGCGCGCAGGGACTCCCGCAACGATTGCCAGTGCAAGCCTTGACAACATAAAATCCCCGATGCGAGCTCTTCGCGCGGGCGTGGATAGGTTCGGGTCAAGTCAGATAACGCAGCGCCATCTGCCAAGTGACTCCACGGGTCAACGCCGTGAGATGTGCAACCGCAGCTGAATGCTTCCATGATGATGTATATTCCGGGCGAGAACAACTAGGTACGTCATCAGTTTCTTGTTGGGGGCATATCAACGGCTACAAAGCAATCGTCCATGGAAAGCGTCTATCTCGGTCGTCCGTTAACAAAGTGCAATGCCCAATCCATAGCCATGATCACCGAGATGGTATTGTCCAAACTATCTCCTTCAAAAGCAAGTCGCAGGCTACCTGGCGCCCGCGATGCACGGCAGCCTTCGCAATACTAAATCTGCCCACGTTGGTAGACGACCGCCGCGGCCAAACCATCAAGAGTACAATCGGCCTCCTTATGGGATCCATCGGTCCATGTGTGGCCTGGTTGGGTTTCGCGTCGTCGTTGGGCGGTATCTTTGCCAAGTATGTGAGCCGCGCGCACTCAAGTTTGCGGACGAGCTGGAGTGGGCGGGTCCATCGTCGAGACCACTCAGACATGATGCGGGCAGGTATGCATGGCGCTGCCTGCCAGGCTCTTTAGTAGCTCTGCAGGTGCCACGGGCCTGCGTCGGCGAGGCGCGCGACGCGAGTCACCCCCGGGCCTGGCGATGAAGGACTGATGGAAGACGCACCTGTTGAAGTCGCCAGGGAAAGGGGCCCTCCACCTCGCCGGGAGGCGCGCCCCATCGAACTCGCCGCGCTTGCCCGACGGCTGCCCCGGCGATCATTCTGACAACGCACCTTCTCAAGCGAGAGTCTGGAATGCTGCGTCCCTAGACGAAATTGAGATGGGCGAACAAATGCTAACGTTCGGCGAATGAGATAGCGACAAGCTCGGCGACGTGGATATGCTCGCGCTCGGTGTCCTACAACTTGGCGCCATCCTTGATCGTCCGCAATCAGTCGTCGGCGGTTACAAAACGCTTCGGGTTCGAATCTGATATGTGGCCCTGTTAGTAGGTGTGTAGCCCCAGTCCTGGCCACCATCACTCCAGGACTGGGGCCGCCGTCTTGCTTGTTTGACGACAGTGGCGTCTCCCCAGTAGATGGAATCTACTGCGATGGCACGCGTGCGCGATATCCAGGACAATCAATGCCATCGTCTCCAGGTACTTCTTCCGTTCGCACCTTCGCTGGCGGCTTCGCATATACAAACCCCTCGCTAGATTCGCACGGTCGCGTGACATTCTGCTGGGCGCGCTGATCGAGAATGCATATGGCGTGCCATCTGGATAGAAAAATGGACCGTCGGCGCAATCGGCGCAGCGCCTGCCTGGCGATCTCGCGGGCGCTGACGAAAAAGATGAATCCCCTTGCCAAACGGATCTGTGGAACCCCTGCCAAGTCCACCACGTGCGCCCTTGAAATGCATGATCAGCTCAGGCGACGACGGAGTTGCGAGGGCGCGTGGGCGCGATCCACCAGATGCTGCCGGAGAAGGCTGTTCAGTCGGCACGACCGATGTTGGCTTCAATGACATCGGGGAACTCGGCGTCGACGGGTGCGGCATTTATGGGTCAGCTCCATGCATCTGAAAATCGGTAGGTCATTGATCGTGTCGACTGCCCGCTGGGTCACCTCCTCAAATTCACGAAGATCCGCCTCGTCGTCGGGCCCAATCGCCCTCGGAAAATATCGCGAGTCCCGTCTGGGGCGGTCTGACGGGCTCGTCTCTTCCCCGGCTAGCAAACCACTCCATCGATCTCACCTTCCACTGGGTAAGGGGGTGGAGATTACACTGGAATGGGAGGTGCTGACGATCCACTCGTAGCGGTTGATGTTGACCCTGATGCAGGTATGATTTGGGCTGATGTCGCCGCGGATGCACTTCGCTGGATGGCTTCCACAATGTGTTTCCTGCTGTGGTTGCACCTCCCGCTTTTGGTACGCCATCGCAAACTGAGCTTTTGGTCGCTTTTGGTACGCCCGCTTCATGCCGCCGAACAAAATAAGCAAGCTGTCGGTTACGTTCCTGTGCCGAGATTCCCCGAAAGCTCTCCTGCTTCTGCTTGATCCACTCCGAGTGCTCGTACAAGGCCCTTCGCTGTCACTGAAACTGCTGCTGTGCTTGCTGTCGAAATTGTTCAGCCTCCTCCTTCTGCATCCTAGCCGCATCTTCTTGCAACTCCATCTGCTCGTCATGGTACATTTGCCGCTGCTGTTGTTGCTGGTGCGCCATCTGCTGTTGCACCTGCTGCACTTCACCACGTTGTTGCTGATAGCCTGCGTAGTGTTGCTGAAAGGAGCTGTTGTTGTCGCTCCTGCTTCGCAGCTTGGTCGGCAACGGTTATCGGAATATGTTCCTTATTGTCATCTTGTGCAAAGGTAAACATGGCGAGTGGCACAATCTGATCCATCAGCTGGTTCATCTGTGTATTGTCCGCCACCCTCTGCTGTTGACCAGCCGCTGCTCCTTGTGGCTGGGGGTGTCGCTGTGGTGGTTGCGAAGGCGGAAGAATGCGGGATGTGGTCGCAGGTGCTCCACCGCCGGCCTCTGTCCATAAGACTTCATCTGCCTCCTCCACGTCGATCCCTTTCTCGTTATGGCGATCCGCAATGGAAGAAATGATATGGTGTCGCTCTTTCTTGAGCTCAGTTTCCAACTCGATCACCTGACTCTTCTCTGCAGCGAACCTCCGAAGTGCTGCTCGACCTTCTCAATGCATTGCCCAAAATACGGAATTGAATATATCAGGGACGCGTAGCAAGCATCTGAAACTTGATAACCCCAATATCAAAATTCTGCGTGTCGCAATTCCCCCTCTGCATCACAAGCCGCTGCAACCATTTTTAGAAGCTTCTGGAGACGTATGCACAGCGTGTTTTTGAACTCCTTGATTGCCCCTGCCCCCCAGGTGGCCCGCTGAATCTGTCGTGCTGCTGCGCAGTCTCCGCACTCGCAATCGGCACATCATGATCCTGATGTTGCTCGAAAGGCCTTTTCATGTCGACAATGTGAAACGTTCAGGATTATGTTGGAATTTCGCCCTCGACTGAGTGCGACCACGTCCACGACCCTGACGTGACCATGGTACATTCTCGCGCCAGTCGTCCTTGCGTTGACCTCGCTGTGGGGTATGATGCTGCTGCTGCCGCTGGCCGTTCCACTTCGGCGCCTTCGCAGAGCGGTGCTCTGCGAGACGTGCGGCGTCTGTGGCCCTGACCAGGAGCCTGGCCTGCGCTCGCGCCCAGCGCTGGCGCCTGTGCCAGGCAGGCTCGCCTTGGCGCCTCGTCGGGCCGCCTGAGGCAGCGGCAGCCGCCACCCGCGACGCGGCCACCACTTGGCCGGTGCGGCGCGCCTGAGCACAGGCCGTGCGGGCAGCCCACGGCACGATAGGGGGCGATGGCGAAAACGCCTCCTGGCGCGCGCGGACCCGCCCCTCCTCCTCCTCCTCCTCCTCCTCCTCCTCCTCCTCCTCCTCCTCCTCCCTAACCCATCGCGACGACGACGTTCGCGATGACAAAGCAGACGACGGCGGCGGCGACGGCGGCGACAAGAGCGGCGACGACGGCGGCGGCGACGACGCCCTCGGTCATGGCGACATCGACAGCGACGACGACGACGACGAAGGCGTCGACGAAGTCTGGAGGAACAACAAACCACACAAACATAAACTTCTGAAGGTCCGCGCGGATTTCTTGGATCCGCGCCGGACCCCCACTCCCTGGCGCGCGGAGCGTGCCAGGGGCGGCGCCAGAGGCGCCGCCAGGGGGCCCAGCGCCGATCCAAGAAGTCCGCGCGGAGCGCCACAAGCTCACGTTTATAGCGCTGTCCTTCTTCGAGACGAAGGCGGCGACGAAGTCCACGACGACGACGAACACGGCAGCCTGGGTAGTCGAAGCCAATCTGGCGCCAATCTGGCAGGCCCAGTCTGGCAACCGGGGGCAATCTGGCGAGGGAGCCCACGCGAATCCGGTCTGGCGAATGACCCAGATCCGCCAAGATGGCCAGGCCAGCTTGGCCCTTGGGGCCCAATCCAGCCTGACAGTCTGGCCTTCGACTACCCAGACGGCGGAGGCCCCGCCTGAGCAAGGAGGGCATCGCATACCCATACTATGCACATGGCTTCGTGCCCCTCTCGCCCCTCCAGGGAGGCCCCATCTGAGCGAGGACGGCATCGGAAACCAATGTTATTTACGTGGTTTCGTGCCTCCCCATATCCTGAGTGGCCCACCCCTCCAGCGCAGCCTTCGGGCATACCACGGCATGCTCTCAGAACAGAAGAAAACCCAAAAAACAAGAGTCCACGACGGCGGCGACGAAGTCCACGACGAAGTCCACGACGACGACGAACACGACGGCGGCATCATCCGCCTCGCCGCGGTGCCCCGGGTGCGGGTCGGCGGGCTCCGCCGTGCCCGCGCAGAAGAGCACCATGCCGAGGCCTCGGCCCGCCGCCGCCCGCGTCGACCCGCGGGGCCCCGCCGCCGACGCGCCGCCTCCCTGGCGCAGGGCGCCGCCGTCGGCGCCGCTTGCGTCGCCGCGAGAAGACGGCCCTGCCGAGGAGGAGGAGGAGGAGGAGGAGGAGGAGGAGGAGGAGGAGGAGGAGGAGGAGGAGGAGGAGGAGGAGGAAGAAGAGGAGGGGAGGAGGGAGGAGGAGGAGGAGGGGGATAGCAAAAGGGGGGGGTGAGAATCCGCTCGCGTAGCTGATTTTCCCTGCGCCTCCCGGCGCCGGGAGGCGGCCACGCATCGAGGAAGGGGCCTGGCGGCGGGGCCGAAACCAGCTGCATGCAGCAGATTTCGTACCCCCCCCCTTTCCCTATCCCCCCCTTTCGTCCGGCCCGAGCCTCGGGCCGCTGGCACCGTCGATGCCGCAAGCAAGGGCTGGACCCAAACGTTGTTGCTCGTTCTGTATTCGTTGTGTGCTTCCTTTTGCTCCACCCGTTGTCATGCGCCTCCCTACCAGCACGAAAAACAAAACACAGCCGAAGTCTAGCAAAGCAGCGTTTAGCAGCTCCTCCTCCTCCTCCTCCTCCTCCTCCTCCTCCTGCTCCCCTTCCTCCTCCTCCTCCTCGGCAGGGCCGTCTTCTCGCGGCGACGCAAGCGGCGCCGCCGGCGCCGCCGCCTGCGCCGTGGCGCTCGACGGAGGACGGACGACGACGGAGCGAGAACTCGGCCGAGGGTCGACAGAGGGCCGATAGAGCACCGAGGGTGGATCGAGGCTCCAGGCTCGATCCACTCTAACTCGATCGAGGGCCGATCGAGGACGGAGAACTCGGCCGAGGGACGAGGCTCGACGGAGGGCCGATCGAGGACCGAGGGTGGATCGAGGATCTGGGCGCGATCGAGGACCGAGGCCTCGGGCCGTTCTAGGATCGAGAAGCTCCAGGCTCGCAGCATCTTTCGCATCCAGGACGGAGGCCTCGAGGCCTCGAGGCTCCGGGATGCAGTGGAGGCCAGTCCACAAGACACCTTCCACACGAAGCTCAACGCCGAGACCCCAGCGCGTCCATTGAGTTGTGGTGCGGGGGCGCCACGTTTTCCACAGCAAAACCGTCGACACCTACGAAACACAGGGTGATCTGGAGACAAGGAGGCTGCTTCTTGGGCCGGGCCTCCACAGAAGGGGAATCGGGCGCTCTTGGGCTTCTCGGCCCTCTGGAGGCGTGTAGAGACCTGAGGAGGAGGAGGAGGAGCAGGAGGAGAGCCTGAGGAGGAGGAGGAGGAGGCCTGAGGGAGGAGGAGGAGGCCTGAGGAGGAGGGGGAGAGGAGGAGGGGAGAGGAGGAGGAGGAGGAGAGGAGGAGAGGCAGCGGAGGAGGAGAGTGGAGGAGGAGGAGGAGGAGGAGGAGGAGGAGGCCTAGGAGGAGGAGGAAAAGGAGGAGGATGGCGGAGGAGGGCTGAGGAGGAGCAGAGGAGGCCTGAGAGAAGGACCCGATGAGAGGAGGAGCGGAGGAGGAAGAAGAGGAGGGGAGGAGGAGGAGGAGGAGGAGGAGGATCAGGAGGAGGAGGAGGAGGAGGAGGAGGATAAGGAGGAGGAGGAGGAGGAGGAGAAGGATGGAGGAGGAGGAGGAGGAGGATGGAGGAGGAGGAGGAGGAGGAGGAGGAGGAGGAGGAGGAGGA
>CAUYUJ010009069.1:377483-414983 GCA_963575745.1 Prorocentrum cordatum | reverse complement strand
GCACCGCACCCATTTCGGCACACCCCTCACACGTTTGAGAGAGCGCGCCCGCAGGGCCCGAGCAAAGGGGAGGGGGGGCTAGGCTTAAGCTGACCCCCCCCTCCCTTGAGCCGCCCTTGTTGGAAGCACCCCCCCCTCCCCCCTTTTTTTTGCAAGGGGGAGGAGACGGGACGGGAAGGAGGAAGTGGAGACCACACTGCTCTATTCAAAACGAATACCCAAGCAAGGAGGGTTGGGAAAAATACGATCCCCCCCCGAAAAATGCACGAAGTGTAATTCGGAAAACGCCAGCCCGTCGGGTTTGGCAGTGTTCGTGTAAGACGGCGGCCAGCTGGGGGAGGAGGAGGCGGAGGATGGGGGAGGCCGAGGGGGAGGAGGAGGAGGATGAGGAGGAGGAGGAGGAGGAGGAGGAGGAGGCGGATGAGGAGGAGGAGTAGGAGAGGAGGGAGGAGAGGAGGAGGAGGAGGAGGAGGAGGTGGAGGGGGAAACGGAGGAGGAGGATAACGAGGAGGAGGAGGAGGAGGAGGAGGAGGAGGAGGAGGAGGAGGAAGAGGATGATGATGATGATGATGATGATGATGATGATGATGATGATGATGATGAGGAGGAGGAGGAGGAGGAGGAGGGACAAATGGAGGAGGAAGAAGAGAAAACCGAGGAGGAGGAGGAGGAGGAGGAACTGAACGGAAGGACCCGCGGGGGGTACGATGATGATGATGATGATGATGATGATGATATGATGATGATGATGATTGGATGATGATGATGAATGATGAATGATGATGAATGTTGATGATGATGATGAATGATAATGATGATGCTGATGATAATGTAATAATGAATAATGATACTAAAAATAATGATGATGATGATGATGATGATGATGATGATGATGATGATGATGATGATGACGATGATGATGATGACTATGAGGAGGATGAGGAGGACGAGGAAGAGGAGGAGGCAAAAGGAAAAAGACGAGGAGGGAGAGGGGCGGGAATAAATGGAAGCGAAAGGGAGGGCGATGGCTCCGGGAGCTTGGCGGCCAAAGGGGGGAAGGGGGGGGGCCCAGGCCCCCCCCCTTTGCACCAAAGGAAGGAGGGGGGGGGGCTTCCAAACCCCCCCCCCTTTCAAAGGGAAGGGGGGGGGCTCACCCCAGCTCCATTAATTAAAAGGAGGGAGGGGGGGGTAGCTTGGAAGCCCCCTCCCCCCTTTCCGGCCACGAAAAGGGAGGGGGGGGTAGCTTCCGAAGCCCCCCCCCCCCCCTTTCAAAGGGGGGGGGTGGCTCACCCCGGCTCAATTAAAGGGAGGGAGGGGAGGTAGCTTGGAAGCCCCCCCCCCCCTTTCCGGACCACGAAAAGGGGGGGAGGGGGGGAGGGGGGTAGCTTCAAGCTGGGGCCCCCCTTTTAGTCTATCGGGCCCCACGCGCGCGCTCTATCACACGTTTCGTGGCCCCATAGGGAGCCCCACCGAGGGCCCCAATGGCTGCGTTCGCATGGTGGCACCGCGCCCATTTCGGCACACCCCTCACACGTTTCGTGGCCCCATAGGGAGCTCCACCGAGGGCTCCAGTGGCTGCGTTCGCATGGCGGCACCGCGCCCGTTTCGGGACACCCCTCACACGTTTCTTGGCCCCATAGGGAGCTCCACCGAGGGCCCCAGTGGCTGCGTTCGCATGGCGGCACCGCGCCCATTTCGGCACACCCCTCACACGTTTCGTGGCCCCATAGGGAACTCCACCCAGGGCTCCAGTGGCTGCGTTCGCATGGAGGCACCGCGCTCATTTCGGGACACCCCTCACACGTTTCTTGGCCCCATAGGGAGCTCCACCGAGGGCCCCAGTGGCTGCGTCCGCATGGCGGCACCGCGCCCATTTCGGCACACCCCTCACACGTTTCGTGGCCCCATAGGGAGCTCCACCGAAGGCCCCAGTGGCTGCGTTCGCATGGCGGCACCGCACATTTCGGCACACCCCTCACACGTTTCGTGGCCCCATAGGGAGCTCCACCGAGGGCCCCAGTGGCTGCGTTCGCACGGCGGCACCGCACCCATTTCGGCACACCTCTCACACGTTTCGTGGCCCCTTAGGGAGTTCCCTCTCACTCGTTCAACCTGCTTTGCGGTACTTGTAACTGCATATGGTTGCGTCCATCGCCAGGATAATTTTACTCAGGGCCGGTGCTCGTCCTCGCCGCCGAAAGCCGCCGTCCCAACAAAACCAGCGCTCCCCCTCGAGACTCCCTCCCGTTTTACCTTGGACTGGCGCTCTACTCTTTCTCTCATCGGCGCCGCCCCCAGCAGCAACAACGCTCCCGCTCGAGATGTCCTTCCTTTTCTACTCAAGGCGGTGCTGCTCCTCGCCACCGAAAACCGCCGTCCCGACAAAACCAATGCTCCCGCCCGAGACTTCCTCCCATTTTACCTTGGCTTGGCGCCCTACTCTCTTTTGAATTGGCGCCGCTCCCAGCAAGAACAACGCTCCCGCTCGAGGCTTCCTCCCTTTTTCCTCAGAGCAGCGCTGTTACTCGCCGCCGACAGCCCCCGTCCCGACAAAACCACGGCTCCCGCTCAAGGATTCCTCCCTTTCTAAATCAAAGCGGTGTTCCTCCTCGCCGCCGAAATCCGCCGTCCTGACAAAACCAGCGCTCCCGCTTGAGACGTCCTCCCGTTTTACGCTGGACTAGCGCCCTACTCTCTTCAGCATTGGCGCCCCAACAACAACAGCGGCCCTGCTCGAGACTTCCTTCATTTATATTCAGGGCCAGGTCCTTGCCTCGCCGCCGACAGCCCCCATCCCCACCAAGGCAATCCTGTCGCTCGATACTTCCTTGTACTTTACCCTTGGCTGGGGCTCCACTGGCGGTCTCGCATCGGCGCAGCAAGGCGCGGGCATGTGTTTTCGAGGCGGGATATGCTGAAATTCCTCGGAGGTGTTTGCAAGACCTCATTCGGCGGGAGATCTGGGAATGGGAATGACGGACCCCGCTATAGAACAAGAGCCCCCCATGATGGGGATGGTTACCATGATGGTCGCATGCCTCGTGTGGAAACATCGTGCATGAAAGTAACATGATTGTTGTTGTAACTCGAGGGCCTGGGGCCCAGTTTGGTAACACCTCGCGGGGTGCGGGCCCTGGGAAAAGCGCTTCACTGGAAACCATACAATGGTTACCGCGCAGGGAATATCAACAACAGTTATTCTTTAGAAAGGAACTCTCAACCACAACAACACACATTTTAAAACTGTTCGTTCTCATCTGCTCGCGGGCCACTGAACACGTGTATTCCAAACCCTCGATCGTACCCCCTTGGGGGTAGATGCACCTTTTTCTTACCTGCAACGTGTATTCTGTGCAGCACCTGAAGCAGGGGAAAGGATAACGGATGGAAGGAAGGGTTAAAAAGGGCAGGGAGGAGGATGGATAACGGGATTGGAGCGCGTTTCTTTATGTTCGGCGATGACGGGCGTCATTGGGGGGGGGGAGGGCGGGGGGGGTATGACGTGACGCCCCCCCCCCCGCCGTGTGGCTCCGGCACCACAGCCGCGCCCGCGCGCACGACGCGACGAGCGACGAGCGACGAGCGACGACGACGACGCGAACAGCATGTAACTGGCAATCTGGCCATTGCGCCTGTGTACACCACAACGCTCGCGTGCACCACACCGCGCGCGTGCACCACAGCGCCTGCGTACACCGCAACATCCGTGTGCAACGCACCGCCCGCGTATACCACAATACTTGGGAGCACTACAGCGCCGGTGTACATACACCGCAGCAGCCATGTGCAACACAACGCCTGTGTACACCACAATGCTTGCGTGCACCGCAGCGCCTGTGCACGCCACGGCGCCTGTGTACACCACAGCATCCGCGTGCAACGCAGCGCTGGTGAACACCACAGTGCCTGCATGCATAGAACAGGTAGAAGGAGCATGTACGTCAGGACCTGGTGCGGACAACTACACGCCACGCCAAGAAAATTCTGAGAATCGAATGCAACGTTTTTCCCTATTCCCTCCTCTTCCACCTCCTCCTCCTCCTCCTTCTCCTCCTCCTCCTCCTCGTCCTCCTCCTCCTTCTTCTCCTCCTTCTTACACGTGCGCAACTCAGCGTGCACCGCAGAATGGTCGATTGAATCGGTCCACTTGGTTCTCGGACGGCCAGTTTAGCTGGAAATTCCTGGACGCAAATGGGAGTTAGGGTGATACGAGCGGACTCGGGGGGACTCGTAGATTCCAGCGGCGCTCCTTTGTCCATGAAGATTTATTTTCCATTGTTTTCTCTGGAATCCACACGCGCTCCAGTTTGTCACAAGGATTCCCTCTGAAATTCTATACACAACAATGGTATTGTGTTGCACACGGTTGATGTGGTGCACATTGGCGCCATGGCGTACACAGGCAGTGCACTGCACGCAAACATTGTGGTGTACACTGGTGCTGTGTTGCGCACGGCTGATGTGGTGTACGGAAGCGCTGTGGTGCACACAGCTGTGCCCGCACGCACGGTGGCACAAACTGACGCTGTGTTGCACGCAGCTGCTGTGGTGTACATCGGCGGCGTGGTGTACACAGGCGCTGTGGTGCACGCGGGCACTGTGATGTACACAGGCGTTGTGGTGCATATCGCCACCTACATGTTCGTGCTACCCGTCCTCCGTCATTCCTAAGCATTCCCAGACGCCGCCGGCGCGAAACGTGACGTCATCGACCCCCTCCCCCCCCAGATGATTGCCGTCATCGGCCCGGACTTAAAAACAGGCTCCAGCCGCGTCCGCGCGCACGACGACGATGAGCGACGAGCGACGACGAGCGACGACGCGACGACGACGACGACGACGACGACGACGACGACGACGACGACGACGACGACGACGACGACGACGACGACTCCTGCGGACCAGACACCTATGCGGATTCCTACGCGGACACCAACGCGGATCCCAATGCGCACAGCGGCAGTGCCCGGAGCGCACTGGGGGGGGGGAGCGTTACGTCATAGGGGGTGGGGGGGGGCGGGGGCCATGACGCCCGTCATGCCCCAAGCAATAAAGAAACGGGCTCTTGGCATTAATGGGGATTGGGGCAGAAAGCACGTGGCAGAACCAGGCTGGCTGGTTGACCCTATCGGGCGGGTCGGGAAGACGGGCCCGGGCGGCCAGGTCGAGCAGGAGGCTTTTCAACGTGTTCGCTGCGTGAGCTGCGAAAAGTCTCGAAACATAGCGCGATTCCCAAATATAGGGGGCCACATGCGAACCCCACCCCTACCCCCCACGATTTCTGAGGGGCAGGGTGGGGTTCACTTCGTCCGCGAGCTCCCGAGCGAAGTGAACCAGCGGAAACGTGTGCTTACTGAAGGTCGAAGGCGCGGCGTCTGAATAAATGGCGGGGCGATCCCACGCGAGAGCGCGATTCCTGTACACATTGATTTGGAGGGGGGGGGGGGGGTCCGGGACGAGCGCTCCACGGGGCTTTTCCTGGCCCAAGAGGGCTTCAAGACGGGCCACGAAGCCCCCAAGAGGCCTCCAAGACGGCCCACGAAGGCTCCGAGAAGCCAAACGACCGCTCCAAGACGCCCACGATGGCCCCAAGACGGGCCAAGAGGTCTCCAAGACGGCCCCTGAGGTCCCAAATGAGCCTCCCAAGAGGGCCCAAAGAGTCAAAATTGCTGATTTTCCAGAGTGTTTTTCGATGTTTTTTGCTTTTCCGCCTTTCCGGCTTCCCGACGCTCCAAGACGGGCAAAGAGGCCCCAAAGATAGCCCCAAGATGGCCCAAGAGGCCCCCAAGACGGCCTCCAGACGGCCCAAGACGGCCCCAAGACGGCCCAAGAGGTCCCCAAGACGGCCCAAGAGGGCCGATTTGGAGGGGGGGAGGGGGCCGGGACGAGCGCAGCACGGCCGGGACGAGCGGTTCCAGGGCTTTTCCGGGCCCAAGAGGGCCTCAAGACGGGCCAAGAAGGCTCCAAGAGGCCTCCAAGACGGCCCACGAAGGCTCCGAGACGCCAAACGACCGCTCCAAGACGCCCAAGATGGCCCCAAGACGGGCCAAGAGGTCTCCAAGACGGCCCCCGAGGTCCCAAACAAGCCTCCCAAGAGGGCCCCAAGAGTCTAAAATTGTTGATTTTCCATAGTGTTTTTCGATGTGTTTTGCTTTTCCGCCTTTTCGGCTTCCCGACGCTCCAAGACGGCCAAAGAGGCCCCAAAGACAGCCCCAAGATGGCCCAAGAGGCCCCCAAGACGGCCTCCAGACGGCCCAAGACGGCCCCAACACGGCCCAAGAGGTCCCCAAGACGGCCCAAGAGGGCTCCAAGACGGCACCACGAGGGGCCCAAGAGGGCGACCAAACATGTTGAAACTCTAGCTTTCTGCCCCCAGGAGCCCCAGGGGGCCCCAAGAGTGCCCCAAGAGGCCCCCAGAGGCCCTCACGAGGCCGCCCAGACGCCCCAAGGAACCCCCAAGAAGCACCCCAGAGGCTCCGAAACGGCCCCCGAGTGGCTCCAAAACTCGCAGTGTCGCTGTCCGCTCGGACCTCCCCGCGGAACTGCCCGAGACCCTCTGGCGGTGGCGGCGAACAGACACCAAACAAATATCACTCGCCTTTTCACCCCTTCGCAGCTTCTACTACCCCCAGATTGGCATAAACAAGGGGTCGGCGGTGTGGCGTAAGCCTAAGAATCAAAGTAGAACTCCTACTCGGGGGTCCTACATATCCCCTGACTTCTGGCCAATACCGCGCCTCCCGGCTTTTTGACACGTCGCGGAGTCTCCGAAGGCCCCAAGGAATCCGGGAATTGTGGATTTGGGTGAGATGCTCATCCATTCAGGACTCAGAACAATATGCCCAGGCCCGGGCATAATGTCCAGGCCATCCTGAGCGCGCGCTCAGGTTCTAGCCCAGGCCAGGGGGGCGCTGGACGATCTTAGACAACGCTATCAAACACAGGCGCGCGACGACATCTGAGGAGCTTCTGGGGTGTTCCGCATGCTTCGTCAACTGGCTGTTGGAGGCACCTCTTGGGTGCTTCTTGGGGGGCGTCTGAGGGTCCCTTGGGGGCATCGGTTCTGCAATCTGAAGCCGTCATTGGCCGTCTTGGCTGCGTGGAGCGGTTCGTGTTTCCCTTCTTGGGCCTCTCTTGGGGCCGTCTTGGAGCTCTCTCGGGCCGTCTTGGGCGCCTCAGGCACCGCCTTGGGGCCCTCGTGGGCCGCCCAGGGCCCTCTTGGAAGCCTCTTCGGCTATCTTGGAGCTTTCTTGGAGGCCTCTTCCTCCTCGTCCCCCTCCTCCTCCTGATCTTCCTCCTCCTCCTGCAGCGTGTTCCGGAAGGCTCCCGCAGGAATATGCTGTGCACAAGTGCTGTCACTGCTCCCGCAACCGTGCCCTGGGTGGTGGGTCGGAGGCCTCATGGGTGTTGGCTTGGATCTCGTGGTTGGCCTGTCGGGGACGTCGTGAAGGCAGTTTCGCAGCTTCTCGGTAGCCGTTTTGGGACCGTTGTGGGCCTCCTCGGGGCTGTTTTTTGGCCTCTTCAGGTCTCGTTTGGGCCTCCTGGGTGCCTCGTGGGGTCCTCCTGGGGCCTCTTGGGGGCTACTTGGAGCCTCCTGGGGCACTCTTCAAGCGGGAGGTCGAATTTTGGAGTCGTGGTCCCCCTCTTGGGCGCATCTTCGGGCCGTCTTGGGGCTGTGTTGGGCTGTCTTGGGCGACTCTGGGGCCGTCTTGGGGCCCTCTTGGGCCGTCTTGGGGCGCTCTTGGGGGCCTATTCAGCCGTCTTGGAACGTCGGACAGCCGAAAAGGCTGGAAGGCTTTTAAAACGTCCAAAAACATTCGTAAAAATTGACGATTTCGGCCTCCTGAAGCGCTCTGGAGAGGAGTCTTGAAGCGTCGTGGAGTGCCTTGGGGGGCCTCTCGGGCCGTCTTGGGCCTATCTTGGGCGTGCCGGAGCGGTCTTTCGGCGACTCGGGGCCCGCTTGGGCCGTCTTGGGAGCCTCCTGGGGCCTCTTGGGGCCCCTTTGGGGCCTCCCGGGGCCCTGTGGAGGCGGGAGGCTCGAATTTCCGGTTCGCGGTTCCCCTCTTGGGGCCGTCTTGGGCCTCTCTTCGCCCGTCTTGGGCGCGTCTTGGGCCGTCTTGGGGCCCTCCAGAGCCGTCTTGAGCCCCTCTTGGAGGCGTCTTGGGCTGTCTTGGGGCGTCCGCGGGGGGCCTGTGAGCCGTCGTGGAGCGTCGGAAAGCTGAAAAGGCGGGAAGAGCAAAATGTTTCCAAAACCTGAGTAAAATAAACTATTTTGGCCTCTTGGGGCCCTCTGGGGGGGCCTCTTGGAGGCCTCTTGGAGCGTCTTGGGGGCCTCTTTGGCCGTCTTGGGCTTATCTTGGGGCCCTCTTGGCGCCCTCTTGGGCCTCTTGGAGCCTGCATGGCCTGTCGTGGAGCGCTCTTGGGGCACTCTTGGGCCGCCTGGGCTGCTCCAGGGAGGCTCCAGGCCCCCCCCGTCCCGCCATGGGGGGTCGAGGCACCTGTCCTGGGGCCCCCGGCCTCGCCCCCAGGGATATATATATATATATATATATATACATGTATATATAGAAGTGTATATATATATATATATATGTGTCTATATGTATATACTAGATTCACATTACATCCACTTGAGCAGGCAGGCGCAGAAGGCCGCGCACAAGAAGCCTTGAGAAATCTGCGGTGCACTCGTGCTGTTCGGGCGACCATCGAGGTCGCTCCTTGTATAAAACAGGGCTGTGGCCCCGCCTCGCCAGAGGCTGTAAACGTTGGTCCTCAGCCGCCCAAAAAAATCCGTGCGATCATTCGGCCAGAGAGCAGGCGAACAAGCTGGGGCGCCGATCGCGCCACCTCCTTCTCCTCCACCCACCTCCTCCTCTCGTGGACCTCCTCCCACCACCATCAGCCGATGCGCCAAAGGAGGAAGAAGAGAGGAGAGAGGATCAACTGGGAAAGAGGGTCTTCGAATGCGGAGGAGCCGAGGCGTGTCTTGCACAAGGTCTCTCATAGCGGCCTTCACTCATGCTGTGAAGGGTGGGCACTGATGTGCGCAGAAGTCTCAGAAGACCTGTAAAACAGACTACAGGCATGCTGGGGGAGAGGACCCACACGCAGCCTGCAGGCTGTGGCTTGAATGGCAACCAGATGCTGCCGCACAGCGCCCCGAGGTTCATATTACATCGAGTGGTGATTGACGGAAGGAGTGCTGACATGAATTTGCCTCAAGGGCGGGCACCTTTTCGAGCTTCGTTGTCGACGGCGTCAAGAACTGCAACCTCCTTAATTGGTATTTGTGCAAACTGGCTGGGATGCTGGCATATCTCCGCCCAGCACCTCTGCCTATGGGAATGGAAGAGGTGGCCGAGCAGGGCAAGGCGAGTCCTATAGACAGTCTTGCAGACTGGGCAGGCGCCGCTCGCAGCAACGGAAAATCTTTGAGGGCGCCGTGCTTGATCCGGCGGTGCTGTGCGAGCTGCTTGTGGGTGTGCAAAGCCACGCCGCAAGCATCGCATCGAAACTTCCGACTCGCACCACCATCCTCCAAGCTAGCGGCCCGAACGTCGCAAAACGAATCGGAGAAGTGTACGCGATCATGTATGTTCCTGATGTTTCTGAGCGGTGTCGGAGGCCTCGCAGGCCGTGCAAGAGTGTGCATGCAGCGCGGGGCGGAGATCAACGGAGAAATGCCCATGTGGAGAGAGTCAGGGAGGTGGAGGAGAAAATGGCCTCGGAGGGAGAGGAGAAAGACGGAAGGAAGGGGAATCAGGCTGGTGAGGCGCGGGCGCCTCTATAGAAAAGCTCTCAGGCTCGCGTGAGGGCGGGCGGGCCCCCTAGATTGGCACAATGTGCCGTTTTTGTTCCTCCTCGTCCTCCTTTTCTTCCTTCTCTTCCTCCTCCATATCTCCGTCCTCCACTCCCCAGCCAACACTGCAAGTCAGAGCGAGGTCGACCCGCCACCAGTCGCGCGGCTCCCCTTGCTGTCTGACCTCTGGGCGCTGTCAGCCTCGGGCGGAGACGCACCAGCGCCCGCAGGGGCCTCGAGACGCGGCCCGCTCGTGACCACCGACTGTGTCGCCTGGTCAATGAGTCGCGGTGGGGTCAGGGTGTTGCCGGCGTCCTCCGGGGCCGCCGCCGCGGCCGCGCCAGCGCCATCCGACTCGAGGACGCCTGCTGACAAAGGGGGGTGAGAGCGCACGGGTGTGCTGACGCGCCTGGTCCAACGCTGATCTTGGATCCACTTGGACATCTCGAGAACGAGCTTCACCACGCACGAAGGTCGGTCCAGGCCCTCAGTCCAGTCCTCGCCGCCTGGCGGATCCACGGACACTCTCAGCGTGGTCTCGATGGCGAAACGCATACGATGATGCTGCTTACTGAAACTGAAACTCACCCCGTGCACAGCTGGCAGCTCGAGTCTATCGCAGGCACGACGAACCCAAAACTTCAAGTCATTTCGCTGGTCTGGCCGAGCACATTGCAGAATACTACTCTGGGTGGCACAGATTTGCTCCCAAGAGCTGCCAACTAACATCTCGAAGGCATTGGTGCAACGCAACATGGTTAACTCTGGTGACATACCGTCGACCCAAACAGCAACCTCGGAAATAGAAGACGATGCGCCAGACTCCCCTTCAGAATTGGTGCCAAAATACATGTGTGCAGTCTCGTGCGACGCACACGGCGCTCTCGGGTGCGTCCTCCTCCTTGGTGGAGTCAGGTCCGCAAATTCTTGAAAGCCGACCAGGTACGAGTCTTTTTTATCACCACTACTGCAGCGCACGCAGAAAACTTCCACCGACACAGAGATGCCACAAGTGTCCCGCAATGTGATGTGAAAAGCCGTGCAGCCATCATCATACGCAGTACTGGAGGTTACCAATTTGGCAAATTTTTCGCGATCGCCCTTTGTGGCAAGAAAGGACAATATACTCACTCCCGCCAAAGATCGAGGCTCGCTATGCATTAACAAAGCCGCGAGCTTTTCGGAAGGCCACACGAGCGTCAGCTTGGCATCGTGCTCGACCACGGCGTCACAAACGACTGCTAAGATCGACTTTGCGGCGCGCAACTCGCTCCGACATGCTTGACCCTCTAAGAGGGTACTGACCACCATTGAGAACACGACGTGCAAGATTACCAAAGATACAACGACACATATCCAATCAAGAAACAGGTCATTTGTGGTTTTAGGGTCGTGGCACGGCATGCCATTGGACTTGCCAGCAAACGCTGTGGACGCAGCGGAAAGATAGCAGAGTGTCGTCCAAAACAAATTCGCTGGAAGGCTGAAGTCAATCATGCAGTACACTAAGCAATCATACAATACATGAGACTTGAGGGGGCTGATCGATTCCGCGAACTGCAACAGCGGTGACAGAGAAATCGCATCTGAGAGTAACAGAAGGCAATACCACACATGAAATCGTGATGGGGTCAACAAGCTAGGACACATATTGACTGACACAACCACCACCCCAGAGAAAGCGTAATGCAAGCGCCTGGGAACCATATGCGGGCGGTCATCTGCGAAGAAGAACAACATCGGGTAAACCATCCCGACAGCTGCGACACAATACAACTGGTAGCTTCTCCGTGACATGGCAAGCCTGATGGATTGTTTGCGCTTGTGAACAGATTGTGGAGTGCCGTCTTTCCCAAGAATGACCGTCCTGACGACTGTAGAGAACGCGAGCAATCGAGCAGAGTAATCGTGAAAGCGAGACCTTGAGGCGCCCTCGGTCCACAACTGCCAAGCCAGGCGCCCCAGCATCACAGTGGCGCAGGCCGCAACGCAAATAAGCTCCACTTGGTGGACAATATCGGATAAGTCTAGCACGATCATTGGGGAGATAGGCTTGGCAGCTTGGCACTAAGTTCGTGCGGAAAGGGCACTGATCCGAAAACTTGAGCCAAAATGGCCATGGAAAGTCTCATGGGGGCCTCTTGGGGCTTCTTGGGCGCTTCTTGGAGCCTCTTGGGGTCTCCTGGGGGGTCTCTTCGGCCAAAAGGCGCGAAATTCCGGTTCCTCGTCCCCGTCTTGGGCGCCGCCTTGGGGCGATCTTGGGCGGCTCTGGCGCCTCGTGGGCCGTCTTGGCCCCCTCGTGGGCCGTCTTGCGGCCCTCTTGGGGGCATCCCCGACCGGCTTGGGTGCCTCTTGGGCCGTCTTGGACGCAAAGGAAGCGCAAAAGGCGAACACGACAAAAACAGCAGTTTTCCCATAGGAAACCGACGATGTTTGCTTATTGGGGCTCTCTCGAAGTGTCTGTTGGGGCGTCTTCGGGGCCTTCGGGGGCCTTTTTGGCGCCATGGGAGTCGTATTTAAAGGCATCCGGAGCCATCGGAACGCGTTTTCGAGTGTTCCGAATCCATCTTCGGGCGAGCTTGGACGGCCCCTGGCGCTCCGGCAAGGCTCCTGGCGCGCTGGGCCCCACATTTGCGATCGGGGTTCTGGCCCCCGGCCCCTGGACCCGGTCCCCCGTTATATGTGTGTAGATGTACATGTATATGTATATGTATATGTATATGTATATGTATATGTCTATGTATATGTATATGTATATGTATATGTATATATGTATATGTATGTATGTGTATATATATATACACATACATAGAAAAACTGCCGCGGGCACCCACCTAGATCGAGAAGAAGAAACGGAAAAGGACGAGGAGGAGAAAGAGAATGAGGATGAGGAGAAAACGAAGAAAGATGATTTCGTCGTCGCCGCCGATGTCTCACGGATTTCTGTGGTCTTTCGACCACCCGAGGCATCTCCTCGAATTCAGCTTCCCAGAACCGATCCCGGTGCCGGGAATCACCGCTGAAAGTCGGGGATGAGGATCGACCTCCCTGGCCGGTGCCACCCCTTCGCAAAGGAAAGAACACGGGGTGGTTCGAGGCTCGAGGCATGAGACTCCTACTTTTTGGGCGCTCTCCGCCCCCTCTGGGCCCAGGAAGTTCCTCGTCGACACAGCTGGGTCCACCCTCGAACTTCTGGCCGGACGCAACCCCAGCTGGGTCTCAACGATCCCCGAGGTGGAGAAGGAGGGTTGGGACAGGCCCCGAGAAGGCCCCAAGAAACTCACACAAGACCACGAACAACTTCAAAACAATCCCCTAGACGGCCCCCCCTTGAACACCACACGCTACGAAGGACAGGCCGAAACCCCAAGATTGCCCAGCGATCGCGCGCGTTCCGCGAATCCTGGCCTTCACTCTTGCTGCAGCCCAAAGGGGTCGGCGGTGCGGCGTAAGCCAATGAATAAAACAAACAATGACTTGATGCGGGCCCGGGCGCAAGGCATTCTAATGGAACGCGTAGAACAGTTACCCTGCAGGGGGGATCAACAAAATCGATCCAGAAATGGCAACTCAATGACTCCCGCCTGCTACCTCCTCTTAGTGTATTTCAAAATCGCGTTTTCGCGCGGGACTTCCTCACAATGTATGCAGGCCTCGTACTTTAGCGTGGGACTTCCTCGCAATGTATCAAGATGCCGCGCCCTCGACGCTCAGGAATCGTGCTCTCGCTTTTCTCACGATGCATTCGGGAGTCGCGTTGTCGCTCGAGACCTCGACGTCGAGGAGGCGCTGCTTGCGAGCGTCCGCGGAACACTTGGCGTGGAAATTCCGCATCGACCAACCTCTTTGGTCTTGTGCGAGCTCCTCAGGGAGGACAGCGGAATTCTTCAACCACTGCGCCCTGCCCTTGCGCAGGGGATGGCTGCCGATCTGGGCGCCGACGGAATGGCGAGAGAGCGCGCGTCGAAAACTATCCGCGGAGACTGGTTTCGCGCGGCGATCCCTGTCGCGCAGAAAAATGCACTTGCCTTTTGCTCCCGTGATTCTGTCCGCAGGATCACCCAGCTCCGAAGCTGCTTTGCCAGGCACAAGGGCCGGAGAGCTGGTTGCTCTGGGATCCAAAAAAGATGGTCTTCGCCGAATGGATCGTGTTTCTGCTTCCTGATTCTGCAGTGGATTGCTGCGCCCTGGTCTACCGCGCCACGCGCATGCAGCGCCTAGAGCTCGGAGAATCGCCGCGCGCCAAAGAGAGCCAAAGCAACCGTCGCTGCGTCCCGGACACCAGCTGGTGAACCCTGCGCCAGACGGCTGCCTTGCATGGCCGCAGCTTCCGCCAAGGACAGCGGTCACTTCGCCCAGCGCAGAGTATGGTCTGCAAGCTATGCCCCCGCCAGAACTGCGATGCTCGGGGAGTCCACGCGGCCCCGAACGCGCGTAGCAGGTCGCGCTCGATGTGCAAGGCCCTGACCGCTGCTTGGGCCGCCGACACAGAGCCCCAGGGCCGGCGCGCAAGGCCTGAAAATAGCAACATGCGCTTCGACTCCGAATCGCATGGGAGAAGCGCCGCATCTGCGGCCGTCTCAAGACTGCTCACCGCGCCGCGGAGAATAGAATCGTAGCGGGACCTCGTGCTGGCTTCCCACGCTGCGCCCAAGCACGCGTGCGCGTTGGCAGCGGCATTCCTGCGAGTTTCACGAGCGCCCGGCCCGCAATCCCTAAGCAGGAAGCCCAACTCCAGCCTCGGCCCCTGCAGCTGCCCGTCGCCCACATTGTCCCGGGGCACGCGCTCCCCACCCTGCGCGGCAAGGCTGCTGGCGATCTGGGACAGAAGGGTCTGAGCGCCTCCGCCTGCGCCGCTGCTGGAGGACTGGGCGGCAGGGGGGGCCCGTTGCCCGGCCCCAGA
Source organism: Prorocentrum cordatum (assembly GCA_963575745.1). Lineage (NCBI taxonomy): Eukaryota > Dinophyceae > Prorocentrales > Prorocentraceae > Prorocentrum > Prorocentrum cordatum. The sequence continues at coordinate 400,278 of CAUYUJ010009069.1, read as the reverse complement.
GGCGGCGCGAGGCCCCCGTGCAGGATGGGGCCCGATCAGGCCCGCCCAGGGGCGCGTCGCCATGGGCTGAGGCGCAGGGTCGTTGTCATCGGAGGCAAAATCATCCCTGCGAATCTGACCGTCCATCTCTCGAGCCAGACCGGATAAGATGCAGATGAAGCGCGAGACCCCGGTCACTCGCACACCGACTGTTCATCAAGAAGCCTGACGAGCGGACGCCCGGTAGAGGCACAGGGACACCATCTTTCCAACGCAGGGGCGGCCGAAGACAACGCGCCCGCGCGCGGTCTGCGGAGCTGCATTCCGCACATGATATATATATATATATATATATATATATATAATATATGTATATATATGGAAGGCCACGGGCGCACGGGACACGCAGCAACGCGGAGGTATGGGCGCGCCGCTCATGACGGGCACTAACTCGACAACTAATACATGCACCCAGCTACCCAATGAAGGAGATTGACAGTCCTGCCTGCGGCTGTGCATTTGGTGCGCGGCAACACGCGCGTGCTTTTCTGGTCCCTGCACTGTTTCAGCTAGCGTCTGACGATGCCATTGTTCCCCATCAGACAATTTCTGCAGGCGTGCTCGCGGAACAGAATGGTCATGGCGACGCGCCTGTTGTCATCCTGGCACTTGCTGTCTGTCAACGCCTGAAGCTTCTTAGGAGGAGTCTTCTTCTGAACGAGCGAGGCCAATTCCTGGAGCAAGCTGGCCACCAATTGTTTCTTCTGGCCCATGTTTGCGTCGACGCCAGCGCCTGCAGGGCCCGGTCCGCCTGGCGATACCGACGCGGACGCAGACAACCGGGCAACCTTTTGCAGGAGGCGGGGTGCCACTTGACGAGGCAAGGGGCGTGTCGTCCCGGCGCTTCGAGCTCGAGCCGAACGCCAGCGCTGCTTCGGCCAGGATGATGTACTGGGCGAAATCACGAAGCAACGCCTCGTGCTCCAGCGCGGAGAACGCGCTCGCCTTCGTGGCGCGCCGCTTGTACTGCTTGATGGTTTGGTAAATGAGATCCATGAGAGCGGCCTTCTGCGCTGCTGCTTTTTCTGGCCCGTTCTTCTTGGCCGACTGCACGACAGTGAAGCGACGCTCGATCATATTGACCAGCACAAGAAGCGAACGGGCCAAGGCCTTGACGCTCTCCAATGCAGGATCTGCTTTTTCCAGGAGGACATTTTTCAGCTTGTCCCGGGAGCCGCCGCGAGGGATCACACACAATTTCTTCGAAGACGCCTTAGCTGCAGACCTGGATGCAGAGGCGCGCTTGAACTCTTGCAGCTCCAGGTCCGCCGCATTGCTCGCGGACACGGCCACGAAGCAAGCGAGAATGGGATTGTGCTCGACTGCCTGCAGCGACCACGACAGCTGGCCTGAGTCCACCGCGAGGTCCCGCCACGCGGCTCCCCGCTCCGTCACCGGCGGCCGGGCCCTGCAGGGGAAATGCTCGTCGGCGCGCCGATCGTGCTCGGCTTGGGCCAGCTTTGCGAAGATGAGAATTTTTGTCCTGCAGGGCGGCGAGCTCGGCGCGAGCAGCCATAAACGCCACGGCCGAAGAAGAACCAACTGCAATTGCCAAGCTGCCGGGCTGCCCCAGCTCGAAGGCGTGCCGGATTTCCGCCAAGATCGCTGCGTGAATGGCTCCGCCAAGCGCCACGGCCGCGGCGATAGCAGCCTGCACAGCGTCTGCCATGGCAACGCCGGACAACAGGTGACAGCTCGGGGCTAAAACGGAAGATCCACGGAAGATGTTGTAATGTGATGCTGAAATAGCTGCAGCCGGCGAGAGACAATGCCTAACCTCGACGGCGTGGATGGATCAACGGATCGACCCACGACGGAAAGCATCACAAGGCTTTTTCATCACGCTTGCGTTTGCGCCGGTTCGGGATCCAGCTCTGAAGTAGCAAGTAAGGTAGATCAATCTTGAGGCCGCGGTGAAATGCAGAACCTGAGTGAAACCTGACAAAACTGAGCCGGCAGACCAGGAACGAACGCGATGCCAACGTTCGAGAAAATGTAGGCGAAACAATGGCGCACCCGAATCTTCAGGGCACATGAGAACAACGTGGATTGGATCTGGTACTTGCAGCGCTGCACTGAGAGAAAGGAGGAGGAGGAGGAGGAGGATGAGTGGACGAGTAGAAGCAAGGAGCGTTGTTGGGGAAGGATTGCGGGGCCACGAGGGGCGAGGGGGTCGAGGAGGATATAAAGGAGGGGGAGAAGGAGGAGGAAGAGGAGGCGCTGGAAGAGGAAGTGAAGAACCGAGGATGATCGAGCGAGGAACTCCGCAGCCGCCAATCGCTTGGGCCACGCGGCAGCACCTGTTTTTGGATGGTGTATAACATCATCGCGTAAATTTCTTTGGAGGACGTACTGTAGCACAGCGCGTCGGTATTTGTTTGACGGTGTGCTGCAGCATCTAACGTTTTGTCATACTCATGTCGCTTCTCCTCCTCTTTTCTTCCTTTCCTTTCCCTTTGCTACTCGGCTACTCCCGACAGGGGAGGCGAGCACGCCGTCGATGCAAAGATAACGCCTCGCGATATGGATATGCGTATGTTTACGTATATGTGTAGGCATATGTCTGTGTCAATGGATATGTATATGCATGCGTGTAAGTCTATGTGAATACATGTGTATGAAGATGAGTGTGTATACATACATATATATATATATACAGAGACATTCCAAGACAAAGAAGACAATGGCACAGCATGATGGACAAACAAGGACACATGAAGACACACGAGAAACACATATACATTCAAGACACTACTTTGCGCTACTACCTTCCGCCTTCCGCGTCGTCTGGGCGGACAACATGGAAGAAGGAGGTCGAGGGCCCGCCTTCACAAAGGCGCCCAGGGGCACACGAGTAAATAGACACACGGCCCAAGATTCACATAATTATTGTATTTGCTCTGGGTGTTCAGATTTCCCCCCTTCACTGCCCATATTGCCCGACGAGGTTCACCGGAATTTGCATTTTTCTGTGCCAGTGTCCGTTCCCCCCCTCTGATTTCGGCCGTGGTGACGAAGACGCCCAGAACCCACCCCCAAGCCTTCCAAAACGATGGCGGCATCGTCGTCGCGCCGTTCACCGAAGCGGGGTCAGCTACAGTAAGGGCTCGACCGAAATAAACCTTCCACAAGAAACCCAACCCTGGAACCCCGGGACGTCATTTGATTGTTGGTGTGGGCACGCCACGCCTTCCATAGCAAAATCATCGGAATCCAAGAAACACAGGGAACCCTGGAGGCAACCAGGGTGTTTCTTGGCATGGGTTTTCTCTGTAGATGTTCCCCTCCCTGTATAGTGAGGGCGCGGACGCCGCAGCCAACCCTCGCAGCGCTGGAGGTGCCTCCGCCCACCCCTCCGCGGCTCCCAAGGCTCCCTCGGGTCGACAAATCGACGGTCGTTCGCGACGGCGGAGGCGGACGACGACGACGACGACGACGACGAAGACGACGATGACGATGACGACGACGCGGAGGTCCCCACAATGACAACGACGACCTCCGCAGGCCTTCAGGGTCCCGGACACCGCCGTGTCGGGCTGGGGACATTGTTGGCTCCAACGTGGTATCTATGCGCGTCTGGCTGAGGCCAGGAGGGCCCATGCACTGTCCTAAGACTCGCCATCGCTCGGACGTCCATTCCCCGTGTATTTTTTCGACTTCGTGCGTGTCTTTTTTTGCCAGATGGTCTGGGATGCTCCTCGACGGTCCTCGCCGAGAAAAAAAGCACACGTCCGAGCGATGCCAAGAAGAGCCCAGGGCGGCCCTGCTCAAGCATGGTGGTGGTGTCTGGGTGCCCACGGGGACTTCTGAAGGCCCGACGACGGCGTCGTCAGCGGCGGCCGAGGGGGGTTCCTCGGCAACAGCGGCGACGGCGACGGCGGCAGCGTCGACGCACAGCGGCAGCGGTAGCGACAGCGACGGCGGCGGCGGCGGCGACAATGGCGGCGGCGGCGGCGAGGAGCGGGAGAGAGCATACAAACCATGTGTGCATAAACTGTCTCGGTGCCCCTTCGTTTAGATCCGTTCCTGGATGGCTTGGTCCGAAGATCATCGCCCTGTTCACCGACGCCTCGCCCATCGTTGCCAGGGGGTTGCAGAGCACATGCTGTCGCTTGGGCTGGGGAGGCGGGGTCGGGCGAAGGATGTTTCAGCTTCTGGGCCCTAACAACTTTCCAATTTTGTTCCGCTGCTGCGTCGTGTTGCAGACCCTATAAACTTCACTTGGCCGATGTATCGCGATGCGTTTTTGCTATGTACTGGGAGGTCTGACCATGTCGGGCCCCTGTCTGGAGGGCCCCCGGGGCGGTTCCCGGTCGGGCCTCCTGCGGGAGCGACGCCCTGGGAAACAGGAGCGGAAGGGTCCGTGCGGCCGTCGCCCGCGGGACTTCCGGCCGCGCTCCACCCCGTGAGAGCGCGGGCGGAAGACCCGCTGCGCGGGCGGAGCACCGGGCCACGCCCGGGGCATCCAGGCAGCCAGTATAGCGAGGACGCGCGATAAGGACGCAGAGGGCCTCGGAAGGCCGCCTTGGAAGGCCACGTCGACGCTCTTCGAGCGGGGCGCGGCCAACGGAAGTGGCCAAGGATGGGCCGAGGAGGCAAGGATGCAAAAGGTACCCCTGTGGGACGGCTGCCCATCCTTCCTGTCCGGGTTGGGTGTACGGAACGAACCAGGGAGGGGCAGGGCGAAAGCTCCTTTCCCCCTCCAGATGTTTACCTGTGCTTGTGCGTGTGTGTGTGTAGGTGTGTGTGTGTGTGTTCTGCCCGGAGTGGCGGCAACGGCAACGGCAACGGCGACGGCGTGGGCGACGGCGGGGATGGCGGCAACGGCAACGGCGGCGGCGTCGGCGACGGCGGGGATGGCGGCGGCGACGGCTCCTCGACAGCGTCTGCGGCGACGGCGGCGACAGCGGCGGCGGCGGCGGCGACGGGGGCAAGCCCCGGGACCTGAGGCCTCTTCGGGGGACAGCCACTTGAGCGCCTGGCCGTCGACGAGGCCCCCGAGGCGGGGCTCGCGGACGCGGGGCGTCTGGCGCGCGCGGGTGAAGCGCGCGAGCAACCCCCGCTCGCACGGGAGGAGGAGGGGAAGAGGAGGAGGAGGACGAAAAGGAGGAAAAGGAGAAGGAGGACGAAGGAGGAGGAGGAGAAGGAGGAGTAGGATGAGAAGAAGAAAGAGGATAACGAGAAGAGAAGCGGCACAAGGAGGAGGATGACGAGAGAAACGAGAAGAGGAACGGGAGAAAAAAAAAGGAAAAGGAGATGGAAGAGGAGGTGGGGGGAGGGCGAGGAGGAAAAGGATGAGGAGGCGAACGAGAAGAGGCGCGGGAGAGGGAAGATGAGGAGAAGGATGAGTTTCTCTCTCTCTCTCTCTCTCACACTTCCCATTCAGGCCAAATCCAAGCAGCTGCGTGTGAAAAGGAGGCCCTGGGTTGGGGTCTTAAGACTTAGCTCAAAACCCCTCTCTCGTCAGTTCCTGCGGCTTGTCAGCAGGGCTGATGCGCACAGTCGGGCGCCAGCACGGGGGCGCGGCCAGGGCGACAGCCCGCCTCAGTCGAGGTCGCGGGAGGGTGCCAGCATCGCGGTGGTGGCCCTCCAGCGGGCGGAGAAAATATGAAGTGCTGCTCGGAGTAGGCGGTGATACCCCTCCAGCAGCTGGTGAGAAGGCAATAGATATCAAAGCTCAGCGAATGTACAACGACGAGGCTGCGCTCTGACTCCAGTAAAAAAGACCCCGAGGGGCCCACAGAACTCCGCAGCCGAGGGCCTCGGCCGTTAGGCCTCGGCCAGGCGAGCGGTCCCTGGAGCCCGAAAGGAGACACACGGCGGCAAAGGGACGTGTCGACGCGGGGGCAAAAGCCGATCAGCGCTCAGCTCAAAAAAATAGAAGACTGCCTTCCAAAGATAACTCATCAAGACTGCATTCCAAAAGATACTGCATTCCAAAGATAGACATGCATTCCATAGAAACTGCATTCCAAGATACTGCATTTCAAAGATACTGCATTCCAAAAATACTCTGCATTCCAAAGAGATTGGCATTCCGTAGGTACTGCCTTCCAAATACTGCATTCCAAAGAGAACCCATCAAGACTGCATTCCAAAAGATACTGCATTCCACAGATAAATAGAAGCTGCATTCCAAGATACTGCATTTCAGAGATTACATTCCACAGATACTGCTTTCCACATATGCTGCATTCCAAAAGATACTGCATTCCAAAGAGATCGGCATTCCGTAAATGCTGCATTCCACGATACTGCATTCCAAGAAACACCATCTGCGCCAAAGACACGTCGCCCTAGCTGCCTTTAGCACCTCCTCCACGGCCAAGCTGTCGGACTAGATTGCCCCTCGGGGCGCGGCCGCTCATGATCTGGCCTCCCATGCTGCGCATCGTCTCGGATATGATCGTCTCGACTGGCGTGCGGTATCCTCGTATTTGCAGGTGTGATGTTGGCATCTCGGTGGGCAGCAGCTGGTGTAGGTCGTCCTCTGGCAGTCCGATGGCTTCCATCATCTTGTCGTGGTCCATCGGGCCCCGTGGTAACACGAGCTCTCCTCGGCAGCTGAACATAATGCGGACCTTGGGTTCTTCCCCTGGTTTCTGGGAACACGGTGGCATCATCATTTCCTTCACCCAAGTCCGTGCGTTGTCGGGCCCCCCCGCTTTCAGCATCTCGTACAAGCGCTGCAGCCCCGCGAGCATTGATTGCATCCTCGGCGAGGTGTCCTTGTGCTCGAAGTTGAGCAAAGCGTTCAGAGCCCCTGAAAGGCATTGGCACCCTGGGGGGCCGAGGTCGGCCTCTGGGTCCTCCTTCCGTCGCTTGAGGTACTGCTGGAAGCAGTCTTGGATCTTCACTGGAAGATCGGACTTTTTGTTGATCATGACGGTGATGTGCGACTCGTTGTCCAACGTTCTGACTCTGCCCTCGAGCTGGACGAGAAGACTCTGCATGATCCCGAGCGTGTGCTCCATGCCCTCGTCCTGATCATCTTCCTCCACTGCATCGGCTTTCCCTTTTTTCTCGGGCGGCCCTGCGGTGTGAAGAGACCCGCGAGGGCGCGGTGCTGCTAGCCAGTTCTTCGCCCCCATCACGCGTAGGCTGCACTTCGCGAATATGAAAGGATGGAAGCAAGTGTGGCACGATGTGTTCTCTGGCGTGCTTGAAATACTCAGCTGCGGTCTCGAAGGAAGCGAAGCATACGACGCGCTCCAGTTTCGGCTCGATAAGAGGCGAGGCGAAGCGAGCACGACCTTTCGGGCAATAGTTTCTTCTGATACTGCTTGCAATGTGGTGCCTTGCTGTGTCGGTGTCTCGAAACGTCGAATCGTATAGAACGCAGTAGTTCGTGTTCGTGACGACGTTTGCTATGTTAGCTCGACCGTGCGAACCCCATATTGCCGATGCTATGCGTGCAAATAACTGTTTTTTGACGGCCAGAGCGAGTTGCATGCGCTCCCGTCAATTCCACACTTCCAAGCAACGGTGCTCTCCATCAGCTGCCAAAGCGGCTGCTGCACGAGCCTCTGTATCTCGTAGGAGGAAGCGCGCTCTGAACTCTCCGACATCTATGCTGCAAGAGTCGGTCGGCTCCTGGAACAAAAACTCGAAAGGGGTCTGCATCGAATACAGTACTGCGCCAGCCTCTATCTCTTGCAAGCTGTCTAAATCGTCCTGCGCCTGACGCGCCCAAGGATTGGCTGAGTCGGCCACGCGGCCGTCTTTGTTGAAAATCTGATCGTCGAACCTCGTATTGCCGAAAACCGTTGCCAAATACTGTGCGTTATCCTTTTTTCGTGAAACCATCTCTTGTAACCATTTTCGCCTCCGTATGCGGAGCTCGAGAAAAAGAGGTGCAAGCTTAAACCGCCTCAGGACTTCATGATGGGGTAGCGCACGCTCGTGCTGTGCTTGTGTGTCCCAAACCGAAGTGCCAGATAAAATCGCCCTGCATTTCTTGATGATGAAACCCTGCAGATGCCTGAGATCATTTTCTCGAAGGGGTCCAGGACCGTGGACGACAACCTCCATGCCCGACAAAGCAGTATTCACCAAGAGTCCCTTGACGAGTGTACGCTCTATAGACAACGGTGAGTCAGAATACCAAAACCTGCCCATGCTGTGAAACGCCGCTTTAACTGCATTCAATCTCTTGTGCAGCTCGGGGCCTGGGGTGCAAGTCGCGGCCTGTAGGCCGCCCAAATAGCGGCAATGATGAAGAGTGCGGCCAGCGACTCCCCGAACTTCCCCGCTGCAAAGCCTACGCTGTAACTGGTGGGCCCCGCGGCCTCTGAGGTAGCAGATATTCTCCTGCTCGCTGATGTTCTGCCCTGCTCCCACCCTCCCAAGCCCCTCGTCCAATGCTTGATTTTCCAACATACTCCCACGTGAGATAGTCTCCCCCATGTTGCCCTCCCCCTCCTCCAGAACTTTGTTAGCTATATCGTCTGCATATCCTGTCATGGCGAACTGCCCCATCCACTCAGGATCCCACGGGAGGGCAGCTTCTAAGAAAGGGAACCAGTGCTTGACGACCGTAAGGTCCGCGAAACAGTCCAGCACTGGCTCTGAGTACGTGCGGCAGAAAAGCTGCGTGGCTCCAGTGTCTCCTGGGAACAGACCACTCTTGCCCTGCTGCCAGAAGGACCCCGCCTCATCTTCTAGTAGAAAGGCGTTGTTTACAATCCGATCTCTAATGAATGAACGGTCCTCTGGCGCGTAGCAGGAGTCGATACACTCTAAAATGGCCGAGTGCCGTACTGTGTAATACGCGTTCGTGGCGTCATGACATCGCTGTAGATGCGAAATACCTGCTGCCTGCATTCTGTAGCTGCCTGCCATCTGCGCACCCATTGCCGTCTCCCTCCTCCTCCTCCTCAGGCCTCCGTGAATCCAGTTGGGAGGGTCCCATTGGGGGTCCTTCCTTGCTAGTACAGCACCATGAAACGCGCGACCAAGCGCGCACATGACCATGATGATGCGCTCCCCTTCTGTGTCTAACTTGCTGTTGTGCTTGGGTATGCGTGCCGCCTGCGCGCTGTGCCATGAAACTGGGTGTCTATCATGTTATCGACATGCTCGCAGCAGGCCCAGCAACATATCTCGCGTCTGGGTAATCTTCGGAAACTCGTCATCATAACCTACTCCATGTCGCTGGGCCGGCTTGCGATCGTTCGTCCACTTCGGGTGCAGCACGAGGCGCAGACATTCTGGAGGAGTGCTCCACTGGGGCCAAGTGCGCCAGAAACGTAGCTTCCAAACACTTCTAGACAAAAGGTTCCAATCTTCTGCTGCTTTGTACAACGCTTCAGTCGAGTCCATGAGCGGGCGGTCCTCGGCTCGCACCTCTTGTGGCACCTCCTCAGGCGTCTTCACAACAGCCGAGCAACCTCCGAGCAGGGGAGCCAACTGCATCTTGTGAGCCCAGCTAGCGGCACAAGCCGCCGATCCAGGCACTGCTGCGAACCTACGCTGGCGGGGTCCCCTTTGTCGGCTTGCTATTCGTCTTGCAGTTTTTGCACAAGGTAATTGTTTTGCGATTTTGCTGCGTGTCATATTTCTTGGCATCTACGTTGCTGAATATCATGCCAATGCTGTTGACTATGCTCACGAATGCGCTTGCTCACTTGCTTGATCTTCTCAGTATGCTCTGCGTCATCTCGTTGAGCCCCTCGGAGCTCCCTACGCTCTGCTAGTAGCCTCTTGAGGTCCTCTAGGTGCTCCTTGTGGCTCTCGGTGTATAACGGGGACTCGTAGAGGATCTCTTAGGTGGCCTAGTTGAGGACTTCCATGATGATAGAGTTCATGCGCTCCAGATCTCCCGAGACCCCAGCCTCGCCAAACTCCTGCATCTTGCTGGCCGCGAGTCTCTCCATGGCCTCCAGAACCTCAGCTCGTTTGTGCCCCGTCTGCACACACTGATATAATGCTTCACGATTGGGACGTAGTTGTCTGCGAGGGGCCGCAGTCGAAGAGAGCTGCGCGTGAAATGCAACAACGACTGGCTTGTGATCGCGCTGTTCGCGATGAACTGCTATCTGCCATCTCTTGGCGCTCGAGCTGAGGACCTGCACCCTCTCGATGACTCCTAGCAGCGCCGTGGGCACAAAAACGTGATCGATGAAACTCTCGGAGCCCGTGTTCGAGGTGAAAGTGGGAGGACAGTCTGCATGGGTATTCGCACTGGACATCCCCCATCCTGCAAGAAAGGGGCGTAAGCGAGCGGAACTGGGTGTCGTCTTGCCTCTACCAAATCTGCCTGCTACTCCATCGTGCGGGGAGTGGGGCAATCCACCGTGCAGGTCAGTGAAAATCAATGGGAGCGCTCCTCGCTCACGAAAGAAAGCCATAACCTCGCTGGGCCATATATTCAGTTGATCCAACGTGCGTTCATGTATAAGACGGGCTGCTCGGGTAGTCTCGCGTGGGGGATAGTACGCAATGCCAATTCCATACATGAGCCCTCCTCGTCGAAGTAATAGCCCAAGACATCTGCCCCAGAGAGTTTTCGGGACTGGAATAATTCTCTTAACAGAAGACACTGGGAACCTGGATCTCCTCAGCAACACGGTGACGCCACGCGATTTCGAGGTGAGTGCCCCCCAAGAGTATCCAGATTCCACGGCATTGTAACGTCCTATCTTCCGAGTCTCCTCCCACTGCTCCCCCTTCGATTTCAATTGTGTGCCCGTCAAGGCTATGATGTCTTTATTGCCAAATTCATTAATGATACCCAAGAGGCGAGAGTGTGTGTTGGCCACCATCGGATTGTATTGAACAACTCTCAGGAAGCCTGCGGGCGCCGCCGAGGGCGCTGTGCCGCCGCCTGACATGCCGCCGCGGGGCGAGGGGAGCATGCCCCTCGGGAGATTCGATGGGGTGAAGAATGGTAGGGTGGCGCGTCCCTGGTTGCCGCGTCTGGGCCACCTGGAGAAGGATGAGGAGGAGGAGGAGGGAGGAAGAGAATATCAAAGCGAATGCACAGGAGGAGAACAAGACGAGGAGAGGGGAAAGGAGGAGGAGGAGGAGGAGGAGAAGGTTGCGGAGGAGGAGAGGACGATGGGGGAGGAGGAGGTGGGGGTGGAGGAGGAGGAGGAGGAGGAGGAGGGGGAGTCGCCATCCACCAAGACAGGGAGAGAGAGAGAGAGAGAGAGAGAGAGAGAGAGAGAGAGAGAGAGAGAGAGAGAAGAGCGGGCACGACGCGAAGAGCGGGCAAGAGGCGAAGGGAAGAGAGGGAAACGTCCGTCAGTCCGCTCCACCCTGCAGCGCGCGCCTGAGGCCAGCATCTCGAACTGCCAGCACCTTCGCTCGAGCTCGAAGCAGCCTCGCAACACTCAAACCTCGCTGACCATCCCGAATTTTATTATATGTAATAAGAAGCAAATCTAACGCTATAGAACAACTGATTTGAGAATCAAGACTGCCAGGAAAAGAAACAGCGGACACAGCCTCTGGGGTCCCGGCAAGTGCCTGCACGCGGGATCCAAATGGGGGAGAAACTCAAAAATCACAGGGCCAGACAGAGGACAACAAACATAGCGCACTATATCATCACCCCCAACATTCGCGCAACCGAATTTTCAACCATCAGCTCGATGGTGGTAACGGCGCGTCGTGCTCCATGCATTACACATAGATGTCACGAGACTGGCCATCACAAAACTGGGGGCGGCGTTACCTATCCTGGCGAGCCTACCCCTCAATGCAGCATCGGACTCCTGGCCCACGGCTTGAGGGCCCAAAAAGTATTTCGCTCGGACCAACAGGGAACCGACACACGGAGCACCAGGGAAACGTTTCTGCAAAACTCTTAATACTGACGCGCGAAATCCACGTTTCTCAGGATCCTCAGGAATGTCAGGAATACCGTCTAACAGTCGGCACGTACGGTCGAGCTGGTACAAGCAGGAGTCCTGGTAGACAGAGCTGAAGATGTGGGCCACGGGGTAACCATCACTGTCGATCGCATCGTTATACACGTGGACGAGCTTGGGGAACATCGAACTCTTCTCGGCGGTTCTATATCGAGCAGCAAGCGAGACTTGGCGAAGCTGAGGGACATTGACTTTGATACCGAGGCTCGGGAGGCAGCAAAAGACTGACCGCGGGAGAGCATGTCGCGGCCCATTCGCCAGCACTTGCAAGCACTCCTCCTCCAGACGGAAGGCGGCGAACGGCGGCTCGAAGAACTGCCAGACAAACTGCGCAACCGATTGTGCGAGCTTTTTGTAGCAGAAAGCGTTTTCGACGAAACCGAGTCCGAGGCCCCGAATCTCCCTCGCCCTCCTCGCGTATTTGACCAATGGATCCCTCCAGCTGAGCTCGCCCCCTCCGCGTCCCAAGAAATACCGAGGTATTTACCATTCACGCTGATCTGAATGCCTCCGATATCGATTCCTAACTCATCAAATCTGTCCCGAACATAGTTCTCAGGGTAGTCGGCCATACAAAACAATCCCCGTTTTCTTAATATTCAGGAACAGGCCCGTCGCGAGGCCGCACTGGTTCATAACGACTCGCAAAAAAGGCGCCGCGTCGAAGAGGTTGCGCGAGCCGTGCATGATATCATCTGCGAACGCGCAGAGGCATATAACTGGAACCGGAAGAGCGCATGCCAAGGCGCGGAGCACTGGATCTAGTGCTAGAGCGAACACAGACCCTGATGCAGGACATCCTTGTATTATTCCAGACAAGATGCGGAACCCCGAGAAGCGACCGCCCGCTAGTACAATAGTGACCCGGATCCCAGAATACAGAAATCGCAGAGCTTTGAAAATGGCCCCAAGAATCCCCATCTCCTCCATCACCCACCAGATCCAGTCGTGACTAAGAGACGGGAACGCCGCGCGCACGTCGAGCAGGATGCCGCCCGCATCTCGCTCGCCAGAGGCACAGTGCCAAATCGCGAGCTTGGAGCTGGCCTCGAGCACATTATCATTTAAATACCGCCAATGAACAAAACCACGCTGGGACTCAGCACAAGGTATGGGTGCTTGCATATCTAACCGCCCATCAATCCAACCACTGAGAATCTTATTGTCCGTGCTACCGAGGCAGATGCGACGAGTCTCCGAGGGGCGTTTGATCAGCTCATCGATGCACTCAGAGATCTAGCCCTTCGGAATAAAAACTGCCTGGTGCTCGTCAAAACGTCGCGTCGGACACGTTGCCCTCGAGAAGCGCCTGGTAAGCCTGGAACAGAACACGCGTGCCTAACTCACCACAGTGAGAGTAGCAGCTGAACGGAACCCCATCAGGCCCAGGAGCTGAATCCCGGAGACAACTAAGCCCACGCACGAACTGGTCGAAATGAGCCGTCCAAAGTACATTCTCCGATGCCCTCTGAATGAACTTCCGAAGCGGTTCGCGATGCCGAGGATCCCGAGGTTTCTCAGAGTGAACTTCCCCCCAATAGCCGGCTACTAGTTCGGCACTACCTTCGAGGGCGTCTGGCGCACTTCCATCAGGGGCTTCAACTCCAGCGAAGACCAACCTACGATTACGAGCGCGCCATACCTGCAAGTGTCGCTGGATCTGCTGTGCCGTTTTCACCTTATATTCTTCAGAAAGCTGGGGCGTGGCGAATAGCTCCTTCACCTCCTCCGCCAGAACATCTTCAGAGATACCCCTCATCCTATCCATGAAACCACGATGGCCCTTTCAAGAAGGTCCAGCTATATCCATGAACCTCCCAAGGAGAGGATGCTCCCGAACAGCTTTCCTGACCGCAAAGGCGTTATCTCTCGTCGTGGCGCGCAGCGCAACAAAGAACCAAGACGGCTTCTCTTGCTTAGAGGATGGGCCTTCCAGCGATAACCCGTGCATTACCTGCCGGGCAGCCTCGTGGCAAACTTCGTTTAGCCCGCGGAGACGGAGAAACGCATCTTCGAACTCAGGCATATCCTTCCAAATTTCCAAAACCAGTTCAGGGAATTTGGGTTTCTGCATAACCCATGAGGCTATCCTCGGGAACGACGGACGACTTCCTGGGTTTCAGCTGGGCGCGCCGGGGCGCGTGGTCGCTGGGCCCGCTGAGGTCAGCGACAGGCCAGACGACACCTGCCAACAGGAGGGCGAAGGGGGGGGGGGGAGGAGGAGGAGGAGGGAGGAGGGAACAAAAAGTAGAAGAAGGAGGAGAACGAGAAGAGGAGCGGGAGAAGGAAGAGGAGGAGGGAGGAAGAAAATGAGGACAAGGAGCAACAGGAGAAGGAGAAGAGGAGCGGGGGAAGGAAGAGGAGGACGAAACGGAGGAGGAAGAGGAGGAGGAGACGGAGGAGGAGGAGGGGGGGGCCCCCGCAGCCGACCCGCCGTCGCACGGCGCAAGCCGCTCGCCCCCGAGCGGAGGCACGTGGAACGTCCGAGCGAGGCGCGCAGGCGGGCCGCGCGGCCGCAGGTGCGCCGCGGTCGTCGTCGTCGTCGTCGAAGTCGTCATCGTCGTCGTCGCCCTCCTCATCATCATCATCAGAATCCTCATCCTCGTCCTCGTCCTCGTCCTCATCCAGATCCTCACCCTCGTCCGCATTATCGTCCTCATCCTCGTCAACATCATCACCACCCGCATCATCACCATCATCATCATCAGCTTCATCATCATCGCCTCTGTATCAATTTTAGCTCAAACCGCGCGCTTAGCCAAGACAGTCAGTCTACGTCCTTGCGCTGCTAGTGCTTGAGACAGCTCTTCTTCTAAATTTCCACGCCAATTTTGATCCTGGCTCGCCAGACAATGCTCGCCCACTGCCCCGCCACAGCGGGCACCCGCAATGACGTGGCCCGACGACGGTTGGGGCAAGCTCGGCTGGAAGCAAAACCCAGGCGGCTCGTGGGTCAACGGTTCACGCGTCTGGCGCCCGCCGTCGACAACGGCAGCGCGCCCGTGGGCGTGCAAGTTCTGCAACTCCACCAACTGGGGGCCCAAGACGAAGTGCTCTGTGTGCAACGTCAAGAATGTCCTTCCATCCCCGCGTGAGCCCGCAGGGAGTGGCAGGGCAAGTGTCCGAGATCGCCAGCGAGCTCTTGCAGGCGGCCCTGGCAACGGCATCTTCCAATGCGGAATCGCCATCGGCGCCAAAGTCCAGCTCTGGCGAGTTGACCAAGGCGCAGCGGCAGGCCCAGATCAAGCAACTCGAAGCGGCGCTCATTCCCCTCCAAGGGCCACAGCACCGGGACCCCCGCTCGCACATCGCCCAGCAGCTGGCCGAGCACAAGCAGGCGCTGATACTAGTCAAGCCCTTGGGCCAACGCAGAGACAACTGCAAGGAGGCCCTCGAGCGGGCCGAGAAACGCACCCCGCGGGCGAAGGAGGCGCTCGCATTGGCGACGCAAGCAGTACAAGCTGCGGAAGCCGAGGAGCAGCGCCTGACCCAAACTGACCGACTTGCAGCGCGAGCTGGCCGAGGCCCCGGCGCAAGAGGAAGGCCTGCCGCCCTCGAGACGCTTGTCGACGCCGCTTGCGACAAGCTTGCCGCTCCCTGGTGCTCCGCCTGGCGCCCTCAGCGGCAAGTCGGAGCCCGCGCCTAGCGTGGGCACCAGCGCGCCTGGAATGCCAATGGGCTCTCGGTGCAATGGCAGGCGGCCGTTCAGGGGGCCTGTCCAGAAGCCCCAAACCAACTACTTCAACATCACCGAGACGGGGCCGGTCGCTGGGAAGCCAGCCCGTCCGCGCAGTTCGGGAGCAGCAGATCGCTTCGCCCCCTACCAAGCGGCGGCTGCGGCGGGCGCTGCCGCCCAGAGGTCCGCGTGCCCCTCGCAACCGGGTGCGTGAACTTACTGGAAACTAACCAGTAGTTGTAGTAGTAGTTGTATGGTACTACTACTTCTACCACTAGGGCGAATAATGCGTAAAACTACTGCTACGACTACTACCACGACTACGACTACGACTACGACTACGACTACGACTGCGAATACTACTACTCTACTACTACGACGACGACGACCACTACTACTACACCTACAACTACAACTACTACTACTACTACTACTACTACTACGACGACGACGACGACGACTACTACTACTACTACGACTACTACGACTACTACCTGTTGGCCGTGGCCCGGGTCAGCTTGGTCTTCTCCTTGCTGAGCGCCTGGTGCTGCTGGTCGGAGAGGCGCTGGCCCTTGCGCCCGATCGCGAGCAGCCTCGGGGCGGCGGGCTAGTCCACCCACTTTAAGTCCTTCTTGCGCGTCTGTTTGACCTGGAAGGGCTCCGCGCGCTTGGCCACCCTCTATTGGGCCTCGACGTCGTAGCTCATGTGGCCGACCTTCTGAAGGTGGAGCTGCTTGTCCTGCTCGACGGCCAGCTCGTAGAACAGCCGCGTCAGGATGGGCTTTCACCTGACCTCGCGTCCGTGCTCGCGTTCTCGCTTGAAACGGGGCTCCAGGAAGTGCATGGCGCCCTCGAGAAGGCGCTTGGCGGTGACCAAGCCGGGGATGTCGCGGGACAGCCCGGCGCCCTCGCTCTCGTGCTCGCTGCGGTTCGGGCGGACGAGCCCGCGGGCTCGGAGGTCGTTTTTGCCGGGCCTCCCCGCGGCGACCTCCTTCTCGAGTGCAGCTCGAAGCCCGCGCCACCTCGCGATCGTCTCGCGGCCCCAGTTCCACTTGTTTTGGGGCGCGCAGAGACGTGCTAATACTGTGCGTCCTCCTTGGGGGCGAGGGTCCGACCCGAACATGTTGCGCGCCCATCCTGTAGCATATCGCATCCAGAGCGGCGTGGCCAGACAACGCCCGCCACGACGCATCTACCAAAAAGATATCTCGGCGCGCGCGTCGCCCCTGGGAGGGCGACGCACATGTAACATAAGTGTGATTGGGTGACGCCGACGTTTTGCAGCTTGGCCTTCGTGGCGACGGCCAGGAGGGCGAACTTCTCGACGCCGCGCTCGCCCGCGCGCCTGCTCCGGTCGAGGAGGACCTGGGGATTGGACTGCGCTGGTGGAACTCGTCGCAGCGCAGGCGCAGCTTGGGGCTTGTGCGCCCCGTTGTACTCCGCCAGCTGTTCCCCGGGTCTGCCGCTCTGGCCGAAGCCTCGCTGCGCGCCTCGGCCGATGCCGCCCGGGGCGAGGGCCTGGCCCTCGGCGCCCGCAAACTTTCGGCGCGCGGCCGCGTCTGCGACTCGCTTCTGAGGGGGGGAGGAGGGGGTGCTAGTAGTAGCGCAGTCGACCCGCGTTATAAGGATGCGTGGTGCGGGCGCAAGGACCTGGGAAGGCCCGCGTCGATACTTGTCGAGCGGGGCTGGCCAGCGAAAGTCGCCAGGTGTGGGCCGGCGGGGCAAGGTTGCAACGGTGGCCTTGGGATGGTTGGTCACCCCTACTACGCGGGTTGACTGTGGTAGTAGTGGCAGCGCTACAAGGAAGGAAGGACTAGGAGGGGCGGCGGAAGGAAGAGAGCGGAGGGCGGTCCCAGGATTGTTTTTTGATTTCAGAACTGGGGTTCGGAACCGTAGAACATTTATGTGTAACAACTGATTATTTGGGGTCGTTTTCAATCTTGCATGCGGGGACGTTGATGGCGGGCACCTTCCGTGGAACAGAAAAACCGGGGCAAACGGGTTCGGGACCTGGGGGAGAAGGAAGGAGACAAAGGGGAGATCCTCGTCTGCTTGTCCAGCCTCGATCATCTTGGCCTCGAGGTCCTTGGAGAAGCTCGGGATCTCGGAGGGCGAGCTCGAGAGGCCCCACAGGCTCGAGACGCTCGTCTGTTTTGTAGGCGTGCTCACCTGAGCCTCGCTGCAAAGCAGCTGCGGTGGCTCGACGCACAAATTCTTGAGCCAACGTGGCTGCGGAAAGTTGTTGGTTTCTGGCTGTTGTTGGCTCGTCGTTGTTCGCTTCTTGTCGTTGCCTTCTTGTTGTCCGCGTTGTGTTGTTAGCTTGTCGTTTGTAGTTTCTTCGCTTCTTGTCGATTTTGCTTGTATTGCTGCTGTTGTGGCCTGCTGTTGCGCTGGTTGCTGGTGTTGCTGTCGTGTTTGCTGTTGCTTGTGCTGTTGTTGGTGGTGCTGCTGTTTTGCTGGCTGCATTTGCTGGTGTGGTTGCTGTTGTTTGTGCTGTTGTTGTTGTTGTTGTTGTCGTTGTCGTTGTCGTTGTCGTTGTCGTTGTTGTTGTTGTTGCTGCTGTTGTTGTTGGTGTTGTTGTTGTTAATGTTGTTGTTGTTGTTGTTGTTGTTGTTGTTGTTGTTGTTGTTATTGTTATTGTTATTGTTGTTGTTGTTGTTGTTGTTGTTGTTGTTGTTGTTGGTGTTGTTGTTGCTTGCGCGTGTTGCGCTGCTTCCGTGTGTTGTTTGTTATTGCTGTCGTCGGTTCTGTTGGTATGGTCCCTGTCTCTTGTTTGTTCCCAGCCATCCTGTGGTGCTGGGTCCTGGTTTTGAAGAGACGTGCCCCGCGTCCCTCTCCTCCTCCACCTCTCCTCCTCCCCCTCCCCCCTCCCCCCCCTCCTCCTAACCCCCCTGCGTTTCACGAACCTGGTGCAACGTTTCGTGCCCCCATAGGGGGCTCCACCGAAGGCCCCTGTGGCAAGGTTCGCATGGCGGCCACAAACCATGTCGGCACAACCCCCATGAGGATCGTGGCCCCGTAGGAGCTCCACAGAAGGCCCCAGTGGCAGGGTTCGCTTGGCGGGCTCGGGACATTTCGGCACACCCCTCACGAGGATCGTGGCCCCATCTCCACCGAAGGAGCCATTGGTAGGGTTCGCATGGCGGCCTCGGACCATTTCGGCGCAACCCTCACGAGGATCGTGGCCCCATAGGGAGCTCCACCGAAGGAGCCAATGGCAGGGTCCGCATGGCTGCCTCGGGCCATTTCGGCGCACCCCTCACGAGGATCGTGGCCCCATAAGGAGCTCCACCGAAGGAGCCCGTGGCAGGGTTCGCATGGCTGCCTCGGGCCATTTCGGCGCACCCGTCACGAGGATCGTGGCCCCATTAGGAGCTCCACCGAAGGCGCCAGTGGCAAGGTTCGCACGGCGGTCTCCATTTCGGCACACCCCTCACGAGGACCGTGGCCCCACAGGGAACGCTACCAAATGCCCCAGCGGCAGGGTTCGCTTGGCGGGCTCGGGCCATTTCGGCACACCAGTCACAAGGATCGTGACCCCATATGAGCTCCACCGAAAGCGCCAATGGCGAGGTTCGCATGGCGGCCTCGGACCATTTCGGCGCACCCCTCACGAGGATCGTGGCCCCATTAGGGGCTCCACCATAGGCGCCATCGGCAGGGTTCGCATGGCGGCCCCGCACCATTTCGGCGCAACCCCTCACGAAGATCGTGGCCCCATAGGAGCTCCACCGAGGGTGCCAGTGGGAAGGTTCGCATGGCGGCCCCGCCCCACTTCGGCGCACCCCTCACGGGGATCGTGGTCCCATAGGGAGCTCCACCGAGGGCGCCAGTGGTAGGGTTCGCATGGCGGAGGCCCGAGCGGACTTCTTGGCTCGGCGCTGGGCCACCACTCCTCTCAGGAAGCGCGCGGGGGGCGGCGCTGGAGGCACCGCCACGGGGGTCCAGGAGCAGGAAGTGGGGGGGGAGGAACAGGTGCTGAAGCAATGAAGAGGACAATGAAGGAGCAGTGAGACACACAAATACATTTACACAAATAACAGGATTCCCCTTAGTTTCCTATATGTTCTGGGTGTTTGTCTTCCCCCCCACCTCCCATGTTTTCCCATATGTTCTGGGCAATCATCGATGAATTGTGCCTGTGCCTTTTTTGTTATCCCTCCTGAGACACAGCAAGGCAAGACAACCTCATATCCATAGTGCCGACTAAATGAACAAGCGCACGTACAGTACATACTGGCGGCATGTACGTAATCAAAATGTTTGGATCTGGGTGGCTATAAATGGCTTCAGGGAAGCAACGGGTGAGGAGGACACGGAGGCGCGCCTGTGGTGTGGGGGGGAGGATGAGGGAGAGGCAAGGGGACACCCCAGCAGGCTCTGAAGGTTCTGGAAGGGGACTTGTTTGTTTTCAACGGACCCCTCGCCCTCATCCTCGACCCCCCCTTTCGCAGAACTCCTTCCCCATCCCTCGAAGGGGACAACGACAACACGACGACGACGGGGCCCATGGAGTTCTCTGTAAACGAAAGTATCGGCCCACCCTTCCTCCCCCTCCCCCTTCCTCCTCCTCCCCCTCCTCCTCCTCCTCCTCCTTTTCCTCCTCCTCCTCCTCCTCCTTTTCCTCTCCCTCCTCCTCCTTCTCCTCCCTCTCCTTAACCTGCCCCCCTCTCTTTCCCTCTCCTTCTCACTCTCCCTCTCCCTTCCCCCCTCTCTCTCTCTCTCTTCCCACGTTCGGAGGCGGAGTGCGGACAAGCCGCGGCGCTGGGCGGCCGAGGCGACGCCTCGTCGGCGTCGATCAAGATCTCG
Source organism: Prorocentrum cordatum (assembly GCA_963575745.1). NCBI lineage: Eukaryota > Dinophyceae > Prorocentrales > Prorocentraceae > Prorocentrum > Prorocentrum cordatum. The sequence continues at coordinate 379,881 of CAUYUJ010009069.1, read as the reverse complement.
TCTGGCTGCATGGCCTGGCGGGGCGGGGCTTCTTGCAGCGGCGCCAACGCCCACGCCGGGCCGGCCGCCAGGGGAGGCGCGAGGGCGGGGGAACGGGGGGGGAGAGGGGGGGAAGGGGGCGAGGAGGGGAGAGCAACGGAGTGGACGACGAGGAGGGGAAGGATGATGATGATGATGATGATGATGATGATGATGATGATGATGATGATGATGATGATGATGATGATGCAGATGATGATGATGCTGATGATGATGATGATGATGATGGTGGTGGTGATGATGCTGATGATGATTCTGATGATGATGATGATGATGATGATGACGATGACGATGATGATGCTTATGGTGCTGACGATGGTGGTGATGCTGATGCTGATGCTGATGATGGTGGTGATGATGATGATGATGATGATGACGATGATGATGATGATGATGATGATGATGATGATGATGATGATGATGGTGATGGTGCTGATGCTGATGCTGGCACTGATGCTGATGCTGCTGATGTTGCTGATGACGGTGATGATGATGATGATGATGAGGATGCTAATGTTGATGATCATGATGATGATGATGATGATGGTGATGCTGCTGCTGATGATGATGATAATGATCCTGTTGATGCTGCTGACGATGACGATGATGCTGATGCTGATAATGCTGCGACGATGCTGATGCTGATGCTGCTGCTGCTGATTATTATGATGGTTATGATGATGTTGATGATGATGATAATGATAATGCTGCTGATGATGCTGATGATGATGCTGATGATGCTGATGCTGATGATGATGATGATGATGATGATGATGCTACTGATGCTGCTGATGATGATGATGTTGTTGATGATGATGATGATGATGAGGATGAGGATGAGGAGGATGAGGATGAGGATGAGGATGAGGATGATGATGATGATGATGATGATAATGATGATGATGATGATGATGATGATGATGATGATGATGATGATGATGATGACGACGATGATTGGCCGTGGCCCCCAGGCCCAGCCGGGCGCCGCTGCTGCGGCCACCTTGGGCCCGAGCCCTTGCCGCCCGCGATCCGACGCCGCTGACGCCGCGTAGATCGCTCGTGCAGTCTGGCACGACCTCCGCCCGAGGCAGCGGAGCTGCCGCGTGAGCGCCGCGAGCGTGCCCCCCCAGCGGCTCCCGACGACGGCACGTTCCCCGCTCCCTCTCGTCTTGCACGACGGGAAGCAGCCATCACGGGCCAGGCCGCTTCAAAGAACGGCGCTGGTCATCGCAGCACGAAGACAACGCTCAAGCAGACCGCGTCGGCAACGGCGACAGGAGGCCATCAGCACGACAACAGGAACTAGAGCGGGTCCGGCGTTCAGGTCAACCCAGAACTCACCATCGATCTGTTCCACGACGTGGCACATCACTGTTACCTCCCCAGCGCAAACACTCGGATCACACTCGCTGGGAGTAGGGGATACTTTGAAAGCGCTGCCTGGTAGCAACGATACTTCCCTCTGATGGGAGTTCGAAGTCACAGCATCAACGCTTCGAACATGTCGACTATCTAGTGCTATCTGGTATAGCTCATGAGGCTCACCGACAGAGCTCATCTTCCTTCTAGCCCTCTCGCAGGAGATATCCTGGGACAACAGAAGAGCGTCGCAACTCCACTTGTCTCCCATGGCGGGACCATGGGTACCACGCCACTCCACTTGGTCTGCCTCCGCAGGGGGGAAGGCTTGAGCCCTTCCCAGATACAGCAAAACGTTGCGCGGTGCTCTTCATTTTGTGTCCTAATGGAACAGCCGTGTTCAGTTCAAGGAAGCCGATCATAGTGAAGTATGCCAAGCCCGACTTCTTACTAGGTTTCCCTGCTGGGTGGCTGGGCTGAGACGTCTTCAAAGCACAGCAACTATGTTTTACACCAAGCCTGGATATTTGTTTGGTTCCTTGTGGACACTGTGATGCCTGCGAGGTGTCGTTTGTTTTCTGTGCGACGTGATGCAAACAAACATCGGTTATCACACTGACTCGCAGAGATTTGCTGCCGACCTCGATGTTCGCAATCTCGGAATGATGATCATGACGGTGAGGCCGTGCGGACAAGGCCCCCGCCAGCAGCGGAGAAAACAAACGGTGGCGCACGCTGGCTTCATGCCAACGTAACCAATCTGAAAACACAGACAGACAACGTACTAACGCATGCGCCCAAAAACTTGATCCAACGGTCTGGGATATACACGAGCGGAGAGAACTCCCGCGAAGCAATCCCTAGGGGAGCCGAGAGGGAGGGGGGGCTCGCTCAGGGGGGAAGCGCTGGCCGCCTGGACTCGACGAGACATCGCCGACTGAGCTCCAATGTGCACCCCGATCGGGCGCTGCTTAATGGGAGGAGGGGCGTTAAATAGGGG
>CAUYUJ010009069.1:299983-372483 GCA_963575745.1 Prorocentrum cordatum | reverse complement strand
GCGGCGAAAAATCACCGTCCTTTCCAGCGAATGCGGAGAAGTCGCGCTGCATCCAGTTCAAGTTATCGTCGAAGTTGATGGAATAGGAGCGGACCATGTTCTGGTCCAATCCGAACTCATCCAAATAGGACTTCTGCGCGCCCATGAGCGAAGTCCGGAAGCCAGCATGGTACCGCAGCCCGCTCGCACAGCTGTCCTTCTCGTCGACGAGGGAGTGCCACTTGATGCCGACCACGTCCCCCAAGAAGCTGCGCAGGTCCATGCCGTCCGGCTCCGTCCACGTGAGCGCGCAGATCCGGGCGTCGGGCCGACTGCTCGCGGCCATGCGGGCAAGCTGGATCATACCGTACATGGTCAGCAGGCAGTGCGTGATGCGGTGGCACGCCGCGTGGCGACCCAGCCGGAGGCCCTCGCACCGCAGGTTCACCGTGAAGTCGCAGCCAGAGCACTCGTCGCGGCCCGCGGAGACGGCCCACGGATCCGTGACGTCGTCGACGGTGGCGAGCTGCACCCCGTTGCCCGGGGCGGGCTCGGGGTGCCAGGCCTGGGCGCCCTGCGCAATCCGGTCACCCGACCCCGCGCCCCATGCGGCCCGCAGCAAGTCATTCAGCTCCGACGTCCACCACGGCTCGGAAGGGGCCGTGGATAGCACAAGAGCAGCTGAGTGCGGCACGCCAAGGATCACGACGAGGGGGCCCACGAAGACGCTGAAGGACACCTTCGTGAAAGCCATGCGTAAAACCATAAATATTCAGTACTCGTAGATCGGAGGGCTTCTGGAAAACCTTCCGCAAAGTCTCAAGCCAAGCCGCTAGAGCCAAAATGGTTACGGAGGATTTCCTGGGAGCTCTTGAGAGCTCCCGGGGGCTCCCGGGAGCTCCTCGGCTGGCCTAAGACGACCCCGAACCCTCGAGACAACCGCCTCAGATGGCCAAAGGAGGCTCCAGAGCGGTCCAAGACAGCTTCAACACGGCCCATTGCGGCCGCAAGACGGCCCAAGGGGCCGACAAGAAATCTCAAGAGGGCCCCTAAAGCACCTCAAAAGGCAAACATCGTGCCGATCTGGGGAAACGTATAAAAATGTTCAACACATTCGCCTCTAAAGATTTCGCAGCGTTCGAAACGGCCAATGAAGCGCACAACATCGCACCAAAACGGCCCAAAAGGCGCCCAAGACGGCCCAAGAGAGCCCCAAAAGGGCTTCAAGAGGGAAGCTCGAGCTGAAATCTCGAGCCCTCCGCCCCCAGGGGCCCCCCCCAGATCGCCCGCAAACCGCCAATAAGTCTCCAGGAGACCCCCAACAAAACCCAGCAGAAACCCCAGGAGGCCGCTGTTGGAGAATGACTGGCTGCATTTGGTCCAAGGAGCTTGTGTGGCCCTTCGCAGCCTACATGCCTGCAGACTCCACCTGGACGCACGCTGGACTACGGTGTCCTCCACAGATCATTTGTAGCTGCTGCCCAGTACACGGTTTCGGTGCATGTGGATGCTGGGTTGTGGCCGCATCAGCCCGTATGCTTCCAGCTACCGCGGCGTCGCATTCCCTTTTTTTCCGCCGCGTGTTGAAGCAGCCTCGGGCTTTCCCGCGGCAGGCGCGTACTGGATGCGCTCGGTTCCCCAACGACTGGAGCCAAGTGACGCATTGCATCAACACGGCCGCTACCGCGGATGACCTGGTCCGAGCTTGGGACTTGGCGTTGACGGGCATTGAGCAGGAGCTAGCCAATCGCCACGACTTAGTCGGCAGGTCCAGGCAAGCACATTGCGGCCGAGCAGGTGCACCTGAGCTGGTCCAGGAAGCTGTTGCCTGGAGGCCTGCCAGGAGACGTGCACGTCATGGGCAGCATGCTACCGCTTGGGCAGCGCCAGGTGGGCGCAGCACTTGCGTGCCGTCCGCGCAGTACTACAGCGAGACACCAGCACCCTGCGGCAGGAAGTCCTCTCTGCGGCCGCCACTGACAAGGTCCTGCACTGCTTGGCCACCCAGGTGAACGAGCTCAGCCGTTATTTGATGCGAGTGCAGCGCAGCCAGTAGGTGCTGAACATGATCACGGAGGAGGCCAGGACTTTCTTTCAAACAGGTGTCGGTTGCTTGCTGCGCGACGATTTCACCGCTCAGGTCGACGAGGTCCATCGCCAGCACGAGGCCTACAGCAGGGCTGCCGAGGCCACGGCCGCACAGGCCCGGCAGGAGTGGGCGCGCGAAGCGTTTGCAGGTGGCGCTGAGCAGGCGCATCGGTTCGCCAAGCCGAAGGCACAAGTGGAGGTGCCGCCTACACATGGCACGTGCCAGCCTACTGAGCTGGCGGACGCCGAGTTGCAGACATGGGCAGGCATTTGGAGCCATCACGGACTTGGGCCTGCTGGCTACCTGATGGTGCCGACCACTGGCCTGATTTGGAGCCAATCACGGTCGAGCAGCTGCGCCGCGTCCTCTTCGCTTCCCCGCCCAGGTCGGCCGTGAGGCAGACAGGCATCCACGCGCGGTCACTGCAGCATTTGTCCGACGAGCGCCTCCTTGCCATATCACTGCTCTTCACTGCGTGCGAGTCCAGACTGGACTGGCCTCCAAATCGGCCGGTCACCATTCTAGTACGCTTGCCCAAACCTGACGGAGGCACGCGTCTGATTGGTTTGCTGAACAGTCTGGTGCGTATATGGGATCGTGCGAGAAGACCCATTTCGGCGCAGTGGATGAAGGATCACCGCAGTGACCACAGATGGGCACGGGGCCTGGGCGCAGCTCCTCCGCCTCGGCATTTTCGCTCAGCTTGGATAATGAGATCGACGCGGCACTTGGCAACAAGACAGTTACTCTCATGGTGGATGTTTGGAAATGCTTTGAGCTGATCGATCCCTCGGTCCTCATGCGAAAAGCCATCGCAGTACAGTGCTCTCCTCGCCTGGCATGGATGTTAGTACAAACGTATAGGCAACCACGTACTTTGCAAAAACATGATAAGGGCATCAATGTTTTTTTCCAGTCGGAACAAGGCATTGTGGCTGGCTGTTCACACGCAGCCAGAGTCCTGGAGGTGTTGCTACATCGTGCCATGCGAAGGCCCTCCGGCAACTGGTGGATGACATATCTATGCGCTGGGCAGGTCCAGCAACGCTGTGTGCCGAAGAAATTGGGCAGGCGGCCGACGAGACGCTGGCAATGCTGGAAGACCTCCGTCTACCTGTGCAGACCAAGAAGCTTGGTTTTGTTCCGTCTGATGCGCACACCGAGGGGGCGGTGCGCCGCGCTGTGCAGAGGAGGTCCATAAAGCGCCATCGCTGGATGAGAAACCTGGGACATGAGCTCACCACGACGAGGTCGCAACGTAAGCAAGAGGCGGCCAGAGCAGCGACACTGCGTACCCGGGTGCGAAGGCTTCAGATTCTCAAGCGAGCTGCTGGCATAAGACGGATCACACGGATTCAAACCACTGGGCGAACGCCGTCAGTGCTACACGGTGCGGCGGTCATGGGCGTGGCAGAGAAGACGTTACAGCCCGTTCGCACTCTAGCGGGAGCTCTGGCAGGAGCCAAAGCTGCAGCTTCGCTAACCATGGCCCCGGTGATGCAGTCCAGTCCCCGCTGCGATCCCATGTTCAAGGCCGCTCTGGGACTGCCATACATGTATGCTTGCATGCTCTGGGATGGGAAGTTCCCCCTGCAGAGGTTGCAGCGAGCAAGGGAGGTCACGCGAACCAACATGCTCAAAAAGTGAACGCTGGTCCAAAGCCGCAGGGCCGCTTTCAGCCATGTGGATGACTCTGCGCCGGGCGGGATGGACTATGAGCTCCGCCTATGACCTGGTGGACGACCAGAGCCAGCCCCTGTCACTGCTGCAGGCACCTCCGCGAGACGTACGAGATCTATTGGAGGCAGGGGTACAGCGATGTTAAGTGCGGAAATTTGAGCAGCACATCCCTGACCGCACGGACGAGCAGATCTGGCGCAGTGGGCTTCGGGCGTGTGTCGCGGGCGCACGGGCAATCACCAATGCTTCTGAATTGGGCGCGCTGCAACGTCTTTGGTCGGGTGCTATGTGGACGCGAGCCAGGAAATATTCGCAAGGCTTCTGCCCTTCTCCTGAATGTCTTGCGTGCCGTGAAAAGCCTGAGACCCTTGGACATCGTTGGCTTGACTGCCCTGCCCTTCTGAGCGAGAAGATCCTGCCGCCGCCTGAAGAGAGAACGCGTGGGCAGAAGCGCAAGGTCGCGGTGCGTGAGGTGATGCGCAATGAGGTTATGCGGTCGGCACACCCTGATTTTGCTGATTCCTTTAAGCACGCTCACGCCATTCCGCTGCTCCCGCCTAGTGACGAGCGCCCAAACAGGACCCCTGAACAGAGCTTTGAACGGGGTGACCCGAGCGTTCCCTGGGAGGGCACCGTCTACACGGAGGAGGCTGGCCAGAGCATGGAGCCCCCCGAAGTTGCTAGGTGCGCGTGGGCTTTTGCGCAGCTGGACTCCGAAGGCCGCCCCGTGAAGGCGAGGCCCGGGAGCCTCCCAGGGATGCAATCGGTTCCTAGGGCGGCTCGATGTGCGGGATTGCAAGCGGTTTCGGCCTCGCCTGCAGTCGTTCGGATTGTCAGCGGCCACCTCGCCTTTGTGAGAGAGGGTGCGAGATGGAGCGAGGAAGAGATGTCGGCGGCTGGAAGGCATGCTGGCCTGTGGCGCGCCATCCGTGCGGAGGTGGCCCGCCAGGGGCGCGCCCCGCCTCGGTTCGCCTGGGCACCCTCGCACAACACGCCCGTTGAAGCGTCCGAGCTGGGAGTGGGGGGCATGGCGTGGTTGGGAAACATTTGGGCTGATGTTCTCGCGCCTGTTGCCTTGCATGTAGTCACCCTTAGCCCCAATTTCGGCAAGGGGCTTGAGGGCCGTGTGGCGGAGGCTGTTAACTGTGCGAAGTATGTGGCTTGGGCTGGGGCCCAGAGGAAGAGCCCAGGATGCCAAAGCAGGAGCCCTTGCGGTCACGCAGCATGTTTTCGTTCCAGATAAGCAAGGGTACATATGCCGACAGTGCAACAAAGTGGCCTTTTCGGATGCCACCATGCGGAGCCTGTGGGGCAGGCAGTGCAAGGCCACGCCGCTCACCAGGTTGCGAGCGCAAGCCCAGCTTGCAAGTGTTGTCCCCACTAGGACGAGCGCCTTGGTGGCTCCTGCTGGGGATGGTAGAGCATCGGATAGCAAGCCTTCACAGAGGCCTCAATCCAGTCCAGCAGCGAGGCCTAATCCGTCAGGGGCGATTGCAGCAGCAGTTGTGACGGCGGTGGTTGTTTCGCAGCGGGGCGATGCCTCGACCCAGGAGCGGATGCAATCAGATACCAGCCGCTCGCCCCGACGCCTGCAGCCCGATAGCTCTGATCCTTGCTTTAAGGAGGTGGCGGGGGAGTCGTCGTTGCGGAGGTCGTCGTCGAAGGAGCGGATACATACACTTGCCAACAGCTTTTTGGCGCGCAGCGACTCGGCCTGAGCGTGCAGAGCCAGAGCCAAGGGCCTCCCTTGAGTCCGAGAGGCAGTCGGACGGCGCGCCCCGCCAGATGACGCCCCGAGCTTGCAGGAGTGCGATGACCCTGAGCTCTGCAGACGCGAGGCCGCCTGCACCACCAGCAGACGTAGGCGCGCCGCGGGCAAATGCGAAGTTGGACAGCACCGCCAGCGCTAAAGTGCCGACTCCGCCTGCGCCGAGCGCGCCGCCACGCCGAACTCGAGCACGCCCGAACACGCCTGCCCGTGTCACTGCCAGCGCTAGCGATGCAGGCCCAGAGGGCGGCAGTCAGGTTCCAGTCAGTGAGGAGCTTGGCTCCCAAAGTATGTCTGAGGTGTGCCAGCCTGCCGGGGTGATAACCAGGCAAGAGGAGGGAGAGCACCTTGGGCACCTGCTTTTGCTCCGTGCGCCGTACACTGTACGCAGGCGATGTGGAGCGTATGCACGCAAGCAAGGCAAGCTGCTGGGCGAAGTGTGCAAGGGAACCCTTCCTGCTGTGCACTTTTGTAAGACCCAGGCAGAGAAGATGCGAGCTCGGCGCAGGGGCCGACTGGTGCAAGGCCTCCATCCTGGGACAGGGATGCCCCGGCCTGAGATTGGTGCCCGTCGGTTTGGTGCGCTAGCCTGCACCTCTGCCAGAGTGCTGCATCGTGCGGCTTGCTGGCGCGGGAGCCCGGGGGCCCCCGTTTAAGGATTATGTGATCCCCCCCCTTTTTCAGGGCCCTCGGATGGGTGTCCAGAGGAGCCCTCGAATCCAAGGCGGTGTTCGTTTCACTTTCGAATGTTGTGGACGCCGTCCTCTCGGACACTGACACACACACGCACAAACACACACAAACACACACACACCACCACCACCACCACCACACACACACACACCACACACATATACTATATAGATGCGGATCTCTCTCTCTCTCTCTCTCTCTCTCTCTCTCTCTCTATATATATATGCATATATACAAGTATATTCATGCATACGTACTTACATACATACATACATACATACTAGAACCATCGCGCGCGCTTCGCGCGCGCTCAAGTTCTAGCTAGGCCTGATCGGCCAAATCATGTAATATCACTGTGGTCGCTTGTTGCGTCCAAGGACACCCTTGGAGGCCCCTGCGCAAGCCTCGGAATCGCATCGACGGGGAAGTTCGGAGACGCAGACATCATGCATTTCCTTAAGGTATTCAGCGATTTGGCGCCCTCAATGGCTTCCTGTGTTTTTTTGGGGGAGGCGAGGGGGGTCTGAATTGTGGACTGTTGTGCAAGTGTAAACCAGGGGCCAAACTTGAAAAACAAATGGATTTGTGGGATTTCACTGTGTTCAAATTCCTCGGCGCTGTTTTGCGTTGTTTTTTGTTTGTGCCTCGCGGGTTTTCTTAGCCGGGCCCCTTTTCAGGGGTGTGGGACCTTCCGGACCCACTGAATGTTCTGGAGGCCCCCTGAAGGCCTGGAGAACCGTCGGAAGGGTGTTTCGGGCTGCGCGAGAGCGTGTTTGGCCGTTCCTTAAGTTCTGGGGGCTCCTTGGGGTCGTCCTGGCCTGTTTTGGGGCGTCTTGGGGGCCCCCGGGAACCCGGGAAGCGCGGTACTGGCCAGATGCCAGGGGATGCGGGGGATCTACGAGTAGAGGAGTCCACTTCGACAAAAAAATAAATAAAACAGTTTCTCTTGGAACTTCATTTTTTCATAACCCTCGATCTTCGGAAATTGAAAGCGGGAAAACGTGAGAAGGCGAACGACATTAGAAAAAACAATGGAAATCAACGATGTGGCGCTCTTTGGGCTCTCGGGACGGCTCTCGTAGCTCTTTAAGGCTGTTCTTGGAGCCTCGTCGGGGTCTTTTTGGGGCCTCTCAGGATTCGGGAGTGTGTTGGGGGCCTCTGGTGTGCCCCAGAGGCCTCTCGGAGGTCTCTGGAAACCTCCTGTTCCCGCTCTTGGACGCATCTTGGGCCTGTTCTGGGGTGGTCAGGGGCTGTCCTGGGCGCCTCTTCGGCAGTCTTGGAGTTTTCTTGGCCCGTCTTGGTGCCGTCCCGAGGGTCTCTTGGGTGATCTTGGGGCGGTCTTGGGAGCCTCCTTGGGCTGCTTAGGAGCGTCTTGGGCCATCTTTTCGGATTCCTGGGGTTCTTGGGAAGCGTCTTGGGTCCTCCTATAGCGCTGTGGAGGCTCCCCGGAAAGGCTGGGCGAGCGGTACTGGGAGCGTTCCCGAAATGTCACGGGGAGGTGTGGGACCCGGGGCCGGGGGGGGGGGGCGGTATTCATTTATATCATATTTACACAAAACGCACACACATACTTGTGGCGACGCGGCAGAGTCGAGCAGTTCGTCGAGAGAACCGAAAGGAACAGTATGCCACACACGGCGAAAAAAACATTATCCTGGCGAAGGACCCAACCGTGCGCAGTTGAGAATACCGCAATTCTGAATCTCATCTTTGCCCGCGCCCCCTGTGGGGCCACGAGCCGTGCGAGGGGCGCGCCGAGATGCGTGGCGGGGCACGCGACGCGAGCGAAGACGGTAGGTCTGCGTGCGAGAGACTGAGCGCGAGTGACTCTGATTGTGAATGAGTCCGCGTGCGAATCAAGTCCACGCGCATAAGCGTCGCCGCCCATGTCGGCGCGCTCCTCCCGAGGATCGCGCCCGCTTCCTTCCCGTTTTTTTCTCCCTCTCTTTGCCCGCGCGCGCCCATGTCCAAGGCTGCGGGCGCGGCGCCACATGGGGCCCCCGCGACGCACGCCGGTCGCCCCGAAGGGGTCCCGGCGACGCGCGCGGGTCGTCTGCTGCGCGGAGCAGAGAGAACTAACTGGCTGGTTGACAGCGGGCAAGGCTGCGGCCGCCGGGCAAAGAGACGACGGGGGCGAGCAGGCTCTGGGCAGAGCGCAGCGCGGAATTCCCGCGACGCGCGCTGGTCGCCCCGAGAGGGCCCCAGCGACGCGCGCGGGTTGCCCGCGGCGCGAAGCCAAACAGTCAGACCGTCGAGAGACGGCGAGGCTCGGGCGGGTCGCTTTTCAAGTCAAGCCTCGCGGATAAACTCGGTGAAGTCCCGCCGCCTTCTGCGAAGTCCTTCTCCTGCTCGTTTCACCCCCTCGCTCGCCGCCGAACTGTGCATCTGTCTCTGGGCCGGCGGAGCAGAAACGCCTGCTGCAGGCCCAAAACTAGAGGCCTCCTAGATGGGGTCGGAGTAGATGGGGTCGGAGGATGGCGCCGCATCGCCGATGCATCGGCGATGCATCGGCGATGTATCGGCGATGCATTGGTGATGCACAGGCGATACATCATCGACGTGGGCGATGCATCGGCGACGCCGGCGTGGAGAAAATCGGGCTCCGCATCGATCCGCATCGTCGATGCATCAGCGATGCGGCGCGATCCTCTGACCCCATCCAGGAGGCCTAATCAAGAAGAACCCCGACGCGGGGCGGTGGGGTGCAGTGGGGGGCCGTGGCAGACGACAGCCGGCCCCAGGACGCCTGGGCCTCTCTCCCGCATACTTTCCTAAATCTTCTTGGCTTTTGCCTCCCCTCCTACTTCCCATATTTTCCCACACTTTCTGGGGAATCGACGATTGATTGTGTCTTGGACGCCCGAGTTATCCGGGGGAACTCGGGTCCGGGGTAACTCGGGTTTGGGTCCCCGAAAAACGAACCCGAGTTAGCCCTGACCCGAGTTACCCCTGATGATTCGGGGCTCTGGACGCCCGAGTTATCCGGGGGAACTCGGGTCCGGGGTAACTCGGGCTTGGATCCCCGAAAAACGAACCCGAGTCATCCCTGACCCGAGTTACCCCTGATGATTCGGGGCTCTGAGTGTCTGTGTGTTTTCTATCCTCCTGAGATGAGGCAGGCGACAGCCGGCCCCAAGACGCCCGGGCCCCTCTCCCCCCGCCGCCGACCGGGCCCGCCCTCGGGGCCCCCCCGGGGGCCCACAGACGAGCCCCCCCCCCCCCCGTGAAGGGGCCCCAGGACACACAAGTAGACACACACGACTAAACAAGTATTCCCCTCCCTCCCTCCCTCCCTCCTTCCTCCCTCCCTCCCTCCCTCCCAGCTTTTCCCAGATGTTCTCGGTTTTTTGGGGGCCCCAAACGGTGCGGTTACCACACCGTGCGGTGAGTCCGGTGGGGATTCGGGGTCACCGCACGGTTGTGGGACTCGGGTCGTTCTCCCAGGACGTCTCGGGCGACTGGGGCCTCCGAGGTCCCAAGACCGTGCGTTGATGGACCGTGCGGTGAGGTCTTGGGGGATTTCGAGGTCACCGCACGGTCTGTCACCGCACCGTTTCGGGATTCTGAAGTTTTCGTCCTCCCCCCACTGCCCATGTTTTCCTCCATTTTTTCCTGGGACTCGATGGTGAACTTTGTCTGTGTTTTTGTTCCCTCCTGACCCCCGCCCGCGGCCGCGGCCGCTCTGCGATCCGTCGCTCGAGCATGGCGGCGGGCGGCGTCGCCTTCACGGCGGCGGCGCCCCGCGCGCCACTCGGAAGCCGGGCACGGGCTGCCAAAGCCGTGGCTGCTAGAATCGACCTCCGGGAAGTGGTCTTCGTCCTTCCGGGAAGAAGCCCGTCAACTGTTTCGCGTACCGCGCCGCATTCCGGGAAGTTGTTGTGTCCTTCCGGGAGGGCCGTTTTAGCAGCCACGGTTTTGGCAGCCCTCGCCCAGCTTTTGAGCCACTGCGGGGTGTGAGAACTAACGCGGCCGATGCTGCGCATTCGGCCATGTACAATACTTAGGGGCTCGACCACAAGAGACCTGCCACAAGAAGCCCAACCCTGAGACCCCAGAACGTCCATGGATTTTTGGCGTGGGAGCGTCGCGCTCTCAATCGCAAAACCGTCGAAACTCAAGAAACCCAGGGCACCCCGGAGGCAAAAAAAGATGTTCTTGGCGTGGGTCTCAACTGTACCCAGTGTTGCCCATCAGGCTTGACGGCGGTTTGCGGTGGTCTTCTGAGGTTCTTCAGCGGTCTCTGGGGCACGAGAGCTGCATGGCTGCGCTCCCTCAGATCTGGCGCTGCAGAGACACGCAGCTCCGCAGAACACACCACCGGAGCCCCGGACCCCATCTTTCTGCATCATTTGTTTCGAGCCAGATCCAGCTGCGCGGGCCCTGGGGTCCCAAAACTGGACGAATATGCACCCATGGTGAACCACATCCGGCTGCTCCAATTCTTTTGATGCATGGGCCCCGAAGGTCTGGACCACTTCCCTAGGACCAGTTTCTCGTCCTGAGTCGTTTGTTGATTTTTCCCAGGGCCCGGCGAGGGCCCCGGGAGGCCGAAAACAGCCCCAAGCCACCAACTCCAATGATTTGGAGCGTCGGATCTCTCGGGAAAAGTCACGCCAGGATCTCAAGGCTTCTCAGGTCGGAAGAGGGTATACATTACTAGTGGCAGGCTGCTTTTAATCCCAGGTCTTTTTGAGGGTCGTGGACGTCGGGGTGGTGTGGTGTATACCTCTTTTCCCGTGTTCCCCGGGGAAACGACAAAAAATAGATACCCCAGGGCCAGGGCCCTGTACACACCGGGATCCGCTTTCCTGCGCAAGGTGTCGGCGCATGGCCGGAGGAAAGCGTCGGTGTATAGACATCGTTTCTAAACATCTGCAAGGGCTTCACGGATTGAGGGCGAGACGTTTTTAAAATGTGGCTCTCGCCTTGGCGCCGCGCACATTCGTTTTAAACATCTGCAAGGGCTTCACGGATTGAGGGCGAGTCGTTTTCAAAATGTGGCTCTCGCCTCAGCGCCGCGCACATTCGTTTTGAACATCTGCAAGGGCTTCACGGATTGAGGGCGGGTCGTTTTCAAAATGTGGCTCTCGCCTCAGCGCCGCGCAAACTCGTTTTAGAAATCTGCAAGGGCTTCACGGATTGAGGGCGGGTCGTTTTCAAAATGTGGCTCTCGCCCCAGCGCCGCGCACATTCTTTCAGACATCTGCAAGAGTTTCACGGATTGAGGGCGATGATTTGAAAGGATTCTGGATTACGCGGGTGCAGCAATCCTGTCGGTTCGCTGTGTTGAAGTTCTAGGAATGGTGTCGAGGCACGATTCAGGAACGCAAGTGCGAACACCATGTTTTGGCATGCTTCGGGGTCTTCAAACGGCTGCCTTGCAAAAAGGCAGTTCCTTCTATGGAAGTGAACTGTAATAGGTGCCTATGAAGAGAGAACTTGGAGGGAGGGTCTATTCGGGGATCTTCTGACCCGGGTCAATCCAGACCCGGGTCAGCAGGAAACCACAAACTGCAATGCAGGAACAAAACAACTGCAACGCAGGTCTTCGCAAACCCGGGTCAGCCAATACGAGCGGCCACCTCGAGGCCACGAGCGGCTCGCTAACCCGGGTCAGCCAGAGGGGGCCTTCGCAGGATCCTGCAGGATCCAGCGCCCTGGCTGACCCCCGTTTGCGTTGACCCCCGTCTCGAGGCTCAGAGTCTCAGGATTTGAATAAAAAACCAAGAATTTCTATTGAAATCTTCGGATTTACATTGAAACGTTAAGAATAATCGAGACTCTGGCCGAAAACTTAAGTTTTCTTAAGCATCGCCTACTCCAGATTTCGTAATAAAGGGAGGGGGGTCTCATTTCGGGGGGGGTCTTTTCAAGGCTATCTTGGAGGGCCTGGGGGGGTCTGGGGACGATGTTTTGGAGGGTTCTCCCACGGGGGGGGTCTAAAACTTCTCGTCTGGGAGGGTCCAGACCCCCTCCATTTTATTACGAAATCTGGAGTAAGGTGTATTCCTCACAGGCCCTCGCTGGTCGATCCTCCAGCGATCGAGCGGCGGGCGGCGGAGAGCGGCACCTTCACGGCGGCGTGGCCCCAGGCGCCCTGCAGCGCGTCCACCCCCGCCAGCGCCCCGAGCAGCACGCGCGCGGCCTCCGAGGGGCGGCGCGGCCGCCGCCAGGCGTCGTGGCCGTCGCGGCGGCCGCCGCCGCCGCAGTGGACTCCGTGGTCGCCGCCGTCGAAGCTCGGCGGCGAGCGAGGGGGGGGAACTTCGAGGTGCTAGGTCCTCGGGCGGTTTCGTCGGTCCTTGGCGGTTTTCCGCCCTCGGGATGCGTTCCAGCGGCTGCGCCTCGCCGAGAGCATTCCAGGGATGCCCGGATCGTCCCCAACGGCCGCTGGAGACCCAAGTTATGACCCGAAAACTGAACTCGGCGGCGAGCGAGGGACGAGCCTTCTTAAAGGGCGGCGGGATTTCTCGGAATCCCTCGCGCCTTCCGAGAGGTTCTCTGTGTCCTCGATGAAAGCTCAGAAGACTTCTCAGAAGGCCAGGGGGCTTCCGAGAAGGCCCGCCCTTTCTCACTTCCCCTCCTCGCTCGCCGCCGAGAAGTGGTCGCGGTCGCTCCCGACGTCGTGGTCATCGAGGTCGCCGCCGTCGTCGCCTCTGCCGCTGCCGCTGCCGCTGGTCGTCAACGGCGGTGGTGGTCGCCGTCGTCGTCGTCGTCGTCGTCGTCGTCGTCGTTGTCGTGGTGGTCAGGGTCGTCGTCGTCGTCGTTCTCGACGTCGTCGTCGTCCTCGACGTCACCGTCGCTGTCGCCGCCGTCGTCTGCTTGCACTCAGGAATTCCTCTTGGGTTGTAGGGAGCTGGTCCCTCCTCCCTCTACTTTACCACAGAGATCTAACTGAGTCGTGTTGTTCGCTTTCGCCTTGTTTCTGTTTCCCCTCGTTTGGTCGTCAATCCGCCTCTGCTGCACAACGACATCGGAACGAAAACGGCCCCTCCTTTCCCCCGCTGCCCTGCCAGCTCTTCGCTCTCCTCGGCCCTTGCCACTCGAGCGCTCGACCCTCCCCGCCAGGTGCTGCAGGGTCACGCTCGGCGAGAAAGGACGATGGCTCAGTCAACCTCGGAGGGAAGGAGGAGGAGGGGAGCAAGAAGGAGGGGGAGCAAGGAGGGAAGGAGGAGGAGGAGCAAGGAGGGAAGGAGGAGGAGGAGGAGCCACGTGCGCCCGAGAGGTTCCCGAGGGACTGGCCCTCTGGATCGCCGCGGCGGTGGACAGCGAGGCGCCCCGCCACGCCCCGTAGGCGCCCGCGCGCGCGCCTCCTCCTCCTCTTCCTCCTCCTCCTCCTCCTCCTCCTCCTCCTCCACCTCCTCCTCCTCCTCCTCCTCCTCCTCCTCCTCCTCCTCCACAGCCACCACAGCGTCCAAGACATCATCGCCGCTCGCGCTGGCCTGCGTGGCCCCACGACGGCATCAACGGCCACAGGATCCGGGAGCCCCGCCCGGCACGGGCGGCGCCGACGCGAGGCAGCCAGCCGTCGCACGCTGCTTCGATCCCTCGAGGCGCAGCAGAGCCTTGCGCACCACCACGGCGCGCAGCAGCCACCGCGACTTCGGGCAGCCACCGCGGCGCCAAGGACCAGTACCCCAGATTTCGTAGTAAAGGGAGGGGGGTCTCATTTCGGGGGGGGGTCTGGGGACGATGTTTTGGAGGGTTCTCCCACTGGGGAGGTCTGCAATGGCTTGTCTTGGAGGGTCCAGACCCCCTCCCTTTTATTACGAAATCTGGAGCACCCGAGCGGCAACCGCGTCCACAGCCATCACCCAAACCAGCTGCACGACCCAAGACGCAACCAGCGGTCGGAGCTGGACTGTCCAGGCGGAAGGAGGATATCGCTTAACTGGGACTGGAAGGACGACGTGAACAATAACCAGAAGGAACAGAACAATGTCACCCAGCTCGAGAAGGAGGACCGCAGGGACGACAACGAGAAAACCTCCAAGGAGCACTGCGCCATCATTGACACCATCAGTATGGGCATCATCCCGATGAGGACGAGGGACACCGCATAACACCAACGCGGGGAAGAACCACCGCGAGCCCACCAAGAATGCGCGAAATGAAGATTCAATCAACTCCAGGTTCACGCGCTTGTCGCGCTCATGAACAACTGCGCGTCCACGTCGGGGACCTCTTACGGGGCGGGCGAGAAGCAGCTGTTGCGTATGTTCATTTTCTACAACAGAGAGCTGACTAAACCCTCCAATCATTATGACGAAGACTTCGACTTCGAAGATAAAGCGGCTCTCCTTCTCGTATCGCGGTGGCAAGAGGAAGGTGCAATCCAAGTCTCTTGGACAGTGCGGCACCGTTGATAAGGATGCAGGTTCCAAAGATCGGCAGCCCGTCATTGTGAAGATGACTGCGACGTCTTCGCGGGCGGGGCGGCGGCAATTCAGAATTCGGCATGCATGCCGCCAACCTCGCCGGCCAGTTGGCCAGCGGGTGAGACTTGCCACCACGAATATGGATGGACTGGACTGATCTCGATATGGCAGTAGAGACGAGTTTCAGATGTGTTTGATCAAGCAGGGCCAGCGCAAGGTCGACGTGCGCCTGCCCCCCGAGCTCCACAATGGAACGCACGAGAAGGATGGAGGCATCCTCACGAGTGTCAAAGCTGAAGAGTTGACAGTGGTCATGATTGTGTAATGCGGGTTCAGTCTAACGACGGCTACGCTGATGGCATGGAGAGCAGGATCGAACACGAAACAACAATGCATTACTTACGATTGTTTGGAATGAAAGATGCGTAGCCACACCGCTACTGCTGGAAAGTAATATGTGTGTCTGGATGGTTAGTGCTTATATCCCCACAGGGGGCAACGCAGGTTTCAGACGTCAAATATATGATGGTATTTCAGACGTGAAGTACACGTGCCATCAACTACATCAGGGATCAATCGCCATAGGGAATTACTGGAACGGGTATGTTGGTAGAGACACCGTGGCCAACAACATCGAAATATGCTAACATCCTATGAAGAGGAGCACACCGGATGGAGGGAAAACTTTTTCGACGGTGGCTGACAAACGCGGATATCAATACTACCGACCCGCTTTTCAGTCTGATTTCGAGAGGGACATGGAAGCACAGAGATGGGCAATGGTATGAGTTGGGCAATTATGTTATGGATATAGAGTTGCACAGACAAGTATTGGGTATGTATAGTCATGCGTGGGGCGTGCCGGATCATTTCCCCAAACATACTGAGTTGCAATTACCGCGGGCAGGAAGCGACGCGAAGAGAGCAGCTCGAAGACACTTCCACATACAACGACAGAGACGGGCAAGAGAACAAGCGGTCCTTCCCCCCCGTTCTATCTGTAAGTTCCGAGGCCCATCAGCACAGGCGGAATCACTGCGCGAACAGCACCGAGCGAAGGCGACGGCCCCGCAGCGCGAGGACCCCAACTGGACCCCGCATCCTCGACGTCGACCCTTTCGTGCCACTCCGACGCAAGGGGCCAGGCATTATCAGATCTTCACGGACGGCTCGGGCACAAAGGATGGGGCTGGTTGGGGAATTGGAATCATCACGGCAGAGACGAGGGAATGTATTGGCATGTTTGGTCCAGCGGTCACTCTGCAGGATGAGGAGCTGATGTAGATTTTCTTGGGAGCAGAGCATCTCACGAATGATGCTGGAGAGCTCTCAGCACTGATTATGGCGTGCTGGTGGGTACTAGACAATGCGACGGCAGAGGACATGATTACAATGCACTGCGACTCCCAATGCGTGGCAAATATGTTATCTGGAAACTGGAGAAAAAGCAACCAGAAATTGATTGCCACGGGCCGCGCATTGTTCAGGAAAGTGAAAGCCGGCGAGATGTTTGCATGGTGCATGTTAGAGGCCACTCTGGCGATGCGGGCAATGACCGCGCCGACGCAAACGCAGACGCGGGGGTCGAGCGTGAGCTGAAGCTGCGGGGCGCAATATGCAGAAGATGGCCAAACACGACCAAGCGTTAGGACGCATGTTAGAGCGCAAGCCCCGGCTGGGACTGCGCGCGGACCGTCGTTCCACGGGGAGTCGACTGGGACTCCGCTCGGAACCGTCGGCCCCTTCGGAAGGCCGACCGGGGCTGGGCGCGGACCGTCGTTCCACGGGGAGTCGACTGGGGCTCCTCTCGGAACCGTCGGCCCCTTCGGAGGGCCGACCGGGGCTGGGCGCGGACCGTCGTTCCACGGGGAGTCGACTGGGGCTCCGCTCGGAACCGTCGGCCCCTTCGGAGGGCCGACCGGGGCTGAGCATGAGACCGTCGGCTCCTTGGTAGACTGGGACTGCGCGCGGACCGCTGGGCTCACATCGCCACGTGTCGGATCGCTGCCTTCGGGCAGCCCACGGTCGCCATGCATAGCTGGACCAGTCGCGCTTTGTACGCGCCCCTTCCGGCCACCTTCTGGGCTACCCCCGCCTGAATTTGACTCAGAATATGCTGATTCGTTTGAAGATCTACAGCGCGGAGAGGACCTACAGCATGAGGAGCCGAACATGCCAGACATCGACGCCACTGCGGAGATATTACCATGGACTATTCGCGACCCTCAGCTCGTTCAGAACAGAGAGAGAGAGAGAGAGAGTATATATATATATGTATATATATATATATATACGCAAACGAATATGACATGGACACGGGCTTCAAGTATCGTGGCACAAGCGGCAGAGGCGGTCTTGGGGCGATGGAAGGCTGCAAGCCAGTTGGGAGCGCCCTTTCTGGAGGAGGGCATGCAGAATATCATGGCCCTGAGACAAGAACGTGCTCGCATATGGGAGCAACGACAGAGAGCTGGGGACGTAGCCGGCGAGCAGAGCTTTCGAGACGCACGCAAACAATTGGGGAAGATGATTCCTCGCTTGCGATATCGTGCACGCCACGTATGCTCTAAACCTAGTATTGAAGATCTGATGTCCTTCGCAGCCACCAATGACTGGGGTGTTTTTTTCACCAAGATTGGAAGAAATTGGGTGTCCAAGTCCACGATCGGTCACGCGAGGGTCAAGAGCAGGCGTCCGCAGATAGTAGGATAGCAGAGCTGAAGCAGACAAGCGGGCTACCTGGGAAGGTGGAGGATGAGGCATTGGAGAGAGGGCTCCCACAAGTTCCTGTTAATGAGGATTTGGGTCGTCATCCCGCTCGAAATGAAGTAGGATACTGCGTCCTGGAGACGAAGGATTCGGCGCCTGGGAAGGACGAGGTGACGATCTCCATGATACGCGCAGCGGAGGAGGAGATGCTGGACGTAATTATTGATTTGGTTCAGGGTCTTTGGAGAACGCATGATCAGAGTTGGGAGCAGAATGCGAAGGCCGAAATGGGAATGTTGCTATGGACGCGGAAGGGCTCCAAGGCTGACCCGAATGCTTACCGTCAGATAGTTCTAGTATGTATGATTGTGTACATATTGTTGCCCGTCTTGTTGCAAAGAGATGCCTGGCTCATGCAGCAGATAACCATATTCTCCCTCCGACACAATTTGGTTTTCGACGTCGTCGTTCGGTGGCGGGCCCCATCTTGATTGTACGACTGTTGCTAAACGCGGCTCACGATGTCAACTATACCAAGACGCCAAAGTTCGACCCGCTGGTAGCAACGTGTACGGGCATCATGAACGCGTGCGCGAGGGTGGCGCGGGGGGCTGTCTACAGAAACAAAAAGATTGGGCACCCCAAAAACGTTGAAAAATGTGATGCGGGGATTGTGCGGAGACGCAAGCTACCAGCTGAAGACGCGGGAGGGCTCATCGGAAACGCATCCTTTGTCAAGAGGTTTCAAGGAGGGCTGCCCGCCTGCACCAGCGGCGTTCAACGTTTTCCACGCATCGGCCATGCGCGACGTCAAGAGCCAAGCTCCGGAACAAGCCTTCCCGCCTTGGCCGCCCTTGGCCTTCCAGTTCCAAGCTCCCCAACCGTTGCCCAAGTTGCTGTGCTGCCACACACCTTGAGCTGGTTGGTGAGGTTGCTGGGTGACCAGGCGGAGATCTGATCCACATGCGTAGCACCACCGATAATGGGTGGGGTTCCGACGGCAACCGCAAAAGCCACACACCACGCTGCCACGAGAGAAATTAACATCCTTGCCTGTCATAGGCAAGCAAGATGTAAGAAGAGGAATACGTTGAGAGTCAGTGAAAAGCGAGGAACCCTCACTTCAGTACACGGACTGGTATGCTGCTGGGGCCGTCTCTCCCTTTGCCGAAAAGACCTCTGTCCTTGAGCAATGCCTCCGGACTTGAGCCAAAATGGCTACGGACTTCCTCCTCCTCCTCCTCCTCCTCCTCCTCCTCCTCCCTACTCTCTTGTCGCGCGGAGGAGGAGGCTGGGGAGAAGGGGGAACGATGACCCCGACTGGGACGCGTCCTGACCAGGACTTCGAGACGGATCCAGCCGCGGCTACGAGGGCACCTGCATGCCCTAAAGGACCCGCCGCCAACAAGCACTAGGTCGGGCGTGTCCCCCTACAGGCGGATTTTGGACGAACAATAATATCTCCAAAATATCACTAAATATCAACAAATCGAAAAATCATATCCGTACTAGTTTTTGGTTATTGTTGGATATTCCTCCTGTAGAGGCCTGGGCTCCTGGGCACGACCTGGCCTGCCCCAGGGACTCCTGCTTCCAGACATTCTGAATGGATCTGGCGGTGGCCACGAGGAGCAACCTCTGGGCCCCGAAAGCGAGACCTCGCAAAAACTGGCTCCTCGCCCCACGACCCGCGAGAAGACGACGGTGACAGAATGCTGACAATGGGCAACCAGCGACCGACGCACAATGACGACCGACGAGCGACGAACGAGAACCAACGACCGACGAGTGACAAGCGATACCGACGCAAGACGACCGAACACCGTCTAACGACGACCCCCGACCGACGAGGAACGGACGACGACCACGACCGAAGACCGACGACCCGCAGCCGACGCCGCCGCCTGACGCCCGACGACGACGCCAACGCCGCGGCCGACGGCGCCGACGACGCCGACTGCGGCGACCGTTGAGCAGGGACGGGCCGTCCCGGCATTCCAGGAGGCCTACCACGAAATGTTCTTGGAACCCAGCAATATTCTAAGAAAGAAAAACAATGTTCGTAGAGCATAAGCCAGATGTGTTAAAACAAGACAGCCCCAGCCAGACATGCTCAAAGACAATTTAGTGCAGACCACAAACGGTTGAGAACATTATTTAGTGGGCCTATTGTAGGGGAAGGGAGAACCGCCGATCCGAGGAATCCGCGCGAACCTCTGAGTTTGTTTGATGTTTCTGTCACTCTTCGTTCCCCAAATTACTGCAGGCAAACCAGGGCACCTCGCCACTGCTTAACGGCTGCGGCCCTCCACGGCGACGACAACGTCCACGCTGATCACCATGATAATAATGATGATGGTGATGATGATGATGGCGATACTGATAAGGATAGTGATGATGATGTTGATGTTGAGGTTGATCATGACGATAATCATACTGATAATAATGATGATAATGGTGCTGATGTTGATGATGATGATGAGGAAGATGGAGATGATGATGATGATGATGATGACGATGATGATGATGATGCTGATGACGACGATGATGATGATGCTGATGATGATGATAATGATGATGATGCTGATGATGCTGCTGCTGCTGCTGCTGCTGATGATGATGATGATGATGATGATGATGATGATGATGACGCTGCCGCCCGACTCCCGACGACGACGCCGGCGACGAGGCCGACGACGCCGACTGCGGCCACCGAAGGCGACGACAGCGGACACCGCCGGCCGCACGCCGGCGCGCCTGCGCCGCCCCCACGGGCCGGCCCGCAGCCCTGCGCGCTGCGAGCCACTCCCCGAGGCTGCCGTGCCGGCAGTGCGGGTAGGCGGCGAAGGCGGGCGCCCTGCCGCACGTGGGGCCGCCGCCGGCGGCGGCGGCCGCCGCAGCCGCCGGCCCCGCTGCCGCTGGCGGCGGCGGCGGCGGCGGCGGCGCTCGCAGCCGTCGGCGACAGTCGTCGTCCGCGGCCGTGCTGCCGTCGGCGACCGTCGTCGTGGGCCTTCGGAGGGGTCGCCGTCGGCGGGAGGCCTGGCCGCCGCCGTCGCCGTCGCGGCAACGGCCGAAGGATCGAGCGGGCGCTCCTGGCCGCGGCGCACCTCGGCCACGAAGAGGTTCCCGGACCTGGACTGGGTAGTCGAAGCCAATCTGGCAGGCCCAATCTGGCAAACGGGGGTAATCTGGCGAGGGAGCCAACGCGAATCCAGTCTGGCGAATAACCCAAATCGTCCAGTTTGGCCGGGCCAGATTGGCCCTTGGGGCCCAATCCAATCTGACAGTCTGGCCTTCGACTACCCAGTCAGCCACGGCCCGAAAACGAAAAGCCCCTCCTGAGGCTAGGGTGGTTGGTCCTCCTGCCTGCATCGCCTTGACCGCAACACTGCTGCCGAGAGCATTCGTCGAGCGGGTGGAGGAGGTCTAGAAGGGGGCGAAAGACCTTTAGGAAGGGAGGACCGGGCAGGAGAAATGATTTGGAGGCGGGGAGTACCTCCTCCTCCTCATCCTCCTCGTCCTCCTCCTCCTCCTCCTTCCCACGAAGTCCCCGTCGTCCACTTTCCTCCTTCGTGTCTTGTATCGAAAGGTAATCCCCGGCGCTCACCACGTCGACGACGCCGACCACGTCGACGATGACCTCCACGACGAGGGCGACAACAGCGCGTCGGTGACCATGTCAGCGTTGACGCCGGCCGCATCGACGACTGCGTCAACAACGACAACGGGAACGACAGCAACAGCGTCGACGACGGCTGCGTCGCCGACGACGGCGACGAAGACGGCGGCGATAACGTCGACGGCGGCGGCGACGGCGGCGGCGGCGAGCGAGCGAGGGGTCTCCCGAAGCCGCCACTGATGTGCGCGAGGGGGAACAGCACCTCAGCGGACGGGAGCGGGAAAGCGCGCGCACGCCCGCCGGGAAGGCTCCAGCCGACGAGCGCCCGCGCGCGACCGACGACGCCGCGACCGCCGCCGCGGCAGACACCGCCGCCCGCGGACGCCGCCGCTGCCGCTGGCGCCGATGCCGGAGGCGGCGAGGACAGCGGCAGCGACAGCGGCGACGGCGGGGACGAAGGGGAGGTAGCGGGTGGGGGGGCGGGAAGAGGTGGCGCAGGATGCGGGAGAGGAGGAGGAGGAGGAGGAGGAGGAGGAGGAGGAGGAGGAGGACCCTTGCAAACCTAAGAGTCATCAACGATGTTGGAGTAAACCCACCCTCCAAGCTCCCTCTTCATAGGCCCCTACAAGAGTTCATTTCCATTGATGGAACTGCCTCGTTAAAAGGTACCCGTTTGAAGACCCTGCAGCATGCCGAAACATTGTTCTGGGGATTCCAGCGCCACAGATCAACCTGACTGTTGCGTCTTGACGATCCTGAATTTGTGCCAGAACGCCATTCCTAGGACTTCCACGCAGAGAGTCAACGTAACTGTTACACCCGCATAATTCTGAACCCTTCAAGACAACTATTTCTGGTACGTTGATGATGGGAATTGGTGAAACTTCTGCGAATCTTCAAAACAAATTTGCGCGGCGCTGCAGCGAACACCACATTTTGAAAAGGAGCCGCCCTCAATCCGTGAAACAATTGCGAATATGTGAAACGAATTTGCGCCACGCCAAAGGGAGAGCCACATTGTGAGAACCACTCGCCCTCAATCCATGAAACTCTTGCAAATATGAAAACAAATGCGCGCGGCGCTGAGGCGAGAGCCACATTTTGAAAACCACCCGCCCTCCATCTGGGAAGCTGTTGCAAAACATAAATACGAATGTGCGCCGCGCTGAAGCGAGAACCACATTTTGAAAACCACCCGCCATCAATCCGCGAAGCTCTTGAAATTGTTTAAAACGAATGTGCGCGGCGCTGAGGCGAGAACCACATTCTGAAAACCACCCGCCCTCCATCTGTGAAACTGTTGCAAATCTTAAAAACGAATGTGCGCCGCGCTGGGGCGAGAACCACATTTTGAAAATCACCAACCCTCAATCCGTGAAACTCTTGCAAATATTTAACACGAATGCGCGTCGCGCTAAGGCGAGAACCATATGTGAAACACTTGCCAATTCTTAAGCTTCAGAACCATAAACGGTGAGAGTCTCAGGCGAAACGCCCGGCCCGCCCAAAAAACTGGCCTCGGGCTGCGACAGGGACGATAATCATAAGGCAAAGGAATGGAGGAGGAGGAGGAGGAGGAGGAGGAGGAGGAGGAGGAGGAGGAGGGGGAGGAGGGGGAGGAGGAGGAGGAGGAGGAGGAGGAGGAGGAGGAGGAGGAGGAGGAGGAGGAGGAGGAGGAGGAGGAGGAGAGGGAGGACGATTTTTTTTGACCTCGACTGGGCCCACCGCTGAGTGCAACTAGCGGGCAAGGCGGGACCTGCCACCTAGCTCCGCTGAAATGTGCCACGAGCTTGCATCAAGACAAACCTGAAGCATGAAACATTGCGTCACATGTGGACGAACTCTGCGGTGGCAAAACCAAGGCCAGGACACGCGGGGCCAAGAACCCCAACCAAGCGCGGACAGTTCGAGAATACCTGAAACGACACATTGGCGAGAATCATGCGCCAAAGCACAAGGCCAGCAGCCGTGGCACGAATGGCCAGGACCCCTGGGCTGAAACTCATCAGAACTGAAGCAGCGGTGGCGTTAAGGGGAGCAGTAGGAAGAGACTGCAGCCTGCATCGTGTCATCCTCGCCACAACCTGGACCGGAGGCCGGCGCGGCCAATCAAGACAGTCAGCAGGCTGAGCAATACTACCCGTGGATGAAACATCCCGGGCAGCACGGCAGGGGGCCAGGTAGCAAAGGGTAAGGCCAAGAGAGGAGATTCCCCAGGCGTGCCAAATTAAGAAACTAGGAGGCCCAATCAGTCGGAGTCTTCTCCGTTGTCGGGGATCTGCGTCATAACCAAGGGGCGCTCGTCCTCCCCCTCTCAGAAATATTGCGCCACTTCGAATAGAGCCTGCACAAAACAAACTGAAGATGAAGCGGCAGATCTGAAGTGCTGACCGACACTCCCCCGACCTCCCCCCGAATGATCAGATTGCAGCTGTGCCGCAGCGCTCTGAAGCTCACCAGACTCTGTATGCTGGAGGTCCTCATCCTCCGAGTCCAGAGGCGTTACATAATCAACAAAGGCACCTGTGGCAAAACACACCATACGATTATCCAATGTCACAGACACGTTAAGAATCTGCTTGGAAAAATAAGAATGCCTGCCCTTTGCACAGAGCGCGCCATCCCAGCCGAGCAGCAAGAAACGGGGGCACACTGCAATCAGCAGCAAGGCCTCTGACAGAAGCGCTTGAGGAGTGACGCTTGCACTTCAGGCAAACAGCACTGTCCGAGCACTCAATGGCGACAATATTGTGGCCCAAGGCCTGCTGCCTCGCAACGTGCAACTTGGAACAGGCGGGGCGCCTCCCGCACGCCTGCCCTTCAGACACGTAGCACATCTCGTACTGTCGTACCGCAGCTCCCACCTGCGAGGGATCTGGGGAAGGGAGGGGGGGGAAGGAGGAACCGGAGTCACAGGGGGAGCACATGGCACTTCAAAGAAAAGCTTGAGCCAGAGAGGCAACAGTAAGCCGCAATGATACAATGGGCTCTGGCCGAGTCAATGGCGACGCATCGATATCCTACGTCCCCGCTTCATTCCATGCTTAATTCCATGCTTCCATGCTTGGCCGGCATCAGAGTCCCTAACGTACGAACTCGTTTTGGGCCGTGATGTTGGCCTCGTCTGGGTCAAAACGTGTCTCTACCATAAGAGTATCGTCTACGAGTTGGCCCTCGAGCGCGTTTGCCTGCATGATCCTTCCAAAGTAGGCTCTCTTTCTCTCTCTCTCTCTCTCTCTCCTGAAAGGCTTCTCCGAGTAGGAGGGTGGCTCTGATGAACCACGCTGGCGCAGTCTGGGCACATGGTAACCTAAAAAAGAACACTATGGGGCACAACACATCTGGCTCGGGAGCGGCCAAGAGGGGGGTGTCCAAGAGGGGGGGGTGCAAATCATGACCGGCGGCATGTGCGCGGCCCAGCGGGGGGGTCAGGGACGTAATGAAATGAGAAGATGCGCCATAAAATCTGAGGAAATATCATGGCCCCCGCCATGATATCCACACCCCCTTAGTCATAACCCCCCTCTCTGCCGCCCCCGACTGGCTGTGAGCTCGGCAGCTTTTGGGGGGTCTGTGGTAGATGGGCGCGGACAGGACCGCGCACTTCACCAGGGCGCCCCCCACCCCCCTCCGACATCATGGCAATCGCCTGGGCAGTTCTGGTCAGCTTCCTGACTGAGTGGCGCTGGCGGGATCCATCGATGAGGATGGAGGATATCTATGGAAGAGCTGGCCCCGGGAGTGTGATGGTGAGATGGTGAGGTGGCAAATAGCAGCCTCATCCTCCATAGCTGGCGAGAGATGGTGATGACCGAATGGCGCTGGCTGAAGGGAGCGGCCCCGCATATCTCCGTTGGCCGGGATCGCGGGGCCCTCGGGCATAGCGGGCTCGGTGCGGCGCCAGACATGCTGCAATGCATTCGCATGCTCACAGGCTGGCCTGGGAAGCCAGTCGGCGGGATGACCTGGCCGCCTCAATTGCCAGGGCTGCGGGGGCAGCCTGACCAACTGAGCCGTGAGCACTGAAACCTCATCTCCCGAGCACTTCAACAGACTATTTTCGACCGAGTCAGGCCATTTGTGGCATCGAGGGCCCAAGGGGCCCGCTTCGCATCAGCAGTAGATCGCGTGATCAGCAATCCAGACAACACTACTAACACACGCTCTGATGCAGCCTCTCTGGGCTGGAGTGGGATTCTTGAAACGACAAGCAGCCTCGGGGACATCCGGGCACAACCTGCTGCCCGCCCCCCAAAGGCAGCAAGGTCCGGTTCAGGTCCCTCCGTGAAAGCTTCCCTGCACAACTGAAGGGGGCCCCAGGACACACAAATCAATACACACGAATAGACATATCCGTCATATTTTCCTATATATTTCTGGGCTTTTGTCTTCCCCCCCACTCCCCATCTTTTCCCATGTCCTGCGGAATCGACGATTCATTGTGTCTGTGTGTCTTTTCCCTCCTGCACAACATCTGGATCTCGAACAGCTCGGGGGAGGTTGGGGCCGAGGGGGGGCGCGCGCCCTCTCTCTCTTCGAGGCTCGCCGTGCAGTTTTGCCGTCCTCCAAGCGAGCCCCGCGGGACAGAGCAACGGAGGACCGAGAGGGGGGCCCTCGATCAGGGGGACGTGAGACCTGGGTACAGGGGACTCGGACATCCCCGGCGAGGTCGTCAACAAAAATGACGAGGCCGAGCCTGCACTTTGACGATCTCGATCTCGAGCAACTCGGGGGAGGGTGGGGCCGAGGGGGGGGCGCGCCGCCCTCTCCCTTCGAGGCTCGCCATGTAGTTTTCCATCCTCCAAGCGAGCCCGGGGATAGGGAGAAACGGAGGACCGAGAGGGTGGGATGCTCGTTCTGGGGACCTTCCTGGAGCCACTCGCTCCACTCGTGCGTCGAAGCTGCGTCGAATGTCAGTCGATTTGGGTCGACCCTGAGTCGAACCTGAGTCGAACTTGAGTCGAACCTGAGTCGAACCTGAGTCGAACCTGAGTCGAGCCTGAGTCGAACCTGAGTCGAACTGGGGTCGAACAGATCCGTCAGGTGGGCTCCAGGAAGGTCCCCGAAACGAGCATCGAAAGAGGGGGCCCTGGACAGTGGGCCACGCGACCTTCGGCTGATCTTCGAAAGCCTCGGTCTGGGTGATCCGCACTTCCTGACGCCACCGAGAGATGGGGGCGCGCGCGGCGCGCCGCCAGGGGCCCCCGTGAGCGGACGCTGACAGCCAGCAGTGAGAGACCCACTCGTGGCAAACGGGCGAACCGCCGCAAAGGCCCGACGGCGCACCAGCAAGAGCTGTTGGTCGCTCACTCCCAGCGCCCCAGGGCCATGCGCCCCCCCCCCCTCCCCAGGAAGGGGCCGGAAGCGAAGATCCTGAAGGCGGCCCTCGCAACGTGCCCCGATTTTGAGCAGGGACCGACCGTCCCGGCATTCCTATAGTCATACCACGACATGTTCTTAGAACCCCAAAATGTTCTAAGAACAAAAACAGTGCTCTTAGAACATAATCCCGATATGTCAAAACAAGACAGTCCCAGCCAGAAATGTTCTAAGATCATTTCGTGGGAACCAGAAAAGGTTCTTAGAACATTGTTTGGTGGGGCGATAGGCGAGCCGGGACGCTTCGCCACTGCTTGACGATTGCCTCCCGAGTCGCCTCGCCTTCCTGCGAATGGGGGCCCCCCAGGCTCTCAACTTCGCGCAGTGGCCCGGCACTCTGGCCGGGGGCGGGCTGCAATAGCCCACGCCAAAGCTGACCGTCGAGTCTAGAATGCGGCCCACCAGCCGGCCGCGAGCACTCGGAATATCCCCCCAACAACTATTCCTTGCTCGAGGCTTACGTGTACACCTTGTGAAGAGCCAATTGGCCGTGCAGATCTTCAGTGATGACATGGTGCAGCATGACTGACGTGGATGCAAGTTGACTACCCACATGCTTTTGACTGACCGTGCTAGAGACCACTGCGTCATCACCATAGGCGTCACCTTGACGCTGTTTAGACTTAGGCGATGCGGCAAACGCTTCGAAAGCCAAAACACGGCTTTGCGTCGTAGCGAATCTGCACCCCGCAACCAACCCATTGGCATTGAAGAAAGGTCCGTCGCGCAGGCCAACAACCGAGATGAAGCCCCGCACCTGCGCGCACGTGTAGAGACACATAGAGAGTACTGAGGGGAAATGGTGCCTCTTGCATCTGCCTTCTAGCATGTCGAGGTGATCGTTTCATAGTGCTTGGGCATGTAAAAAAAAACACTCGCGCCGCGCCCGCCTCCGCAAGCGACGTCTGGCGCCGGGCGACGTCTGGCGAGCCTCGAAACGCCCCTGCAGCCAAATATCGACGAGGGCGTTCTTGCTCCCAGGGCGCAGGGGCGCCGAAGGCGCCCGCGAAACGTTGCACCAAGAAGCAGAACAGCCCCGTCGGTCTGACGCCGCCCGTGGGTTTCGCGGCGAGCACGATGACGGCGCGAATCTGGCGAGGCAGCGCAACTGCTGACTCGACCAGCTCGAACAACAGGCCAAATTAGGGCCACGGGCCCATCATTACACAACAACTGGTAGAGTCTACAATCAAAACCACCGTGAGAGACAGGAGAACTCACTGTACTTTTCTTGGACACGGCTCGCAACCGATCAGGAGTAGCCCTAGGCAGGGCCTGAACTGACGTTTTCTTCCTAGCCCCCCCCAAAGATTGCTGACCCCAGAACGTACTGAACTTGTCACCTGCCAAATCTAATCGAGAGAGGGGGTCTGCAACCGGCGACCCATCCGCAGCCCACGCAGTCGTCGTTCGCCAAGGCGTGGGCCCCGCCCGTGATCACATGCGCTCGCATGGCTCCTTTGTCCAAGCCAGAAGTGAGCCAAACGTCCCAAATCGGAATTCAGACGAGCCTCGCGCTCCGCGCCAACAACCGACACAGTCTCACACAGAGACGCCAGCTGCGCCTCGCCACGAGCCAGCTGCGCCACAGTCCACTGGGAGGAGGCGCGCAGTCGCGCGAAGCGCCTGGCCGATTGAAGCGCTTCCAGAAACTCACTCGCGTGAGTGGCATTATAAATAGGCGAAGCCAAAAGAAGAATGGATAGACCGTGCGCTTGTCATCCTTGCGCGGGGACCATCTTAATATTATTTGTTTCGTTCCAAGCTCAACTGATGATCCCCGAAAGAACTCCAGGAGGAGGAAAGAGGGAAGATGAGGACAAGGAGGGGGAGAACTAGAGAGTATGCTGGCAGATTGCGCAGCCTCTGAGGGTGACTGGCCCCTTCATGGAGAATGGCATGACTCACTGTGGGCGGATGACAAAGAATCCACCCACAGCAAGTGCCTGTCCTGACGACGTGCACGCTGGACGCTAACTCCGCGTGGATCCATTAACCGTAAGAGTTCGCGGAATTCCGATATCGCGGGTCGTTCTCACATCGGCGTTCACCTTTGAGCGCCCGCGCCGGGGTCGACAAGGCGATGACCTGCCGCAAAACCCCAAAAAGGGCGGAGAACATCTCAGCCTCCACCTCGGGGGCACCCAAACCGTGCGGTGACCACACCGTGTGGCGAGTCGGTGGGGACTCGGGGCGACCGCATCGCTCTCCGAGGACGTCTCGGCGACGGGGGCCTCGTGCGGTGACGGACCGTGCGGTGAGCTCCGTGTCGGCGGCGAGCGAGGGGGGCCTTCTCGGAAGGCGGCGGGCCTTCTCAGAAACCCTCGCGCCTTCCGAGAAGTTTTCAGCGTCTTCGGGGAAGGCCTAATAAACAGGCGTGTCCCCCTACAGGGGGATTTTTGACGAAAAATTAGAAATTCTGAAAATATAATAGACAATACAATAAAATAGTCCCCAGACTATTTCTTCACTATTTTTGAACATTCCTTCTGTAGAGGGACACGCCCAACTTAAACCTAGAACCTCGAAGCTCGAAGTTTCCCCCCCTCGCTCGCCGCCGCCTGCGGGGACTGCTGGGTCAGCGCACGCTCTGTCACCGCACCGTTGCGGGCCCCCCAAAGCCTGCATCGCAAGATACACTTTGGACACCCGAACTTGGCACGGAAAGAATGGGCACAATGCCCAACAACAAATATTGTCCCAAACCATCAGCGGCCACTGTTGGGCAGGCGGCCTTCTGCCTCAAATAGGCACAGGCCGCGGCGAGACCGACAGCGAGTCCTGTTCAAAGTGAACAGGAACTGCTGTTGGGCACTGTACCCATTTTTTCCGTACCCATTTCGCTCGTGACGACCCCTGGGCTGTTCGCCCCTGCAGGCGCCTCCGAGCACCGGCCCCGGGCGCGCCGATGACGGAGCTCGAACGGATGCGCGCTGGCGAGGTTTCCAAGGCGCCCGCGATGCCCAGGGGTGAGCCCAAAAACCTCCCAAAAACCTTCCTGAGGAAGGTTTTGGGAAGGTTTTTTGGGAAGTTCCCGGAATCCAAAAACCTTCCCGAGGAAGGTTTTAAGGAGGGTTTTGGAAGGTTCCCGGAATCCTGGAACCTTCCTGAGGAAGGTTTTAGGAAAGTTTCTCCAACAAAAACATCCGAACACCTTCCGGAAAACCTTCCGAAAACCTTCCAAAAACCTTCCGAAAAAACCTCCCGAAAAAAACCTCCCGAACACCTGCCTAAAACCTTCCTCAATGTACCGGAACCGCCTCCGGGGCCTCCGCGCGAGAGGCCGATCTGGCCCCCGGCAGCTCCCTGGGGCCGGCGGGCGGCAGCCGCTCCCAGAGCATCGGTGGCGCGCCCGCGGGGGGAGGGCAGAGGAGCGGGGCCGCCTCCGCGGGCACGGGGGGCCCCTCCCCCGCCTTTCCTGGGAGGCTCTGGGGGCCTCCGCCGAAGCCACAGGGGGAGGAGGAGGGGGAGGAGGAGGAGGAGGAGGAGGAGGAGGCGGAGGAGGAGTAGGAGTAGTAGGAGGAGGAGGAGGAGGAGGAGGAGGAGGAGGAGGAGGAGGAGGAGGCAGAGGAGGAAGGGGAGGAGGAGGAGAAGGAGGCGGAGGAGGAGGAGGAGGAACCGGAGGAGGAGGGGGAGGAGGAGGAGGAGGAGGAGGAGGAGGAGGAGGAGGCGGAGAAGGAGGAGGAGGCGGAGGAGGAGGGGGAGGAGGAGGAGGAGGAGGAGGAGGAGGAGGAGGAGGAGGAGGAGGAGGAGGAGAGGAAGAGGGGGAGGGGGACAAGCTAGGCGCGCTCGCGTCACATCTGACATCCTACCCTCCCTCCCATCCCTTACCATGGCGCGGTTCCCCTTTCTACTCGCACAGTCGGATGTCAAGCAGGGCGATGATCCCGAAAGGGTACGCGATGCATTGTAGAGCACGGCGTGGCATGGCGTAAAAAAGCACCGCGAAGCGCAGTATCAACGTAGCATTGCATTGCATGCCGTGGCATGGCACGGGAAATGACGCCACCTCTGCAGCGGGAGCACGAATCGAAACGAGCGGAAGCGCGGAAATGAGGCCAACGCTGCAGCGGGAGCACGATTCGAAACGAGCGGAAGCACGGAAATGAGGCCAGCGCTGCAGCGAGAGCACGATTCGGAACGAGCGGGGCCCGATAATGAAGCCGGTGCCTTAGCGAGAGCAGCATTTTGGGAAAAATTGCAAGCGAAAACCTAACTCCGGGGAAGGCTTCCTGGGCGCCAGAAGCAGAAATTCAGCATGTTCAAAAGTAAAAATTGTATCGGAATGGCCTTTTTGTCGGCGCCGCCTCGGAACTCGATTTTCGGGGCGCCGGCTCGGGAGTCCGGCCTGGGCGCCGGCTCGAGCGCCGGCCTGGGCGTCGGAATCGGCCCAGGAGGCCTCCCTCCCGGGCGCCGGAAGCAAAAATTCAGCATTTTCAAAAGAAAAATGTGTATACAATGGCCTTTTTCCGGCGCCGCCTCGGAACTCGATTTTCCAGCGCCGGCCGGAACCGGCTCCGGACCCGGCCCGAGCGCCGGCCCGGGCGCCGGCTCGGGCGTGCAGCCCGGGCGCCGGCGGAAATGATGCCAGCGCTGCAGCGGGAGCACGATTCGGAACGAACGGGGCCCGAAAATGATGCCGGCGCCTCAGCGAGAGAAGCATTTTGGAAACAAATGCAGGCGAAAACCCAACTCCAGGGAAACGTGTGTGTAAAAAACAATACGCGGGGGGGGGGGCGAATATTCCCAAGACGTCGTCAGGGGAAGAGGGAGAGTAGTATTCATGTTGAGTAATAAATGTGGAGGAGGAGGAGGAAAAGGAGGAGGAGGAGGAGGAGGAGGAGGAGAGGAAGAGGCGGAGGAGGAGGAGGAGGAAGAGGAGGAGGAAGAGGAAGAGGAGGGGGAGGAGGAGGAGGAGGAGACGGAAAAGGAGGAGGCGGATGCGAAGGCGGAGGAGGAAACCGGGCGCCTTCTGGGAAGGTCTGCCCCCTTTCACTTCCCCCCTGGCCCCCAGAGACCCCGACCACTTCGCAAGACATGGTTGTTCCAGCCGCGCCACGTAATTACCTCCACCGCCGCGTGGGCAGAGGGGTCCAGATGCGAGAGTGCCTGAAAGGATGGTGCTCGGCCAGTGCGCCCTGGCGATGTCAGGAGAGCCATAATCGAATCGATACGACGGATCGGCGATCGAAGTGACTCGGATCGGCGGAAATCGGCAGCCAACTCAGGAGAAGCCGTATCGGCGGAAATCGGCAGGCCTTTTGGGGCCTCTGTACAGAAAGGAACAACGGCATAATCGGGTCGGGCGAAAGGGGGGGATAGCAAAGGGGGGGGTGAGAATCAGCTCACGTAGCTGATTTTCCCGGCGCCTCTCGGCGCCGGGAGGCGGCTATGTATCGAGGAATGGGCCCCTCGATGAGGCCGAAACCAGCTGCATGCAGCAAATTTCGTAACCCCCCCTTTCCCAATCCCCCCCTTTCGCCCGGCCCGACATAAACTGTTGGCGCTCCGCGCGGATTTCTTAGACCTGCGCTGGAGCCCCCTCCCTGGCGCGCGCGGCGCGCCAGGAGCGGCGGCCGAGGCGCCGCCCGGGGGGGCCCAGCGCGGATCCAAGAAATCCGCGCGGAGCACCAACAAAAAACGTGCTTTCCTGTTCGTGGCGCTCTTTTTCCTCGTCGACGCGGGTGGGAAATCAGCATCCACATGGGTATCCGAAGTCGGATCGGAGCCGGAAGCCATCGAGTCGAGCCCTGCGACGTGCGCCACCCCATCGGCGCGCGGCCGACAGCAAGAGCCACGGGGGGGGACGACGGCGCCGGCGACCTGCAGACACAGCGACGGGGAGCTCCCGCGGGCCGCGGGAGAGGGCGGCGGGGTCTGGACCCGTCGGTCGGAAGAGGTGGGCAGAAACTGAAAGGGGCCATGGGACACACAAATCAATAGACACAAAGTCGCCGGCCCAACGGGCCAGAGGCGCGCTAAGATCTTCGGCAACTGGTTAACAATTCTTTCTAGTTCGCGCGCGCGGAGCGGCCCCTGGGGGCCCCCGGACGAAAAGTACCCCGGCAACTAGCCGGGAGAAGCCCCCAGAGCACTGCAGGGGAGGGCCATTTTGCGACACCCCTCACGAGGATCGTGGCCTCCGAGGGGGGAGCCGCAATCGACTACCCCCCCTCCCGCCCCAAGAGGCTCCCAAAAGCCGCCCAAGAGGCCCTGGGGGCCCCCAAGAGGCCCTGGGGGCCCCCAAGAGCCTAAAGGGCTCCTGGGCCGGAGGAATGAGCGAAGCGATTAAAGAACAGGATTCCCCCTCTTTTCAATCTTTTCGGGGTTTTCGTCTTCCACCCCCCCCACTTCCCATATTTGCCCATATCCTCCTGGGCATCGACGACTCATTGTCATTGTGTCTCTGTGTGTTTGTTCCCCCCTCCTGCACGGAACAGGAAGGCCTTGGGCGCAGGTGGGGTCTCCGGCCGCCCCCCCGGGAGAGGGGGGGGAGGGGGGGCCGCCACGCTGGACCCGAAAGCAGACGACATCACCCCGCCCATCAAGGCCGCCCCACGAGGGCTCCAAGAGGAGCCCCGAGACGGCCCAGAGAGGAACAAATCCGTGACATGCCATACTCGAAGGTTTTTGGCCTACTCGCATGGGCCTCCCCTGTATAGATTTCAGTTGGGCGTGTCCCCCCCCCTACAGGGCTCCAAGCTTCGCGCTTCGCGCTGCGCGCAGCGCGAATCACTTCGCGCTCTCACGCCGCCCCCCCAAAGGGAGAAAAGGAGGACGGGGAGGAGGGGGAGGAGGAACGAGGGGGAGAAGGAACGAGGGGAGGGGGGCCGCCACGCTGGCCCCGAAAGCAGACGACATCACCCCGCCCATCGAGGCTGAAGCCTAAACTTCAGTCGGGCGTGTCCCCCTACAGGGGGGATTCTCGACGAAAAATAACAAATACTCCAAAAATGCCCCAAAGATGCCCAAAAATACAAAAAATAGTCCCCAGGCTATTTTTGACTATTTTTGAGCATTCCCCCTGTAGGGGGACAGGCCTGACTTAAACCTAACCGGTGGTATTAATGTTTCGTTTTGTTTTCGCTTTGCCTCGCTTTTGTCTCGAATCCGCCTTTACTGCAAAACGAAGTCGAAACGAAACGGCCCACGAAATCACCAAAAAACACCGTTGAGGTCCAGCCCTCCCATCCATGGCCCCACGGAGCCCAGCAGATCTGGCGTGGGCTTGCTCGTGGTGTACGCTGCGGCCCCCCGGGGGCCGCAGCGCGACGTGGAGGGCCGTAGGCGGGGTGGTGTCGCTTGCCTTTTGGTCGACCGTCGACTCATGGAGTAGTAGAGGCCTCCTGGATGGGGTCCGAGTAGATGTGGTCGGAGGATCGCGTCGCATCGCCAATGCATCGAGCCGCATCGTCGATGCATCAAGGATGCGGCGCGATCCTCCGACCCCATCTACTCCGACCCCATCTAGGAGGCCTAGGAGTAGGGAGGCGGCTGAAGTTGACTTGGAGCCGGGGGTAAACAGATACCGGCCTTCGACGAACGGCGCGCACACACATCCGCTGCCGCAGGCCCGGCCCATCCCGGGCCGAGGGATGCTCGTGCGCCTCCCTGGCAGAGCCCGAAAGCTGTGCGCACCGCTCCCGGGCCCAGGCGGGGCCAGGCCGGGGGGGGCAGTGGACGTGCGTGCCGGCGGGCGGGCGGGGGGGGGAAGTGAGGAGGAAGAGGCCCTCTCGGAAGGCGGCGCGACTTCTCGGAAGCCCTCCCGCCTTCTGAAAGGTGTTCGGCGCCCTCGGGGGAAGCCTGGAGAACTCCCGAAGACCGGGGAAATCTCCGAGCCTTCTGAGAAGGCCCGCCCCCTCTCACTTCCTCCCTGGGCTCGCCGCCGAGACATGGGGGCGAGTGGTGCCGCGTGTGATGTGGCAGCAACAAGCAGGCTCCTAGGAGGCTGCAGGAGAAAGACTGTGAGCAGCATCGGCGGGCTGGAACGCAAGCAGCGACAGATAGCGTGCCCCTCCATGGGACGCGCCGCCGCCGGCGGTGACACGCCTCCTCGGGAAAGGTGGAAGAGGGAGGAGTCGCCGCCGAGTACAGTAGAGGCCAATCCCCAAGAAACCTTCCACAAGAGACCCAACCCTGAGACCCCAGGACGTCCATTGATTTTTGGTGTGGGAGCGCGTTGCGATCTCCGCAACAAAACCATCGAAACCAAAGACACCTAGGGCACCCTGGAGGCCAGCTCCAAGCCGACGCCCCGCCCACTATGGCTTCCAGACGGTACGAGACGCCTCCAAGCCGCTCCACGAGGGCTCCAAAAGGAGCCCCGAGAAGGCCCAGAGAGGAGCAAATCCGTGACATGCCATACTCGAATGTTTTTAGCCCACTCGCATGGGCCTCCACTGTATAGTTGAAGGAGCCCTGGGACACACAAATAGATACACACAAATAACAGGATCCCCCATATTTTCCTATATTTTCTGGGTTTTCGTCCCCCCCCCACTTCCCATATGTTCCCCACATTTTTGTCTGGGGAATCGGCGATGAATGGTGCCTGTGTGTTTCTTCCCCCCCCCTGAATATTCGAAGGCTTTTAGCCTACTCTCCTGGGCCTCGCCACCGTATAGATCCCGCCGCCCAGCCGAGGGCCGCGCGTTGGGGTGCGCCAGGGGCGCGGACGGCACGCTCGCCGCCTCGAGGGGGCGGCCCGCGACCACGGCGACGACTGCGGCGGCGAGGAGCGGCGGCGGCGGCGGCGGGGGCTCCCGCGGCGGAGAGGCGCGGCGAGCGGCGGCGAGCGGCGGCGGCGACGACGCCGACGCCGACGCCGACGACGCCGACGCCGACGACGCCGACGCCGACGCCGACGCCGACGCCGACGCCGACGCCGACGACGACGCCGACGACGACGCCGACAACGCCGACGAGGTCGACGGCGTCAGGGGCGGCGACGAAGACGGCGGGGGGCACGACGGCGTCGTCGCTGCGCCCCCCGCCGCCTTGGTCGTCCTCCCGTCGCGGCAGGAGAAGGTCAGAAGAGTACTCCAGATTCCGTAACAATGGGAGGGGGGTCTCATTTCGGGGGGGTCTCTTCCAGGCTATCTTGGAGGGCCTGGGGGGGTTCTGGGGACGATGTTTTGGAGGGTTCTCCCACGGGGGGGGGTCTGAAATGGCTTGTCTTAGAGGATCCAGACCCTCTCCCTTTTATTACGAAATCTGGAGTATTGCCTCGCAGCGAAGCGTAGGCCCGTGGAGCTGCTTCTGGCCTGGGTTCGGTCGAAGGTGGGGGTCCATGGGCGGAGCTCGGCGGGATGGCACAAGAGGGGAGAGTGGAGGGGGGGGGAGCGGCGAGGGCAAGAATGGGGGATGAGGACGGTAAGAAGGATGAACAGCTGAGCAGGATGCGGAGGGAAAGAAGAGGTGAGAGGAGGGAGGGAGGCAGGGACATGGATGTATATATCTATACATAGTTATACACATGTATATACGCATGTATATGCTCCAATGTATGTGGGGAGGGAGAGAGTAGGGAGGAAGATGAGGGACAAATAATGGGCTACTTCTCAGACTGCGATGCTGTCTCGTATCCCCTCTTCTCTCGTCAGCCCATACTTCGAGCTCTCCGCCCCGCAACGGACAGACCGACTGGCCAAAGAAGACAAACAAGGAGGACATAGGGGACGAGGAAGACATATCAAAACATGCTGCTCCTCCTCCCCCTTCTCCTCCCCCCTAATCGTCCTCGTCCTCCTGTGCCTATCCCTCCAACCCCCTATCCCGCCAACCCCCTCCATTACCATCCATAAGACACGGAACCACGAAGCCGCATCCCCCCCGAAGCCTCGGACGGGTGGTAAGGGGGGACCTACTGGGTGTGATCAGAAAGGCTCTCAAGGGACCCTCTAGGGCAACTTTTGGACCCACTTACGGTCACGGTCCTATCCTCAGCGTGAACTCCAGATTTCGTAATACAGGGAGGGGGGTCTCATTTCGGGGGGGGGGTCTCTTCCAGGCTATCTTGGAGGGCCTGGGGGGTCTGGGGACGATGTTTTGGAGGGTTCTCCCACGGGGGAGGTCTGATATGGCTTGGCTTGGAGGGTCCAGACCCCCTCCCTTTTATTACGAAATCTGGAGTATGTGATCTCGGGCACTGCGAAACCGAAGCCGTTGACACGCTGAGCAGCGCAGGGGCGCACACCACGAAGTAGGGTCGGGCGAACCCGCCCTCTGACACACACGCAAGTACCAACCACGCAGGATACGCGCCGAGTGCGGAGCGCTTCGCACGTCTAGGCGCATTCCCGTCCACACGTTAAGAGTAAGACCATGACCGTAGGTCACCCCCATTACCGCCCGCCCGATCCTCGCCCTCCCTGCTCCGCCTAGGGGGAGGAGCAGGGGGGAGGAGGAGGAGGAGGAGGAGGAGGAGGAGGAGGAGGAGGAGGAGGAGGAGGAGGAGGAGGAGGAGGAGGAGGAGGCCTCCCACCCCCCTCTCCCGCAGCGCTTCTCGAACCGCTCCCAAACGCCTCCGCCAGCGCACGCCCGCGCCGCGCTTCCCGTGCCCACGCCCGAGCTCGACGGCCCCAAGGCGGGGGGGGAGGAAGGAGGCCG
Source organism: Prorocentrum cordatum (assembly GCA_963575745.1). Classification (NCBI taxonomy): domain Eukaryota; class Dinophyceae; order Prorocentrales; family Prorocentraceae; genus Prorocentrum; species Prorocentrum cordatum. The sequence goes on along the minus strand of CAUYUJ010009069.1, from coordinate 335,584 downwards.
GACACCTCCTCCCTCCTCCTCGAGTCCTCCTCCCTCCTCCTCGAGTCCTCCTCCTCCCCTCGAGTCCCTCCTCCCTCCTCCTCGAGCCCACCCCCCTCCTCCTCCCTCCTCCTCCCCCCTCCCTCCCTCCTCCTCCTCCTCCTCCTCCTCCTCCTCCTCCCTCCTCCTCGACACCTCCTCCCTCCTCCTCGAGTCCTCCTCTCGTGGGAGTCGCAGGTCAGCTAGGACACGCCCCCGCGGATAGAGAGGAGAGGTCGCCGCGACGGGAGGCGACGGGAGGGCGGGGGCTCGGGTGTCAGCTGGGGCGTGAGCGCAGGCGGCTTGCCCGTCTCGTTCCCCCGCCCGCTCATCGCCCTCCCGACCTCCTCCTGTCTGAAGGGGCCCTGGGGCATGCAGAGAGAAAAGACACAGATCCCAGCAGTCCCCCTATCTTCCAGTATGTTCCATTACTTTCGTCTTCCCCTCCCCCCACACTTCCCATGTTTTCCCGTACTTCCCTGGGAGTCGACGATGACTTGTGTCTGTGTGTGTTTTTCTCTCTTCCTGACTGACTGTCTTTGGGTAACCCAAACAGGACCAGCTGAAAGGGAAGGGTGCAATAGATTTGGGGCAACTGTATTGCAAATGCATTGCGCCGAAGAATTGTGTAGCACTGTATTGCAAGTAATAGATTGCACGCGGAAGTACAGCAATACATTTGCGCCCCAGAATGTATTGCACGCCCCAGATGTAATGCAAGTCTACAAATCGATTGCACCTAATCTGTTGCGCCACCCCCTTGTCGCTGGACCCCCTTTGCGTCCACCCGACTGTCCCCCTCCCCCCGTCCCCCCTCCCCGCTATGCCCCGCCCTGCGCCCCCCTTCCGAGATGCCGACCTCTGGGGGGGCACAAGTCGGGCTGCTGGTGGCCGACAGTAGCGCGCCAGTGCTTCGAGGTTCGAACTTCGAGGTTCTAGGTTTTCGGGCGGTCTCGTCGTTCCTTGGCGGTTTTCCGCCCTCGGGATGCGTTCCAGCGGCTGCGCCTCGCCGAGAGCGTTTCGGGGATGCCCGGATCGTCCCGAACGGCCGCTGGAGACCCGAGTTATGACCCGAAAACTGATCTCGGCGGCGAGCGAGGGGGGGAAACGAGAAGGAGAAGGCCTTCACAGAAGGCGACGACGGGACTTCTCGGAAGTTCAGAAAACTCCTCAGAGGGCCGGGGGGCTTCCGAACCTTCTCGGATCAAAGCTCGGGTCGACAGCGGCTGGTCGGGAGGATGCAGGCATCCCGAGAACGCTCTCGGCGAGGCGCAGCCGCTGGAACGCATCCAGAGGGGCCAAAACTCGGGGGCGGCCAAGAGGGGGGTGTCCAAGAGGGGGGGGGTGCGAATCATGACCGGCGGCATGTGCGCGGCCCAGCGGGGGGGGCTGGGATGTAATGAAATACGATGAGGCGCCATGAAATCTGAGGAAAAATCATGGCCCCCGCCATGATATCCACCCCCCCTAGTCATCACCCCCCTCTTTTCCGCCCCCGAAAAACCGGCAAGGAACGACGAGACCTCCGGAAAACCTAGAACCTCGAAGTGGTGCAGACAAAGTGGTCGCCGGGTCTTCGCCCCGATGGACGAGCACAGGCAGTGCAGTATAGCTGATGCCATGGCGGGAACAGCTGCCAAGGCCCGCCGCCATCCTAAGCCGGGGCAGCAGCAAGCTCTGTTTTGCAAGAGCGGAGGGCCCAACTTTCCCTCTTCTCATCCTCACACGTCCTGGATGACTCTGGGAGGAAGTGCACGACCTACCACGGGTCCATCCTTTATAACACCCCCGAGCTAGGCTGCACATAGCGGATGGGTGGGTGTACCAGTTTCATGCCATGTGGTGTCACACCTAACTTGAGCTACTTAAGACTTGGTATTGTGCGTGCGGGTGCTTCGCCACTTCTCCAATGTCAATTGTGCAAGTTTGGCAAGGAATGTATTGGCCTCCCGTCGAACTACCCCCGATGGTGTGGAATATTTGGACCGGATCAGCCGAGGCTTATGGCCAAAGGTGTTCAGTACCACCGAGAAGAGGACTCGAGGCCGTCTCTAATTCAACAGTGTCTATCGTACGCGTCGCGTTAGCATATGCTGATTCAATCATTTGGCCACACTCATAGTCATCCGCCACCGTGCCGCTGGGCACGGAGTGGGCGTGTCCGCAGGTCCTCTCACTACCCCTCACAGCCGCAGTCCTCACTCCTGAGGAGTTCTCGAAGACGCCTGCGGCGAAACACCGCCGCCCCCTGCCCTTTTGGAAGCGCCTATGTGGCCGAACGTTGAGGCCAGACCTGCCAAGCTATCGGACCATGTGTTCCCCGAATCGGTTTGGAAAGCCTTCGGGGAACACGTGGACATCCTGAAGGTCATCTTGGCCGCCTGGAGGCCATTTTGACCCGTTCGGGCCTTCTTGGAGGGCATCTTGGAGGGCTCTTGGTCCGTCTTGCAGGCCATCTTGAGTGTCTTGGAGGCCCCTTGGGACGTCTTGGGGGCATCTTGGGGCCGTCTTGGGCCTCTTGGGCGATCTTTGGGGGCACTTGGGCCATCTCGGGCTGTCGGAAGGCCGACAAACAGCAATTGTCACAATCCTTCAAAAACCGAAATCCATGTTAGTGGCCTCTTCTGGCCTTCATGAAGGCACCCTTGGAGGGAGGCCTCTTGGGCCTTCTTGGGCCAGCTTCGGCCGTCTTGGTGGGCTCCTGGCCCGTCTGACGCCGTCGGAAGCCGTTTGGGGGGCTTCTCTGGGCCGTCTTGGAATGCTCCAAGGCAGTCTTGGAGGCCATCTTGGGCGTCTTAAAGGCCTCCCTGGCCGTCTTGGGGGACCCTTGGGGCCGTCTTGGGGGCCTTTTGGGCCGTTCTGGGGCCATCTTGGAGGCCTCTTGGGCGATCTTTGGGGGCTCTTGGGCCGTCTCGGGCCGTCGGAAGGCCGCAAAGAAGCAAGGGTGAAAACCCTTTGAAAACCGCAAGAAATCCATGTTAGTGGCCTATTCTGGCCTTCATGGAGGCCCTCTTGGAGGCCTCTTGGGCCGTCTTGGGCCAGCTTCGAGCCAACTTCGGCCATCTTGGTGGGCTCCTGGCCCGTCTGACGCCGTCGGAAGCCGTTTGGGGGGCCTCTCCAGGCCGACTTGGGGCCCTCTTGTGGTGCTCCAGGGCTGTCTTAGAGGCCATCTTGGGCGTCTTGGAGGCCTCTTGTGTCGTCTTTGTGTCTTCTTGGGGCCTTCTTTGGGGCCTCTTGGGCAGTCCTGAGGCCATCTTGGAGGCCTCTTGGGCGCTCTGGGGGCGATCTTGGGGGTCTCTTGGGCCGTCTTGGGTCGTCTGAAAGCCGAAAAGGAGCAAATACGAAAAACCTTGAAAAAACCTAAGGAAGATCAATGATTTTAGCCTCCTGGTGGACCTCTCGGAGGCCTCTTGGACCGTCTTGGAGGCCTCGTGGGCACCTCTTGGGCCGTCTTGGGCCGTCTTGAAGGTTTCTTGGGCGGACTTGGAAGCATCTCCTCCTCTCTTGGGCCGTCTTGGAGGCCGTCTTGGACCGTCTTGGAGGCCATCTTGGACCGTCTTGGAGGCCATCTTGGGCCAACGTGGCCATATTGGAGGCCATCTTGGGCCATCTTGGAGGATTTTTTTCTGGATTGGTCCTTGGCTATCTTTCCGGGTGGCCGGCGGAACGCGCCGGAGGCCCAGTGGGAGGGAACTCTTTTGGAAAAGAACCAAAACCATAACCGAGAGGGTTCAGCACGCCAATCACCCCTGTGATGAATCAACAGGGGGCGGCGGATCGAATGGCCTTCGGTCCGTCCCGCCACCGTGCCTGGGTATGAAGCATTGTTGATATTCGTTGGAATCTCGTGGGAGGCTTCTCCGGGGCCTCTTGGAGGCAGTTTGGACGCCTCTTGAGGGCCGTTTGAGGGCTTCGGGGCCTGGTCTGGGCCTCTCGGGGGCAACTTGGGGTTTCGTGGGCGCCTCCTGGGGCCGCCTGGGGGCCTCCTAGGGCGGAAAGCTCAAATTTTCGGGTCGGGTTCTTTCTTTTCGGCCCCTTTCGGTTCCGTCTTGGGGCCCTCTTGGGCCAGATTGGTCGCCCCTTGGGTTTTCTTGGGGCCCTCTTGGGCCGGTTTGGGGTCCTCTTGGAGGTCTGTTAGGCCGTCCTGGGAAGTCTTGAGGGCCTCTAGGGCCGCCTGGGAGCGTCGGGAAGCCGAAACGGCGAGAACGTCAAAACTTACCAAAACCTATGGGGAATCAATGGGTTTCGCCTATTGGGGCCCTCTTGGGGGGCCTCTTGGGAAGCATCTTTGGGGACTTGGAGACTACTTGGGCCGTCTGGGGGCCATCTTGAACGCATTGGAGCAACCGTCCAGCGACCCTGGGCCCTCCTGGGCCGTCTTGGGGACTTCTGGCCCCTGTCCCCCGCCCGTCCCCTAGATGCCTCCTAGATGGGGTCCGAGTTGAGGTCGACGGAGCTCGCCGCATCGCCGATGCATCGGCGATACATCGCCGATGCACCGGCGATGCGCTGGCGATGCACCGCCGACGTCGGCGACGCATCGGCGACGTCGGCCTGGAGAACAGCAAGCTCCGCATCGAGCCGCACCGCCGATGCATCGGCGATGCGGCGCGATCATCCGACCTCATCTACTCCGATCCCATCTGGGAGGCCAACGTCGTCCTCGCTCTGGTCCCTCCTTCCCTCGGCCCAGGCGGGGCGGTCGCGGGGGGGCCTGCGGGGGCAGACGCTTCAGCACCACCCGCTCGTCGAGCAGCCCGCAGCGGAGGCGCACCTCCATAGGAGCAGCGGGGGGAAGGAGATGATGATGCTGCTGATGATAACGAGGAGGATGGGGACGAGGATGAGGACGTGGATAACGATGACGATGATGAGGATGATGAGGATGGCGAGAAGGAGGAGGCGGAGAAGGATGAGGATGATGACGAGGGTGATGATGACGACGACGACGATGATGAGGAGGATGGGCTTGGTGATGAGGATGAGGACGATGCTGATGGTGACGATGCTGCGGATGATGATGATGATGATGATGATGATGATGATGAGTACGAATATGAGTATGAGTATGAGTATGATGAGGATGATGATGATGATGATGATGTTTGTCCCCTGCGAGCCCAAAAAGGTTTCTTCGGCCATTTCTACTCTGAGACTCCACAACCCCTCACGGGGTACTGAATGAGAGCGAAAGCACCATAAATGAAACGCTACACCGCCCAAGATGCCATAGACACCCAGGAAACCGAGGGAGCCGCCGAACAACCAGACCAGGTGCTGCATGGTACGACGGAGTCATTGACACCTAAGAAGAAGAACTGCCCGATCAACGAGAACACATCGCAGCACGAGGTCAGGAAGTGGAGTCGAAGAAAGCGGCCAAGTCATTGTCAGTATTGCTATTCGCGTCGACGGGAACATCATGTTGAAGACGATTCAATTCAGCGCGGCTCCTCTGTTCGGAGGCGCGTCAGTGCTGCTCGTGCGGATTAACCTCAGCGGCGGACTTCCACATCCAGTGCGGATACTCGGCGAATGCATCAAGCTTTTGCAGATCGGGGTCGCATTCGGAGAGCTCGATTTTAGTGGACACGAACGGCGAACGTCACTGCCAGTAAGCTTCAACGGGTATGCGAGAACCACGAAAAGCGAGATAGAGAATATCATCATCACCGCCAGGCTCCTCCACGCTGATAGGCGGAGGCCGCGGCCGAGTACGACAAGAGGCACCAGAAGGCCGACGAAGTTTACGAAAATTCTTCGAGTTTCTCGATGTTCTCACCAGCACGATCAAGCATGCCATTTGTGTCACGAGCACCTGCGCTAGCGAAGCCACCAGGGGAATGAAGCTCAGGGTCAACACGTTCATGTTCACTATCATCGTCATCGCGAGCAGCCTGATGCACAACGTGGGCAACATCTGGAAAGAAGACTGGCGCCGCCTTGTTGAACTGGAAAGGCGGAATCTCCGGCAACAGATGCACAACTGTACCGTCTGCCAGCGGTACCGCATCGCCATCACCATGTCGCCGCGGGGCTTTGCATGCACGATCGCCACTGCCTTGAGACGCAGCTGCAGCCCATGGGTCGCACCCCGGGTCGAGCCAAGGATCAGGAAGAGCGGGAGGAAGGACAACGCGACCGCGACGGCGACCGCGAGTACGATCGTCACCATCGTCATCGGGCCCTCCGTCGTCACCTCAATCATCAGCATGAGGTCGCGCTTCGGGCGGACGATCCGAACGAGGATAAAGCCAAATACACACCTGTTGACGACCATCACTATGACGATGTCCACGGTCCACAGCAGTGTGCTGTTGAGCCAGCCTCGATACGCCTGCTAACGTCTACAGGGCCACCGACTGTGACATGGTCGAGCAGCGGATGCCATCGGAGATGAACTCCAACTTGATCTTCGAACGGCCTGGGAGCGAGGAACAGCACGTCGAGACATGAAGATGCGCACCCTGGAGGACCCGTCGCCGATTCCACTCGGTCCGAGCAGCCACGACCATCGCAGAGGCAGCCCGCAACCGCCGCCGCAGTGAGCGCAGGTACGCTCGAGAAGCCCTCGAACAGGCAGGCGCCTGAGACAGAGAGCTATGATGATGATGATGATGATGATGATGATGATGATGATGATGATGATGATGATGATGATGAGGAGGGGGATGAGGATGGGGAGAAGAAGGAAGCGGAGGAGGATGAGGATTATGACGACGATGGTGATGATGACGACGATGACGATGATAATGAGGAGGATGGGGATGAGGATAAGAAGGAGGATGATGGTGATGATGATGCTGCTGATGATGATGATGAGTATGAGTACGATGATGATTGTGATTGTGGTGATGGTGGTGATGGTGGCGATGATGATGCTGATGATGCTGATGAGTGTGATGGTGGTGGTGAGTCTAAGGATGGTGATGACCCTACACATGAGACTGGAAGTGATCGTGATGATGCTGGTGATGATGACGACGAAGACGACAACTATGGCAAATATGACGATGTCGGCGATGACGACGACGATGATGAGAATGAGGATGATGCTGATGATAACGATGATGAGGATGATGATGAGGCATGATATTATTGTGATAATGATCGTGATGAGGATGATAATGCTGATGAGGATGAGGATGCTGATGAGGACGATGATTGTGATGGTGGTGGTGACGATGATGATGGTGGTGGCGGTGATGTTGATGTTGATGACGATGGGGGGGCTCGAACTTCGATGTCGTTTGGGCGCCTGTCGCTCTTTGTGGGCCTCTGGGGGACTCGTCGTCGCCGCGGCCGAGTAGCTTCGAACTTCTGGCCAGAACGCGCCGCTGGAGAGGTCCGGAAGCTGACGATTGACGCCCCGCCAAGGGCTCCTCGCTTAGGGCCGGACGATATGAGATAACCTTCGGCCTCCAAAGGCACCGTCAAGCCAAGAAAGGTCGAGATGAGGAACCAGCCTCGGAGAAGGAGCCAGGGCCCACAGCAGTACAGAAGTCATGCACCAGTCCTTAGCACGGCGCTTGGGCACATCATCGAACAAGGACCTTACTTCGTAGCCACCACCAAAACCAAAGGAATCGGGGACCTGCAAAACCAAGGGAACCGGACAGAAGGAGCTGGACAGGAGGGCAGGGATAGTCTGTCTCCAACTCTCACTGCAGTGATCCCTACACGCACTGCAATAGTGTATACGCGCGCACCAGCAAGACAGTGAAGGAGAGGAGGACCGAATGGGAATAACTGGAGGAGTATAGACGTTCGGAGGGCCGCGCGGATTTCCTAGATCGGCGCTGGAACGCTCTTGCAACGCCTCCGACGCCGCCACTGGCGCGCTCCGCGCGCCAGGGAAGGGGCGTTCAAGAGTCCAGCACCGATCCAAGATGTCCGCGTCGGACCTCCGAGCGTGTGACTCTGCCGCTTTTGCTTCTCTGGATGCCTCCGAGATGGTGTCCGAGCAGACGAGGTCGGAGGATCGCGCCGCATTGCCGATGCATTGCCTACGCATCGCCAATACATCGGAGATGCACCAGCGACGTCGCCACTGCATCGGCGACGTCGGCGTGGCGAACATTGGGCTCCATCGCGGGCTGCATCGCTGATGAATCGGCGATTCGAAGTGCTCCTCCGACCCCATCTGCTCGGACCCCGTCTGAGAGGCCTACGTCGGCTACACGCAAGAGTGAACCCAAGCAAGAATGACCTTTGATGCGCGGCTGTACGGGGGACGCGGGGTGGCCGAACCTGGGCGCGAGAGCCGCTGCTACCGCGTCGCGTTCAGCGATCAGGGGACCCCTTCGGGCCCGCACCAAGGGTCACTCCGGCGAGAGGTAACTTTTACGCGTAGTCGACTAGATGATCCGAGAGAGGAGGGGGAGAGACGAGGTCGAGACGCCGAACTGCTGGCCCATCACCCGCCCAGCTCGATCTGCGGTCTTTCCAAACTGGTGCTCCCGCTGCACCACTGGCTCCATCTCTACGCTCTGGTTTCTCGACAGTGAATGTCCCGCTGCAGGGTTGACCTCATGCCGCGCGTTTGCTACTTGCATGCAGTGCTCCCGCTGCGGCGCTCGACTCATTGTTGCGCTTTGTCCGTCTCGAGAAGTGCTCCCGCAGCATCGCTGGCGCCATTTCCGCATCTTCCGCTGTTGACAACGGTGCCCCCGCTACAACATTGGCATCAATTCCACATGGTCTGTCCTGCAACATTGGCGCTTCCGTCTACAGCGTGGGCTTCCACGTCTGAAGTGCCGAACCTTGACAAGGGTGCTCTGGCTCCGACTTTGCATGCCTGACTTGCCCTGGAACCTCCGTCCGGCAGACTGGCATCAGGTCGGGCATGTCCGCCTGCAGGCGGACTCTGGAAGAACAGTTGAAAATAGTCAAGAATACTCGAAATAGCCAAAATTAGTAAGGAACAGAAGGTCCCCATACTATTGTCTGACTCATTTGTTAATACTCCTCCTGTAGAGGGACATGCCATGCCCGACTGAAAAAACTGGCACTCTGACGCGAAGGCCGTGCTTTTGCGTCAACATGTGGCTCGCGCCCCCCCAGCCCTGGTCCCTGCGCGTTGGCCCCTCAAGTTGGAACCCCTGCTGCAACGCCGGCCTCGTCTTCCAGTCGCCACGGAGCCTCCGTCCAGTGTCATGGCGATCTCGCTGCAGCGCTGGCAGCGCTGCTGAATCGGCATTGGCTCACGTCTCCCCGCCCAGGTTCCTTTGCAATGCCACACCATGTAACTTACGCCATGCTACGATAGGTCGGGCATGCCCTCCTACAGACGGGAGGAATACAACACAGGCAAACACATCCAGACCTAGCCAAACATAGTAGAACAATCGTCCCCGGACTTTTGTTTGACTATTTGAAATATTCCTCCTGTAGAGGGACATGCCCGACTTAATGATACGCTCTGCCAGGCTCTCCTACGCCGTGCCATGGCATGCCATGCTGCGCGGCGAGCGCACTCTCGGGACCAGCACCTCGTTCCGCACCGACCGTGCGAGCACACAGAGGGGCCCTGCGCAATGGTCAGGGATGAGAGGGATGGGCTAATGGGCCTGTTTTCCACCACCACCACCACCACCATAAGTTGGAGGGAGAGGGGGTCCTCCACCTCCTCCTCCTCCTCTTCGTCCTCTTCCTCCACTCCCCTCCAACTTATGGTGGTGGTGGTGGTGAAAAACTGGGCAACACTTCTGAGATGACGCGAGCGCGCCCAGCGTGCCTCGGCCCCCCCTGCCCCCCCTCGACACCGCTCGGGCGTCCGTTCCCCCGTGCATGTCCCGCTTTCGTGTGTGTGTGTGTGCTTTTGCTGCTCGATGCTCCAGGATGCTCCAGGATGCTCCTCGATGGTTCTCGCCGAGAACAAAACCACACGCCCCAGCGATGCCAAGCTCCTCCCTCCTCCTCTCGGGCCGGGCGAAAGGGAGGGATAGCAAAGGGGGGGGGGTGAGAATCAACTCACGTACACGCTGATTTTCCCAGCGCCTCCCGGCGCCGGGAGGCGCCCACGTATCGAGGAATGGGCCCGGCGGCGGGGCCCAAACCAGCTGCACGCAGCAGATTTCGTAACCCCCCCTTTCCCTATTCCCCCCCTTTCGTTCGGGCCGATCCTCGCCACCGTCGCCGTCGCCGTCGCCGCCGCCGCCGCCGCCGGCATCGCCGCGACCGCCGTCGCCGCCGTTGGGGCCGTCGCCGTCGAGCCTCGGGAGGGCCGCCGCTGGAGGCGCGCGCAGGCCGGGCCCGCCCGCCGCGCGCGCGCGCGCCTTGCTGCCGCCGACGCCGAGCAGGGGCAGGAAGGCCAGCGCGGCGGGGTCAACGGCCTGGCCCGGTGGCCGCGGCGGCGGCCCACGGGCGAGGCCGCGGGCGAGGGCGACGGTGGCGACGGCGGCAGGCTGGCGGCGGCCAGCGCCGCGGCGGACGGCCGGCAGGGTGCGGCCTGGGGAGGCCCAGGGCGAGGGCAGCGGCGAGGAGGGGGGGCGGGAGCGAATGGGCTCGGCCTTGCTGGGCCTGTGCGATGTATTTATTGCACAGGGGCAGACGTATGGCTTTCAGACGTTTGCGAGTAGGCACTTTGCTAGTAGTGGAACGCGCTCGGCGACTGTGGCCAGGGGGGAGGAGGAGGCGGCTGGGCGCCAACGATGGATTCCCCGCGTCCCCACCACTGCCGCCGGCGCCGCCACCACCAGCGTTACCACCAGCGCCGCAGTCAGCATCGCCACGAGCGCCGTCGCCGTCGCCGCCACAAACGTTAAAGAGAAAAAACGCAATCAACTTACACTTTTGGCGCTCCGCGCGGATTTCTTGGATCTGTGCTGAACCCCTTCCCTGGCGCGCGGAGCGCGCCAGTGGCGGCGCAGGAGGCGCCGCCGGGGGGGGGCCCAGCGCAGATCCAAGAGATCCGCGAGGAGCACCAAATGTTCATGCTTAAGGTATTTGTTCTTCTCCGAAGCGTGGCAATCGCCGCCGGGGCCGCCGCCGCCACCGCCGCAGACACCGTCGCCGCTCCAGCAGCTGCCGTCGTCGCCGCCGCCGCTGCCGACACAGACACGCGGCCGCACAGCTGCGGTCGGTCGGGCCGCGAGGGCGCCGCAGGCCAGCTCCTCGGCGAGGCAGGAGGCGTCCAGCGCGCGCGTGCCGGCAGGCGCGCCTCGGGAGGAGCACGCGCCAGGGAGGTCGTCGTCGTCGTGGTCGTGGTCGTGGTAGCAGTCGTCGCGGTCGTCGACATCGTCGTCGTCGTCGTCGTCGACGTGGTCGTCGTTGTGCTCCTCGTCGTGGTCGTCGCGGTCGTCACGGTTGTACTGCTCGTCGACGTCGTGTTCGCCGTGGACGGCACGGCGGTCGTGATGTTTGTCGTCGTCGTTGTGGCCGAACTCACAGTCGTCGTCGACGTTGTCGTGCCTTTTTTGACGTAACCTTGCAAATCCAAGTTCGTCGAAAATAAACAGCCGGGACCCTCCTGGCCACCGTCCAAGAGAAAACCTCTCGAGCAGCGCACCGCCGTAACCGCAACCCCCCGGGAGGCCCACCAAACGGCAACGCAACAAGAGCGTGAAACTCCTCTCTCCGCCCCCATATCCTGGTGTTCCTCATCCAACTCTTCCTCCTCCTTCTCATCCTCCTCATCCTCCTCCTCCTGTTTCTCCCCTTTCCAACTCCTCCCCTTCTCCGTAGGACTAAGGTCGGTAAGGTGTACCGCAATGCTTACGAAAAGGCATGCAAGACGAAAGCGGCGTGACGTAAGACGTGCGAAGTCAACCGAAGAACGGCGAGGGTCCGAGATAATCATTAGTGTGTGAGCAAGTGTAAGCAATCATGGGCCTTGCTTTTGGATGATGCAGATGCTGCGGACGTGTACGATCTAAGCCAGCAAAGCTGGCAATAGCGTATGGTCAGTGACGCATGCCAGTAAACATAGTAAGGCATCAAACAATTAAGCAGCAGCCGCGCGGTAAAGAGAAAGGCAAGGGTGGGCTTCAAACGAGGGGGCGCCCATGCGAGCAAACATGACAATCAAGATTGCAGCGCTGCGCTTTGATTCAGGGATGGGAAAGACAATCAGAGGCAATGTCGCTCCTACTCCTCCCCCACCTCCCTCCTTCAACGCCTCATCAACGTCGTCTTCCTCCTGATCCTTCTCCACCGGCCAAATTGCGCAAATTCGGTTCCTGGACTCCTGCAGCCTTTTTCTTCCCACCACGATTTGACTGTCCAGAGTTAGGTCGGGCCTGTCCCCCTACAGGGGGATTTTGGACGAACACTAAAAACACTAAATACACAAAAAAAACAACAAATTGTAAAACAACGGTCACCGACCATGTTTTGACTATTTTCGAACATTCCCCCTGTAGAGGGACAGGCCCGACGTAAGTCCAGGGGCCCGAAGATGGACTCACCGAGGCCGGAACAGAGGAGGAACCCGTCGTCGATCCTTCCTCACCGAATCTCGAGCCTGGACCACCCTCCTCCACGTCTCCGTCTGTCCTCGATCGCTGACCCTCGATGCTCGTCCTCCTCGGCGCTCGTCGACGAACGATCCTCGATGTTCGACCCCTGACTTGGTAATCCCCAAACGTGGTGGTGACAACACCTGGCGGTGAGTCTCGGGCGATTTGGTGTCACCACCCGGTTTGGGGACTCATGCGCTTGTTCGACGATGTCACAAGACCCGGCGGTGAGCCCGTGTCCCAAAACCCGGGGGTGACTTTTTGGGGACTCCAGGTCACCACCTGATATCTCACCACCCGGTTTGGGGGTTCCCAACTGATCGCCACTCTTGGGCGTGGCTTCATGGGGGGGTCCTAGATGGGGGGGTCAGAAAAGGTCCCCTTTCGCCCCTTTCGGGCCCCTCCAGAGCCCCATGGGGGCTCGTTTAGGTACCGTTTGGGTACCCTTTCGAACCACCCTCGCCACCCCCCCATTTATGACCCCCCATTACGCGGCGCCCAACACTCCACGATCGTCGAACCCCGGTCCACGGTGCTCGATCCTCGAGCTTCGACCCCGCTCCTCGACGCGCGGTCCTCGGCCCTCGGCCTCGGTCTCCCCATCGCTGTCGTCGCCCTCCTTGTCGTCGTCCTCCTCGTCACTCGTCGACGGACGATCCTCGATGTGCGACCCCTGACCGCCACTCCACGATCGTCGAACCCCGGTCCACGGTGCCCGCTCCTCGAGCTTCGGCCCCGACCCTCGACGCGCGGTCCTCGGCCCTCCGGCCTCGGTCTCCTCCTCGCCGTCGCCGCCCTCCTCGTCTGCCTACCTACCAGACCACCCCAACCCAACCCGAAGACCCGAATTTCGGGTTGGGGGGGGTAAGGGTTCCACATGTGTTTTTTCGATGTTTTCCGACCCCCCCCCCCCACTGGAAATCGAGGGTAAATCTGAGCCCTCGGGTTGGGTTGGGGTGGTTTGGTGGGTGGTGATCGTCGTCGTCGTCCTCGTCGCCCCCGCCGCCAGCGCCCCCGCCGCCGCCGACGTCCTCGCCGCCGCCGTCGTCGTCCTCCTCGCCGCCCCCGCCGTCGTCGCCCGCGCCGTCGTCGTCCTCCTCGTCGCCCCCGCCGTCGTCTCCTCCTCCTCCTCGTCGTCCTCCTCGCCGGCCCCGCCGCCGCCGACGTCCTCGCCGCCGTCGACGTCCTCGCCGCCGCCGGCGTCCACGCTGTGGTCGCACTTCGCAGCGGCTTCGCCGCCCCTCGATCGTCGATCCCCGAAGCCCCCATCGTCGACCACTCGATCCTCGATCGTCAAGCCCTCGGTCGTCGATCCTCCTACATCGGGGATCTCTGATCCTCGATCGTGGAATCCTCGATCGTCAGATCCTCGACCCTCGCATGCTCGATCCACGACGGTCGACTCCCCCAGGGAGCCCACGAAAGACGTACGCGCCCAGCCACGTAAACACGGCCCCCAGCGCGCGAGACCAACCTCGTGATACGAGCGTTCGCGCACGGCGCACTTTCGAAACCAGCGTGGACTCATGTGTACGTGCAATTACGTCCTTCTCTCGCTCCTGAGATTCTCGATCATCCAACCCTCAATCCTCGCTCCTCCCTCGGGCGTTGGCAGAACTGGGTTTAGTGGGACCTGGTTTACTAATGATGTGTACTGGGGGACGCCCCCCCCGCCCCATTCCACTAATCGGAACTGCCGTCACCCGAAAAAACACCAGCTACGGCAGACCTGGTTTAGTGACTCTGGCTCGTTTAGGGGCTCCGGGGCCCTACTACTAACCGGGTCCCCTTACCTGGGGTCCTGGATATACCCGACTCCGATCCTCCATCGGCGAATCCTCGATCGTCGAATTCTTGATCGTCGAATCCTCCATCCTCGAATCCTCGATCGTCGAATTCCCGATCCCCGAACCCCCGCACCCTCGATCCTCGCATGGTCGATCCTCGCATGCTCGCTCGATCCTCGACCCTCGCACCCTCGACCCCAGGTTTCATGTGTACCAATAGCTTCTGCAGCATCGGTAAGATTAGTCTAGAAGCTCGTGAGGCCTGAGATCGGCCTGCTGCTCGAACTGTGACCGAAACACTACTCACACTCCGTAAATGTCTGAGGTACAAATTCGGCTGTTCGGCTCTATCTCGACAAGAAGAGCACGATCCGCCATCGTCGACATGAAGAGCTCGATTCGGCTACACGCAAGAGTGATCCTGGGTAAGAGAGTGACCTTTGGTGCGCGACTTTTGGGGGGCCGCGGGGGGGACCAAACCTGGGTGCGCAAGCAGCTGCAACTGCTTCGTTTTGCCAGCCGTCTGGGCACCCCTCCGTGTCCGCCGTCCTGTATTTCAGTTCGCTCCTGAGCAAGAGTAGCCAGACCAACCAGACCAGACCAGACCAACCAGACCAGACCAATGAACGAGACCAGACCAACCAGACCATACCTAAGCTAAGGCTGCAAGACGAAACTCAAACCCGACCAAGGAAAGGTCGCTCGGTAACTCGGGTCCGAGTTATCCGGGGTAACTCGGGTCCGGGGTAACTCGGGTTTGGGTTCCCGAAAAAGGAACCCGAATTATCCCTGACCCGAGTTACCCCTGATGATTCGGGGCTCTGGACGCCCGAGTTATCCGGGGTAACTCGGGTCCGGGGTAACTCGGGTTTGGATTCCCGAAAAGCGAACCCGAGTTATCCCTGACCCGAGTTACCCCTGATGATTCGGGGCTCTGAGAAAGGTCGCTCCTACGCCTAGTCGATCCATCTGCGGCGCGCCTGCAGCCGCTGGGCCGCAGCCGGCCCACCCCTGGCCGGGCGCGCCGGCGTCGGGCCCCAGGCCTGCGCCCGCGGAGGCGCCGCCGCCCTCCCCCGGCCTGCTCCCGACGGCGGCGACGACGACGACGGCGGCAAAGACGACGACGACGGCGGCGGCGGCGACGACGACGACGGCAACGACGACGACGACGACGGCGGCAAAGACGACGACGACGGCGGCGGCGGCGACGACGACGACGGCGACGACGACGACGACGACGACGGCGGCGGCGGCGGCGGCGGGGCTTCGTGGAGGGATGGTTCTCGGCCACGCGCAGGGGGAGGGGCAGGGGGCGGCGGCGGCAGCGGCGGCGGGGCTTCGTGGAGGGCTTGTCTCGGCCGAGCGCAGGAGGGGGGCAGGGGGAGGCCCCCCCGGGGGGAGGGGGGCAGGCTTCTTAGGAGCACCCCCTGCTTCTTAGAAGGCGCTCGATTCGCTGGCTCGGGGAATTCGGCGATCGAGGACTCGAGGATTCGGGGATCAGGGACCCGAGGATCGAGGACTCGACGACCGAGGATCGAGGATTCGACGTGGGAGGCGTCGGCCACGCGCCAAGGGGGGGCCGGGGGGCAGGGGGGAAGGCTGCTTAGAGGCACCCGATGCTTCTGAGAAGGCGCGGGCCTTGTCTGCAGATGTGAGACAGCGCCTTCCTCGTGAAGGGCTTGACGACCTCTGACGTCCCTCGGCTCGCGCTGAAGCGGTCGCGGTGTGCTCCAGCTTGCCCTTGAGATACCCGGATTGCCCAGATTGACGTGGACTCACCTCGATGTGCCTGCATCTGCCTGTCTTTCTCTGGCTCGACCCCCACCAGTCGATCGGCGAAACGTTGGCAAGGAAGGACACCTGAGGAGCAACCTCCCTCTGAGAAGCCTTCCCCCCTCCCCCTGCCCCCCTCTGCGCGCCGCCCGTCGTTGGCCCAAGGTCGCAGGAGGGCCCATAATCGAATCGAAAAGTCGGATCGGCGATCGACATGAATTGCATCGGCGGACATCGGCAGCCAAGTCGGGGGGAAAACGAACCGGCAAAAATCGTAAGGTTCGTCGGCCTCCACTGAGGAATCGCAATCCAAATCGGAATCGCCGATCCGACTTTTCGATTCGATTCTGGGCTCTCCTGCGACCTTGGGCCCATATGATAAAACAAGAAATCTCCGCCAGAACTGTTCTAAGAACACCTCGTGGGAGCCACAAAAAAATTTCTCTGAACACTGTTTGGTAGGGCTATCAGCGAGCCAGGACGCTTCGCCACTGCTTGACCCCTCTCGCTCGTCGTCGTGGCCCTCCCCGACGCCCTCGTCGTCGGCGCCGCCGCCGCCGCCGCCGTCGCTGTCGCCGCCCCACCGGCGGGCCAGGCGGTGCCGATGCTGGCGGCGTCCGTCGCTGGCCGCCGCGCCGGGCCGGCGGGGGCTGCCGCCGGGCGGACCTGCGGGCGCCGCCGTCGTCACCGCGGTCGGCGGTCGTCGGTGGCGGGGCGCTCGTCGTCGTCGTCGTCGTCGTCGTCGTCGTCGTCGTCGTCGTCGTCGTCGTCGTCTACGCCAGGGTCGACGTCGTCGTCGTTGCCGTCGTCGCCGGCGGCGGCAAGGATGTCGTCGTCGCGGTCGGTCGTCGGTCGTTGTCTTCGTCGTCCTTGCCGACGTCGTCTTCGTCGTCGTCGCTGCCGTCGGCGGCGACGTTGTCGTGGTGGGTCGTAGTCTCCGTCGGTCGGCGGTCGTCGTCGTCGTCTTCGCTATCGTCGGGGTGCGGAGGGGGCGGGGGGGGGGGCGGAGGAAAGAGAGCACCAGAGGAGCAGGGAGAGGGGCACGCATCCTGCACAACCTGGTTGCCATTCGCACGTGTTACTCGACTACGAGCGCGACGGGGCGGGCGTGCGTCGGCCAGCCGACACTGAGGCTGCGAGTTTTCGCTCTGCGGCGTGCCCGAGAAAAAGGGGACATGCGAGAAAGACGGGAAGCGGGGGAGAGAGAGAGAGAGAGAGAGAGAGAGAGAGAGAGAGAGAGAGAGAGCGAGACGGGGAAAAGGGGCCAGGTCCTGGCCCTGCCTCGCCACATTTCGTCTGCCCTTTGTTCTCGTGCACGGGCTCCGCTCGTTCGCTCTGCTCCTTTCCTCCTCCTCCTCAGGAGAGCCCAGAATCGAATCGATAACTCGGATCGGCGATCGAAATGAATCGGATCGGCAGAAATCGGCGGCCGATGTCCGCTGAGCATCGGTATCACGATGATCGAGTTAGGGGCTAGGATGGATGTGGGGGAAAGAGAGAAAACGAGGGGGGCGCCCTTTTGCTCACACACACGCACTTGAGCCATTACAGTTGTGGTCACGAGCTCAGAGGGTGGCGTGCTGAGGATATGTGCGACAGCACCCCAAAATTTAGCACCCTCTGAGCTCCCCCTAACGGCGAGGAATGATTAAAATGGCGGGTACTCGGCCGATCTCGATCGAACGATCAGGGCCTGGGCCCCGGAAGGGGCACTGGCAGACATAATCCTGGAGGTGGTTCCACGGGGCCAGTCCTGCGGGCCGCTGCGCTCCTCTCTGCGCCGGCCGGCCGGTCGTTCAAGTCGTTCACGACCAAAGTCTTCTCCTCCTCTCCTGTGTCGCCTCCTCCTTCCCCTCCTGTGTCGCCTCCTCCTCTTCCTCCAGTGACCTCGACCTCCTCCCTCTCGCCCTCCTCGGACCTCCTCAAACTCTTCTCCTGCTCTTCCTCCAGGGCCCTCCGGGATGCCACCCTGCTTCTGGACTTCATTGCTAGATTGAGCGAGCGCTCGTCAAGCACGCCGCTCTCGTCCTTAGGAATCAGAGTTCCTCGAGCGATAACGTCGGACAGGGCCAGGTTGGCCTTCTGAGGGTCGACGTGAGTCAGGCAGTCCGCGGGCATACGACAGTGCGGGATCCACCGAATGACCCCGCCCTCCCGGGACATCGTGTCCCGTACGATCGACATCTCGATGGCGTTCCCCCTGTCGGCCTTCCCCCCCCCCCCAGTGTTCTTGGAGAGAGTGTCAAACAGTGACTTGGCATCAACAACTGACAACCCCTCCGCGGCCTTGTGAATTTCACAGTTCTCTGGGAGGGCAACAGCAAAGGGCACGTCTTCTCGCCGCCACTCAGGTCCGCGCACATCGTTGAAGACGATGTCCCGAAAACACAGGTAAACCCACTGGGCTTCGGCGAGCGCCCCTGACAGACTGAGGGTTTCCGCCGAGAGGGTCGAAGAAACTACTCGCTTCAGCCTCTGGGATCTCCAGGCCAGGATCGACACTCTGGCACGACGGTTGTCACGCACCTGGGGTTCCCCCATCATGACCAGCCACCCTCCCTGGGCCCCGTTGTTCTTGGCCGAGCCGGGCCCTCCCGCATCCGAGCAGGTCACCATGGTGACCGAGGGAAGGTCCAGGGGCCAAATGGTGATGCGCACTTTGGCCGTACTCCTCAAGTATATGGTCACCTTGTTGGCTAAAAGAAGATGCTTGACTCGAACGTGAGGACACTCTGAGGCGAGAAGGGAAGCCGAGCCTGAAACCTCTGGTCGAGACTGTCTCGCAGTCCACTGAAGCTTGGCGGCGATCCCTCGATAGTCGCGCAATTCCTGCGGGGTCAGAAAGTCTTCGGGGCAGGCTGAACGGTCCCGGGACACCTTGACGGGATGCACCTGCTCAAGAATGTACTTCTCCTTATCAATGAGAATCCTGCCGTCTGGAAGCTGGCGAATGCGCCTGCCCGCGCACTCTGCTTCTCGCTCCTGCCACTTGCCAAAATGGAAGCGAGCCATCAGAGACTGCTTCAACTCGGCCTCGTACGCAGGCTCACTCCCCAGGAACAGGTCATCCACTTCAATAACCACCAGAGCCTGCAGGGCCCCATCAGCACGATATTTGCGCCAGACACACGGCTCGAGCAGGCAACGCCGAAACCCAATAGAGAACAAATGAGAGGTGAGCGTCTCGTGCCAGCGAATCGGGGCGTCGTTGAGCCCGTAAACGGGCGAGACGAGTTCGACGAGGCTACCTCGAGGCAGCTCCAGACCGTCGCGCGGCTCACAGTGCACCTTGCCGGCGGGCCTCGTGAGAGGGTCCGCCTGGCAGAAAGCATTTTTTCGCGTCCGCGAAGAACACCTTCCACCGCTTCCCGGCAATCACCTGAAGGGCAACGGCTATGGACTCCTCTTGGGGGGTGGGGGCGTAAACGGCCAGGCTTTCGGCGTCGGGGTCACCGTATCCCCGAACGCACCAGCGCGACTTGGGGATGGGGAGAGTCTCAGCCCCCTCCTGAGGCTTCCAGCGGCGCACCATCCTGGAGGAAAGGATCCGCGACGGCGAGCGCCTACGAACGAGATTCGCCAGCTCGGGGGAAAGAATCCGAACAGCCTTGGAGTCTAGAATGGCCCGCCACTCCTTCGCGTCTGAGACTTTGAACTGATCACGCTCCTGCTGGGACAGCTTGCTCCAGACGGCTTCCTGGCCCCTCTTGCTTCCGCCGCTTCCGGGACCTCCGCCGGCCATACCGGTGGCCCACGCGCCGTCTCCCCAGGATTCGGCCTCGCCGACCAGCTCATGCCAAAGGGGCAAATCCTGCTCATCGATATCGCCCGACTCCAGGTCCTTGCCCATCGGGATCCAAGACACAGATGGTATAAATCCTCCTGACTCCCCCCCTTATCTGACTGTACTGCGAGAGTGTCGGGCACCGGAGCCGGCCCGCCGGGTCTGTCTCCCTGCTCCCAGCGCCGGATCCTTTCGGTGACCGAAGAGTCCGCCAGCTCCTCAGTGGGAGCTCGTCCGCCGGCCCCCCCGGCGGGGGCAGGTCCACCGGCCCCTTCGTAGGACCCCCTGGCTCGCGCAGCTCTCGGCATTGAGACGGAACGCAGCGGCTTGCCTCTCCACGCGACCGCCCTGGGCTGGTCCTCGACGTCCTCGCGAACTGGACTCAAGCCACGTCGCCTGGAAAGGGGTGGCTCGCTCTCGGCAGCTGGAGCTTCTCGGGGAAGCTTGACTCGATCAGAACTCTCGAACTCTTGCCGCATCAGAGTCTCTGCTTGATCCGTCACCGAGGGGGGGCCGGAGGCGGCGCCCTCCCTAGGGCAAGAGGAAGGAGCAGTGGGCGGGCAGGAAGACGGCGATGCCTCCGGACGCTCTCCGATGCCCACGGGTCCGTCCGACGGGGTCCGCGGAAGGTCGGCGCCGTCTCCGCTCGACCCGAGGCCTTCGGCGTGTGGATGATCCGAGACCGACTGCCCACCGCCCTCGTCAGAAGCTGGCCGAGACGGATCCAGGCAGCGACATTCGCTCACGGACGAAGGTGGCACAAGAACGGGGTCTGGCGACTGCGGCGCAGACTCGGGAGGAGAGTCCCAGGCCTCCTCGGGGGGGGCCCCCTCGCTCTCGACGTCGAGCGCTCCCACCTTGCGGCCGGGGTCTCTCACCTGCTCTCGTAAATCACGAAATTCGGGACTGTCGATCAGTTCTGCCCCGAGAGATTCGGCGCGAGTGGCCTCCCTCACCTGTTCCACACTGCACTTCCACAGCTTGGTGCGCATCGCCACCCACACCGTGGACCCTCGATGGGTCACGACGGCCCCGGGACCCACCCATCGATCTCTCTGGATCGAATGGGCATTCAAACCCACCGCTTTCCGCCAAACGAAAACCCACTGCCCCGGGAGAAAGATCCGGTCCACGTGCTGACGCGAACGTGCAGCCTCCTTGAGCCGCGACTGGGCCTCACCGGCCATCAGGGCCTTGCGAGCCTCTTCTCGAATGCGATGCTTGCGAGCGAAGTTGCCTGCCACCGTATCCCGACCGTCGACGTCGGCCTGGACGTCCTCCGTCCCGATAGCGTCCATGCCGTCGTCACTTAGCATGGCCCTGGGCAGCCTGGGATTCTCTCCCAGCACCAGCTGATACGGCGAGAAACCCGACCTGTGGAAGTATCAGTTCTTGGCGGAGACGGTTTCACACAAGATCAGATCGACCTCCTCTGGCGTAGTCGGATTCACGATCAGCGAGGCACGAGCGACCGACTCCTTGATCCACCCCCCGTGACGCTCGCACCTCCCGTTCTGCCACGGGCTCGTAGCGTCGCAGACGTGCTGGAAACACCCGAGGTGTTCACAGCCTCGCTCGAAGGCTCCTTGGAATTCGGGACCTCCGTCGCTCATGACGACCTCCGGAGGTCCGAAGACTCGAATCCAGGTCTTTTCGAACGCCGCCCAGACGTTGGCAGACGAGGTACCGCGATGCATCGGCAGAACGTAGCATTGCTGGAAACTCGTGCCATGATCGAGCACGTTAAGCACCGGAACCTGGGAGCCCAAGGCGCTCAAGTAGAACAGGTCCACAGCAACCAGACGGTTGAAGTGGTACGTGCGTGGGGCTGCAGCTTTTCGTCTCCAGGAGGGTTTCTTGTTGCCTTCGCAGGCCTCACACTTGAACTCCCGACGCACGTAATCGACGATGGCGGGCCGTGCTCTGGCCACCGTAAGCAGCCGGACAAACGCATCTCGAGGCGGGTGCCCCATGTTGACATGCACTTTCAAAACTTGGCTCCTCTGCTCTCGGCTGAGAGACGATCCGACTGCCTCGGCCTCCTCCTCTTCTCCTGCCGGTCGGCCGCTCTCCTCCTCCTCCTCAACCTCCTCATTCTCCTGGGCCTCAGCCTCTGCCAAGGGATCCGCGGGCTCCGACTCGATCGCCCCGACGAGGCCGGGGAGGTCCGTCTCGACTCCGGGGTCGAGGATCCAGTCGATCTCTGGTTCGAGAACCTCCGAATGACCGAGCGCACGGGCGTGAGCTGTCTCGAGGATGCCCTCGCACATAGCCCACACCAGGGGAGGCGGATACACTTGCGCCTTCCGGGTGTTGGAGCCTCCTACGAGCTGATGATGGGCGTGCTCCCCGGGGCACTTGCGAAGGAGGGGGGCCAGCAGCGACGGTCGATTGCACAGGAAACGGGTGGGCTTTCGGTTGGGCCCCTGACCACCCACGTTGAGACCGTACTGGCACTGGTCACACTCTCCCACGACAACCCCTGGAAGCTGGCTGAGAAGGCGCACCGATTCCAGCTCCCAAGAACTCGCTCCCCGGGGGTGTTCCAACAAGAACGCTCTGCCACAAGCAGCCTGAATCAGAGCAATCTTCACGCAGAAGTGCATGAAGGTTACTCCTTTCCTCTCTGACTCTTCTCTGCGTTCGGGGGACATCCTTGACCAGGCCGACTGGCGGGGGGCAGAACACGCTTTACACTCGGGGCTCATAACGACGACCTCCGGGCGGTCTCGCCTGACGGCCCTCTCGGCCGCGGCCCTACCCTTCTCGGAGTACAGATCCCAGCCCGTGCTGAGGTCCATTTTCGCCGAGGTCGCGAAGCCCCTCTCACGAAGCTCTTTGCAAACCCGAGGGGGTGAGAAAAGATCCATAGCCAAAGTGCGCCCCTCCCTCCTCAACCACTGCTGAATCCGCCTCTTTCGAGCCTTGCGTCCCTGCTCTCGGCCAGAGCCGTCCAGTAGCTTTCCGGTGGCTTCACGAACCTCCCTCGGAACTGAACAACCCCGACTGAGATCATGGTCGACATTAGGATCGACTGGGACGTGGAAAGACCCTAGAGACAGAAGACCCTGAAAAGAGTTGAACTCCTCCGGTCCGGTCCAGGCCTCGATGGTCAGGTGGTCGCTGGCCGTGTTGCTCAGGATGGTCTGTAACTGGGCTGGCGCGAGGTCTGGAGTGAGGGAGTCAAGAATGGGGATTCCCTCATCTAGAAACTTCAAACGAACATACTTGCTTACTCTATCCCGAAAAGCTCGGCCCCCGCTGTCTCGGTCGGACCCCTGAGTCCCAGGCTCCGTTCCCCGGACCAGGTGTATCGCAGCATCAGCCAGCACTCCGACCTTCTCGCTTTCTTCCAGGATCGATCTAGTCCAACCGCGATCACTCGAGATCTGATCGAGATCGACCGAGCACCCTTTACTGTCGTCCCACCAGGCGGCGTGAGACTCAAAACGGAAGTTGAGATGGGCGGACCTACTGGCGGCCTGAGCCGACCTCCACATCAGATTTCTGCCATGCTCCTCGGTCCCGTTGGTCCTCCTGAGGGCCCCCCTCCCCACTGGTTTCAGGTTTCCCCCGAGTCCTTCCCCCACCTCTAGAGCGCCTGTGGAGGCGGTCGCGTCCGGCGAACTCAGCGACCGCGGCTCGAGCTGCTGATGCTGCTCGCCAGCATCTTCACGGCCTCCGCCATCTGCTGCAGCACCTGGTTGTTCTCCCGCAACGCGCGGGCGATCTCCGCGTTCTCCACCGTCTTCGAGGCCTCCTCCACCGTCTCGGACTCCGGCTTCTTCTTCTTGAGAACCTCCTTGATGTAGACCAGCTCCGGCTTGATTGTCAGCGGCGTGGACTCCACCCTCGCCTGGTTGCGGTCCCCCTGCTCGTTGCGCCGCTGCTGCGCACGATTCAGGACGTCGATCTGCTCCATCCGGCTGCGGCGCTCGATCCACAGCCTTGTCTTGCACTTGCGGCAGTGCTCGTACTTCGCGTACTGGTTGGCCCCCTTCAGCCTCGCCCACTGCGGATGGTCGCACTCCAGGGCTGCCTGTGAGACCATCTCGCCCACGAGGAGGTTGGCCGCCATCATGGCCATCCTGGCCCCCATCGTGTACACCAGGCGTCCGACCACGCGATGCCAAGCCGCCAGAGTAGGGCTCCTCTTGACCTGGCCCGCGGTCTCCTTCGTGTCCTGCTCCTGGTCGCTCTCGACCGTCATCATGCCCACCGCCTCCCACTCCGGTGAGCTCTCCAGGTGGGAGCTGGGTCCGCTGGGCTCCTGCGAGCCCGCCTTGTTCCTCTTCGCCTTGCTGATCGCCCTCTGGCGCACCTGGTGTGCGCGGACCTCCTTCGCGAATGACGACCCCTTGACGTTCTGGATCGTCATCTTCTTGACCGGCGCCGATCGCGTCGGGCTTCCCTCCTGCGCTGGTGATGCCTCCGCTGGTTCCGCTGAGCCCGACGAGACCATGGCTGGAATCGAACTTGGATGAGTCGCGAAGCGGCCCGCAGGCCTCGGTAGCCACCTGACTGCTGAACCCGCGGGCAGCGTTGTTGGTCTCGAGCACGAGGGCTGCGGACAAGTCTGTTCCCATCGCCTCTTCCGAGTGGGCCCAGGACGGGGCTCTCGCTTCTTCGCCAGTTTCTGGAGCAGCCTCCCCGACCTCCTCCGCCTCCTGATCTGCCTCCTCGATCTCCTCCGCCGCCTGCCTCTCTCGCTCTGTCCTCCTGGCTCGCCCGGGAGATGCTTCCTGAGAGACCTGGCTCGTCCCCTGGACCCGGGCCCCGACCCCCGGGACGTCGCCCCCAGGCCTCCCCGGGACCGCCGAGCCCCAGACCTGGCGTCGATCGGCCGAGACCACTAAAAAACCGACACATCCTACAAATCTTACAACTCTTGAGGGGGTGGAGGTGAGGGGGGAGCGGAAAGGGGCTGCATATGCACAAAAGTCCTTGGCCTCGAGACCGGGCCAGTCCTCGGCAGCCGACGCGCCCACCTCAAAACGGTGAGGGGGAAGGCTGCCAAGCAGGCTCATGATGCGGTGCCCCGAGCTCTCACGGTGCATCGGCAGCGTCACGTCGTCCAGCTGGATGCGGTCGCGCTCCAGGTCGATCTTCGCTCCCACGGACTCCAGCCACTTCACCGGCAGCAGCAGGGGAACCTCGCCGGAGATGATCTTGAACTGGATCAGCACGCACTTGTTCGGGATGGCGGTGATCGGGATGAGGGCTTCCCCGATGATGTCCGCACTGCCTCCGACTCCGCGGGCCTTCTTCGGCTGCGGACTCCGCCTGATGGGAATGCGCCATCCCCGCCTGGCATAGTCATTCACGAGGCGCTCGAGCCGCTTGTCACCCACCAGCGCCTGGCCCGCAGCCGCGTCGATCATGCCGGAGGGCTCCACGTCCTCATGCATCAGCCACGAGTCGGGGATCCCCCTCATCGAGCCGCACAGCCTCTGAATCACCTCCGGCCCGAGGGTCAACCACGTCGCTGCCGAGGGACCGTCCGTCGTCACGTACATAGTGCGGCCTCCCGGCTTGGCCTCGGCCTTGGGCTTGGGCCGGCATGCATTCGTACACTCACGTCTCCAGTGTCCGCGTTGTCCACAGTTCGCGCAGCGAGTGCGCGCCTTGAGCTTCTCAATGCTTAGCTTCTGCTTTCCAACTCCGACACGAGGAGCTGGCTTCTTCCCAGCCCGCTTGCTGTCGAAGAACTCCCGGTCCCTCGCCATCGCTCGCTTCAGGTCCTTCGCCTCGGCCCACCGCCTCGGACGACCTTCCTTCTCACGCTTCTCGTCCAGCACGGCCGCGACGACGCTCGCCAGCTGCTCCTCGTCGAGGTCCTGGGACTCCACCGCCGCGTACACCGCCTCGGCGAGGACGATGTCCAGGATGGAGTCCTCCCTGAACTCGACGAGCACGAGGTCGGACATGTCGTCGTCCTCGCCGTAGTCGTCCTCCTCGTCGGCCGCCGCGAAGGTCTTGCCCTGCCTCCGGGTGGCGTCTGGCATGCGTCGCACGTCCATCTTCATGAGAGCCTTCTTCACTGAGTCCAGATCCTCGCGGCCCTGCGAGATGGACAACAAGTTTATCATGTTCTGTTCGCTTAGCCGAGCTCCTGCCTTCAGTTGCTCGACCTGAACCCACTCTGGGAGGTCCAGGCCGAACTTGCGTGCTTCTCGCACCTCCATGTCTCTGCGAATGACGAACTGAGTCAGAGTTTCGCCACTGCGCATCTCCGTGTTCTCCAGCGCTCGCTCGAAGGCCTTCTTGGACTGGTCGTCCTCTCGGTCTCCTCGAGCCTGCTTCAGGTAGCCTATCAGCACCTCCAGGCCTCCAGGACGGTCCAGGTCCTCTTGGATGTGCATCAACTTTTCCTGGAGTTCGACTGGAAGCTCATCCACAACTCGACCAGCCTGGGCCTCTGAGGAGAGTGCCGTCCTTCTCGACCACCTCTGAATGCTCAGCACCCACGTGTCGAGCCTGTCGAAGCCCTGCCACTGCTGCGGGCCCTGGTTGTCGCCACGGAAGCCCCCGGCCGCCGCCGGCGGAGGCGGATGCCAGGAAGCGGCGGCCGACGCCCCGCCCCAGGGCTGCGCCGCCGAGGCCGCGCTCGCCGCCTCGGCCGCTGGGGCCGCCGCGGCCGGCGCCGTGCCTGCGAGCTCCGCCGGCGGTGCCCGTGGCGCCGCTGTCACGACCGGCTGCGCGGGCGGCGCAGCTGGCGCCGGCGGAGCCGGCGGCGTGGGCGGCTCGAACGTCTGAGTGGCCGCCTCCTGCGCCGCGGCCGCCTGTGACCCCGCCGTCGCCCAGGTCGTCGGCGCTCCCCACCGCGGGAGCGGGGGGGCCTGCGGGGCGCTCTCGGCCCACTCTCTCGTCTCCTCGACGCCTGGCCACAGGGTGACGTACGTGCCAGCGGCTGTGCTGGCGGTCGCCCTCGCCCTGGGCCCAGGGATCACTATCTTCTCGCTGCCATGGATCTGATCGACTCCAGTCCTGCCAGCCTTGCCAGATGTCCCACCAGCCATACCATGAACGGCTCCCTCCGGAGCGACTCCAGTCGTCCCTAGACTGAGATGTCGCCTCGCCGCCGTTCTCGGGCTGTGCTGCTGTCTGGCCGCTCTGCACTTCTTCTGGCACGGGCGTTGGGCCCTCGTCCCCTGGGTGGTGTGGTGCCTGGCCAGCTGCCAGGGGCTCCTCCTCTCTCTCTCCGTCTCGCGCTCCTCCTGCCCGTCCGGGATCACTCTCGGGACCAGCTCCGCTTACCATTGTCCGCTGAGCATCGGTATCACGATGATCGAGTTAGGGGCTAGGATGGATGTGGGAGAAAGAGAGAAAACGAGGGGAGCGCCCTGTTGCTCACACGCACGCACTTGAGCCACAACAGTTGTGGTCACGAGCTCAGAGGGTGACGTGCTGAGGATATGTACGACAGCCGAGTCGGGAAAAGTCGAATCGGCAGAAATCGGCAGGCTAGTATGTCTCCACGAAGAAATCGGAACCCAAATCGGAATCGCAAGTCGAATCGAAATCGGAAGCAATCGAAATCGAATCGATTCGAATCGGAGGAATCGAAACGAGCCCTGCCTCCTCCTCCTCCTCCTCCTCCTCCTCCTCCTCGGGGAGGCGATGGGAAGGGGGCGGGGGGCGGGGGTGGGGGGGCTCCCAGGGCGGATTGAGGTGCCCGAGGCTGGCCTTCTGCTGCTCCCATCGTACTTAAAGGACCACGTCCCAAACATTAATGTCGAGCACCCGGAAAAGCGTCGAACCTCCTCCTCCTCCCTCTCCTCCTCCTCCTCCTCCTCGTCCTCCTCCCTCTCCTCCTCCTCCTCCTCCTGCTCCTCCGGAAAAGTGTCGAAAAAGTGTCGAAACAATGTCGGGCGAGTGTCCCCCAGGGCCCGACACGTGAAAGCCCTCGAGTTTCTGTACTTTCTCTCCTGGTGCTCGAAATCTTTTTCTGGCGGCCAAGGCTGAAGTGGGTTGGAACATCATAAGGCTGGCCCTCCTCCTCCTGCTCCTCCTCCTCCCGCTCCTGCTGCTGCTCCTCCTCCTCATCCTCCTCCTGTTCCTGCTCCTCCTCCTGCTGCTGCTCCTCCTCGAGGAAGCCGAGCGCCGTGGCGAAGAAGGCGGAGCCCGAGGCGTGCGGCGCGCGAGCGGCGAACGCGGACCCGCGAGCCGAGCCTCCGCGACTGCGGGGGCGAGGAGGACGACGAGGAAGAGGCCGGGCGGCGTGCCGCGGCGAGCAGTAAGGCGGGCGCGTCCCCATACAGGACGATTTTCGATGAAACACATAAGCAACAAATGCCCCAGCTTGGTCAAAAAATACGAAAGAAACTAGTCCCCAGACTATGTTGCTACTATTGTGTAATATTCCCCCTGTAGGGGGATAGGCGGCCGGACTTCAGGCGAGCAGAAAAGGAGGGGAGGGCGGCCAACACGTGGAGGACGGCCCGCGCGGGCGCCGACGACCGCGGCGGCGACGACGCCGGCGCTGCCGAAGGCGACGGGGGCGGCGGAAACGGCAGCGACGGCAACATACGGGACAGCGACGACGACGACGACGACGACGACGACGACGACGACGTCGGCGACGTGCGGCGACGTGCGGCGGCGCGCCGTGCGGGGAGCCTCGTTCGGGGCATTCCCCCCCGCGGGGCCCCCGGCGGCCACGCGCGGGCGTGGCCCCCAGGCACGGGCGGCCCCCTCTGGTGCGCGGCCTTCGGATCGTGGCGTGCAGCGCGGCAGCGTGGCGGCCTGCGCACAGGAGCGCCTGCCTCCGCTCGGAGGTCCACTCCCCGTGCACGCGTCGGTTTCGTGCATGCTTTTCTGAAGGGGCCCTGGGACACACAAATAAAAGGACACAACTGACAGGATTCCCTACGTTTTCTGATACGTGCTGGAGTCTAATCTTTCCCCCCACTTCCCATCTGTTCCCATGTTTTCTGGGGGATCGACGATGAATCGTGTCTGTGTGTTTTTTCCCTCCTGATTTTTGTTCCGTAAGATGACCCAGGCTGCTCCTCGGTGGCCCCCGACGAGCACACATGCACGCGTCCGAGCGATGCCACGGGCGACGAAAAGAACGGGGCCTTACGCTGGATGGCATGGCGACATTCATCCGCGGCCCTTCGCGGGATGCGGGGCAGCACACTCCGCCGGGAAAGGGGGCGCTTGCGTGCGGCCTTACACCGGAAGCTCACGCGCCAGTGCCAGTGAAAAAGGCCCCGCTTCCTTCCGTCGCTCCTTGGGGCATAGGTGCATGGGCTACGGGCTTCCCTGGTGCAGAGGCCATGGGCTGCGGTCTGCGGCAGGACGGGCGCCGCCCGAGCCGCGGGCCAGCGGAACAGGACGATGACGAATGGTGCAGAACATGGTTGCGACTCTCTGCGCGGGTTGTGGGCGGGTGAGGGACGCACTATCGTGGACCGGGGCTGCGAGGGGAGGGGGAGGGGAGCGGGGAGCGGGAGGGAGCAGAAGCGGAGGTGAGGGAGAAGGGGAGGAGGGAAGGGATGGGGGGGGGTTAAAGGGAGGCATGGGGCGGGGGTAAAGAAGGGGGAGGAGAAGGGGGAGGAGGAGGGGGGGGAGAAGGGGGAGGAGAAAGGTGGGGGAGAAGGGAGAGGAGAAGAAGGGAAGAGAAGGGGAGGGGTAGGGGGAGGCGTGGGGGCGGGGGGGGAGAAGAAAAGGGGGGAGACAGCTGCTCGCGGCGGGAGGAGGTCCAGTGCGAGGGGGGAGCGAGAGCGAAGGCCCTCCTATTCAGTTTGTTCCGCCGCCCAGGCACGGCACGAGGCCGGCGCTCACGGTGCTTTCGGGCAGTTGCCCTCGAGGCTGCCGGCGCCGCCGCCCGTCACAAAAGTCGTGCGGTCGAGGTAGGCAGTGAGGACTGCTGCCTCCACCGCGGTCTCCACCGCCTCGGGGCCGAACTGCTTCATGAACTCCTTCCCCGCCCTCGCGATGGCAAGCGCGTCGCGGTTGTTCTGCTTCGCCCACTCGACCTGCTTCCGGAGGTCCGAAAAGTCTGGCTTCACCGGAACGTAGTGCTTCCAGGCCTCCAGTGACGACTCCAGCAGCCAGCTTTCGACGTCGGGTTCGACCATGAAGGGGACAGAATTCGAGGCCAGTGCCCAATTCAAGCCAGTGGCTTTGTCATTGCCGTTCACAACCAAGATGTATTTCGATTGGAGCATTGTCAACATGCTCATCGAGGGTTTCATGTAAGACGACGCCGCGGAGCAGCCCTGCACGATCTCGTTGAAGCCGACGTCGATGAGGTCTGATGATGTGTGAAACCATTTCTTGCATAGCATCATACGCGAGTTCGGAGAACTCGCATTGCATTTCCCTGTTGAGACCCCTCGCCACACGAGCCTAGACTGCTTAGACGTGAAAGGTGAATCAAGTCGACGAACTTCATCCAACACACCCCAATGCCGAGCACGATTCCAATCCGCGAGAACATAATTATCATCACGGCGACTTATGAAACGTGTCTTGTAAAAGGTAGGGTAGCACGCACTGGCATCCCTTCTGTCACCAAACTTGAAGAGGGCGTGCTGGTCGGCCAGGCTTCTCTCGAATGGCGTGGAAGCTGCCTTCATGATTTTGCAGAAATCTGTCCTGTACACCTGGCCAGCCATGCTCGTCCTCCTCGTGCACAGGTCGCCGAGGCTGATCGCGAATAGGACGTCCGTCCTGATGATCTCCGAGAAGTAGCCCTGCACCCTCACGGTCACCCTCGTGCTGTTGCTGTGGCCCAATCGGCCCAGATCCGCCATAGTGCCTTGAGCACGTTGTGGGATGCCCCACGGCTTATACACATCTAAGTGGTAAAAGGGTTGCAGGTTCAGAGCAATGGAGCCCCGATATGCCAGTATTATTGGGCCCCTCTGGGATGTGGCGCATGGACCTCTCAGAGCCCCACACTAGCGAAAGTGCAGAATGCATCGTTCAAAAAAATCTGGCCCCAGAGGGCGCAGTGGACTATCTATGTACATACACATGACATGTTAGGTCCCGCCATTTAGGCGGCGCCATTGATGCCCCGCCAGTGAGGCTCCCTGGAAAACCTCTCGAAGACCCCAATGCATAGCGGCAAGTTGGGCCGGAGGCCACTAGATCCACCGCCAACGGAGCCTGCCGGAGGGGTGCTGGGCATGCCAAGATGTAACATACGTATGTGGCCCGACCAAGAATTACCGGTGGCCACGCGGAATATCCCTGAAATCGAAAAATCTCAGGTTTAGCACAGCCGAAATGGTCCACGATGGCCTACAAGACGGCCCCAGACGGTCTCGCATGACCTCCAACGTGGCTCAGAATGTCCCCGAGACGGGCTAGGAGGCCTCGGAGACGGCGAAAGATGCCCTCAGGACGTTCCACGAAGCTCCAAGAGGATCCCCTGGAGAACCTCCACAGGCAACACGATTAGGAGTCTCTTGTTCTTGGCATCTGTATACGTGAGGGCACAACTATGTCTATGCATACATGCATATCTACGTGTGTGTGTGTGTGTGTGCGTGTGTTTGTGTGCGTATGTGTGTGCGTGTGTGTGTGTGTGATGTGAGTTATCCAGCATGGGCACTAACCGAAAGGTATTGCACTGTAGATGTGCAAGCTACGTGTTGCATCCAGGGGGTGTCAACTACGTGGCACAAACTATGCGGTGCAAGCTAAGTGGTGCAACATATGTGGTGTAATATGCATGGTGCAAACTATCTGGTGCAAACTGTGGTGCAAACTATGTTGATCAATGTACGCGTAAGATTGTGCTATGTTGTGCAAGCTACGTGGTGCAGTCTACGTAGTGTAAGCTATGTGGTGCAATGTGCCCGGTGCGAGCTGTGTGTTGCAAGCTATGAGGTGCAAGCTATGAGGTGCCTGCTGTTGTGCAATCGACGTGGTGCAAACTCTGTGGAGTAAGCAAGATGGTGACAATGTGTGCTGTGCAAGCTATGTGGTGAGGACCACCTGTGCAGCCTACGTGCGAGGCCTCTGATTCATCGATAATATGTTCACCACAATCCCAAACAGCCTCGTCCGTCTTGACCCACCCGTCCTCCGTCCACATGGAATTTGGGTCGCAAGTTAGGTTGCACGAGAACCAGTAGTCGTTCTTGTAGCACTTCGCGTCAGGATCAGCGCAGCACTGGGACAGTGCGCAAGACGCTCCGTTCGGAGAGCATGGAAGCCGAATCTCCTCACAATCCCAAACTGTCTCGTTCGTCGTGGCCCATCCGTCCACCGTCCACATACTGTTGGGGTCGCCCACGAGGCGCTAACGGGCGTGCACCGCGCGAAACCTCGACAGACCCCCCCTCCACGCGCGGCGCGCCCACGGGGCGCCCACCGGCAGGCACCGGGCGAAGCCTCCACGAATGGCAGAAGGGAACGGTTTCAGTCAACCAGTATACACCCTGCGAAATGCTTAAACAATCATGGGTTCAGAAATTCATAGTCTCAGATCCTGAATAAAAACCCACACTTCTATTAAAAACTGAGGATTTACATTGAAACGTTAAGAATATCCGAGACTCTGGCCGAAAACTCAAGTTTCCTTAAGCATCGCCTAAGGTACAGTAAGGATGAGCGATAAGGATGCAAGGGCCTTGGAAGGCCACGTCGAAGCTTTTCGAGCGGGGAGCGGCCAACAAAAGTAGGCAAGGATGGGCCGAGGAGGCAAGGATGCGAGGATACCCTCGGGACGGTTGCCCATCCTTACTATTCGGGTTGACTGTAGTGGACAGACCCTTGCTCCCCCCAACTCAACGTTGGCGCGCGCGAGGAAGACTGCTGTCGGAATGCAGCTCAATTCAACCGACCCTCGACATGGACCATCAGAGGGGGGTGCGTGGGCAGGTGAGTGCGGCACGAACGTTCGCTACTAGGAAACAATTCGTGGACGCACCCTTGCTCCCCAAACTCAACGTTGGCGCGCACGAGGAGCACTGCGGTCGAAGTGCAGCTCAATTCGACCCACCGTCGACATGGACCAGCGGGGGGGGGCGCGTGGACAGATGAGTGCGGCACGAGCGCTCGCTAATAGGAAACAATTCGTGGACGCACCCTTGCTCCCCAAAACTCAACGCTTGCGCGCACGAGGAGGACTGCGGTCGAAGTGCAGCTCAGTTCAACCCACCGTCGACAAGGACCAGCGGGGGGGGGCGCGTGGACAGATGAGTGCGGCACGAGCGCTCGCTAATAGGAAACAATTCGTGGACGCATCCTTGCTCCCCAAAACTCAACGTTGGCGCGCACGAGGAGGACTGCGGTCGAGAAGTAGCTCAATTCAACCCACAGTCGACATGGACAACAGGGGGGGGGCGCGTGGACAGATGAGTGCGGCACGAGCGCTCGCTAATAGGAAACAATTCTTGGACGCACCCTTGCTCCCCAAAACTCAACGTTGGCGCGCACGAGGAGAACTGCGGTCGAAGTGCAGCTCAATTCATTCAACCCACCATCGACATGGACCAGCGGGGGGGGCGCGTGGACAGATGAGTACGGCACGAGAGCTCGCTACTAGGAAACAATTCGTGGACGCACCCTTGCTCCCCAAAACTCAACGTTGGCGCGCACGAGGAGGACTGCGGTCGAAGTGCAGCTCAATTCAACCCACCGTCGACATGGACCAAGGGAAGGGGGCGGATGCGTGGACAGATGATTGCGGCACGAGCGCTCGCTAATAGGAAACATTCCGTGCACGCACCCTTGCCCCCCAAAACTCAACGTTGGCGCGCACGAGGAGGACTGCGGTCGAAGTGCAGCTCAATTCAATCAACCCACCGTCGACATGGACCAGCGGGGGCGGATGCGTGGAAAGAGGAGTGCGGCACGAGCGCTCGCTAATAGGAAACAATTCGTGGACGCACCCTTGCTCCCCAAACTCAACGTTGGCGCGCACGAGGAGCACTGCGGTCGAAGTGCAGCTCAATTCAACCCACCGCCGACATGGGCCATCGGGGGGGGGACATATGATGAGTGCGGCACGAGCGCTCGATACTAGGAAACAATTCGTGGACGCACCATTGCTCCCCAAAACTCAACGTTGGCGCGCACGAGGAGGACTGCGGTCGAAGTGCAGCTCAATTCAATCAACCCACCGTCGACATGAATCAGCGGGGGGGGATGCGTGGACAGATGAGTGCGGCACGAGCGCTCGCTAATAGGAAACAATTCGTGGACGCACCCTTGCTCCCCAAGCTCAACGTTGGCGCGCACGAGGAGGACTGCGGTCGAAGTGCAGCTCAATTCAACCCACCGTCGACATGGACCAGCGGGGGGAGGGGGGGCAGGATGAGTGCGGCACGAGCGTTCGCTAAGAGGAAACAATTCGTGGACGCACCCTTGCTCCCCAAGCTCAACGCTGGCGCGCACGAGGAGGACTGCGGTCGAAGTGCAGCTCAGTTCAACCCACCGTCGACATGGTCCATCGGGGGGGGCGGGTGCGTGAACATGATGAGTGCGGCACGAGCGCTCGCTAATAGGAAACAATTCGTGGACGCACCCTTGCTCCCCAAACTCAACGTTGGCGCACACGAGGAGGACTGCGGTCGAAGTGCAGCTAAAATCAACCCACCGCCGACATGGACCATCGGGGGGGGGACAGGATGAGTGCGGCACGAGCGTTCGCTAATGGGAAACAATTCGTGGACGCACCCTTGCTCCCCAAGCTCAACGTTGGTGCGCACGAGGAGGACTGCGGTCGAAGTGCAGCTCAATTCAATCGCCCCACAGTGGACATGGACCAGCGGGGGGGCGCGTGAACAGATGAGTGTCGGCGGTGGACAAACTTCCCTTTAGAATACCTCCCTTTAGTGAAAACGGCCTGGGACCGAAACCGACTGACCTGGACCCGCAGAAATGAGGGCCGCGACGCCCTCTCGCGAACCGAAAACGGCCAATTCCTCAAACGACGTGTCAGGGTTAGAGGTCTGTCCAACCCCGACACTAGGAAACATTCGTGGACGCAACCTTGCTCCCCAAACTCAAGGTTGGCACGCACCGGCCGCGACGCCCTCTCGCGAACCGAAAACGGCCAATTCCTCAAACGACGTGTCAGGGTTAGAGGTCTGTCCAACCCCGACACTAGGAAACATTCGTGGACGCAACCTTGCTCCCCAAACTCAAGGTTGGCACGCACCGGCCGCGACGCCCTCTCGCGAACCGAAAACGGCCAATTCCTCAAACGACGTGTC
Organism: Prorocentrum cordatum; assembly: GCA_963575745.1. Lineage (NCBI taxonomy): Eukaryota > Dinophyceae > Prorocentrales > Prorocentraceae > Prorocentrum > Prorocentrum cordatum. The sequence goes on along the minus strand of CAUYUJ010009069.1, from coordinate 300,582 downwards.
AGGGTTAGAGGTCTGTCCAACCCCGACACTAGGAAACATTCGTGGACGCAACCTTGCTCCCCAAACTCAAGGTTGGCACGCACCGGCCGCGACGCCCTCTCGCGAACCGAAAACGGCCAATTCCTCAAACGACGTGTCAGGGTTAGAGGTCTTTCCAACCCCGACACTAGGAAACATTCGTGGACGCAACCTTGCTCCCCAAACTCAAGGTTGGCACGCACCGGCCGCGACGCCCTCTCGCGAACCGAAAACGGCCAATTCCTCAAACGATCCCTTCTCGTGTCAGGGTTAGAGTCTTTCCAACCCCGGACACTAGGGAAACATTCGTGGACGCAACCTTGCTCCCCAAACTCAAGGTTGGCACGCACCGGCCGCGACGCCCTCTCGCGAACCGAAAACGGCCAATTCCTCAAACGACGTGTCAGGGTTAGAGGTCTGTCCAACCCCGACACTAGGAAACATTCGTGGGTAAGGCCTTGCTCCCCAAACTCCAGGTTGGCACGCACCGGCCGCGACGCCCTCTCGCGAACCGAAAACGGCCAATTCCCTCATACGACGTGTCAGGGTGCAGGAGGTCTGTCCAACCCCGACACTAGGAA